>JAJSRV010000122.1:158238-207307 GCA_021527715.1 Neoseiulus cucumeris
GGCAAAAGTTGCGTTATGTCGGACCATTGTGGAGGGCATAAGCCCTCGAACTCGGAGGACGACTCCGAGTGGATTCTCAATGGAAAGAAGTCAAAAATCAGTGCTTGTCTATAGGAACTTCGGCAGATTTTTCTCAGGACTTGGGAATACTGAGCCGATGAGCCTCAACGGGCTCTAGTGTTGAGTTGGCGATGGTTTTTGAAAGCGATATGTCTCGGTCTGCTCGTATTCGACGACATCGCGAGCGAGTCGATTCGAGGGTCTTGGAATGATTCACGAATCTCATTTTTCTCCCCGAAGCACTTCGGTCGAATAACGTCGTCACAACCCAGCGAAGATTCAGGTATCGCACTGAAATTCGGAGGTGGCGCTCAGTTCCAGAACGTGTGAAAAGTTCAGAAACGTTCACTGGATTTCAGCAGTGTTCTCAGTCATCTCCGAGTATCAATCCCATTCTCATGCGCTGCTTTAATTTGAGCCCCGAGAGTCGAAAGGCTTCCAGATCGACTTGCTCGCAATATCGTCTGATTCATCTGATTATGCAGATCCAGCTGTAAACTTGCATCTGAGTCCGACCCATCGAGAATAAATTGTCTCATCTTTACATTTAGGAATGTTCGATTCATGCCACGAAATGTCTCCCTTTGACTTTCGTAGAAGTTCTCTCCTTCAGGAATTGGAATGGGCTTCCTGTTTCATCACCTGCCGGTTGCACCGCGGTCTTTCCATCGTTCAGAGTCCTCGACCGTTGGGCTCATGCGGAAATACATATGTTCGTGTGAGAGCTTTCGAAAAACAGGTCGTTCGACGCGGTACTCCCTGCAACGAATTTGAATCTTGCTCAAACTTGAAAACTAAGCTTCCGATCTCAATTCTGATGATCGAATCGGACTCGGGTGGGCGGATTTAGTCTAGAATGCGCCTCAGATAATTTTGTCCACCTATTTCACCGAAATTGGCCACTGTGCGCCGCCGCCGCGGCTCTTAGCCCGCCGCCAACCGCCGGGGCCGGGACCGCGGCGCACAGTGGTCCAGCGGTGGCCAAAACTCTGCGTTATGGGATTTCTACTTCCGGTGGTGATTTTGTGGTAGATTTTAGCCTACAATGAAGGTTCCCCCCAGGAACTTGCTGCGGCATGCGCGGTTTTGAGATTTTAAAGCGGGAAAACCTGAAAATTCGTCGAAAAAAGGGTGGATTCGGGGGGAAAATTTCTGCGTTGTAAGCTTTTGACTTCCGGTGGTGATTTTCTGCTAGATTTGGGTTCACCATGAAGGTTTCCCAATGATCCAGCTACGGCAAGCGGGATTCTGAGGTTTTAAAGCGACACAACCTGGTTTCTCTCCATTCTCAGCGAGCCGAGATTCCTGTGTCTTTACGGATTATTGTTTACATTGGAGCAAGTTGGAGACGCTGGAGGCCTCCGGACTCCCGACCTGTTTAGCGCCGCGCCGCGTGCTACTTCTGAGCTTTCTGGACGGGTGTTCGCCGGGAGATAGTGTGTTCCAAACGAGCGTATTCTTTCTTGTGTGCCATGGAGATCTTCAAGGTTGCCCGTGAAGTGGTTTTCAGCATCGCTATCGCGAATGATTGGGAGTCGAAGCAAATCATGCGAAGTCTGCGTGCAAGCAACTCACATGTGAACGACGAGTTCTGGCAACAGATCCAACGCAAATTCGAACGAGATCATATCCCAAATCTCCACAAGAGGTGGCTAGCTGTGAATCGAAAGTTCAATCGTTTCGAAAGCAAGCACGCAACTTGGTTAAGCGGGACATACGAAGTGATTATTAACAATTCAGTACTGGATAGTGACCCTGAATCCGACGACACCGGTATCCCTTAGTCTCGAATCATTTAGCATTGAATCAGACGAGGGATAAATGAGCAGTTTTCTCAACGTGGAATTACCGCATGTTTGATTGATTGTTCTTTCCCTTCTTTCCAGTAAAAACCATCGGAGGCGACATTCTGATGTTTTCAATACTCCTGTACTCGTATGAGATCTGTAACAAGCCTGGAGAAATATCGTAGCTGATTGTGAGTAGGGTGACTCGGCCTCACACACATTTTTCTCTCATTCATGCCTCTTCGGATGTCCCTCGAAGAATTCCACGAGACACAATATTTTCTCTCAAAACGCGCAAGCTCGAATTATCCTAGTTTCTGGATTTCTATATTCGAATTGACCAGTTTTCTGAAGAATTTCCAGGCTTTTCCGCTTAAAAATCTCAAAATTCCACTTGCCGCAGCCAGTTCCTTGAAAAACCTTAGTAGCGGACCCGAATCTGCCAGAAAATCATAACCGGAAGTCAAAATTCCACAGCGCAGAATCTTTCTTTTTTCTCTCCGAATCCACCGTTTTTTTATGAACTCACAGGCTGTGTCGCTTTAAAACCTCAGAATCCCGCTTGCCGCAGCTGGATCATTGGGAAACCTTCATGGTGAACCCAAATCTAGCAGAAAATCACCACCGGAAGTCAAAAGCTTACAACGCAGAAATTTTCACCCCGAATCCACCCTTTTTTCGACGAATTTTCAGGTTTTCCCGCTTTAAAATCTCAAAACCGCGCATGCCGCAGCAAGTTCCTGGGGGAACCTTCATTGTAGGCCAAAATCTACCACAAAATCACCACCGGAAGTAGAAATCCCATAACGCAGAGTTTTGGCCACCGCTGGACCACTGGATTCGGCGCGCTGGCGCGCCGAGCGCCGGTTAACGCTTGCGGTGCGCCGGGCGCGAAGCACCGGATTTCAGGGGAATCTCGGGTCTATTACTGCTGTGAAGACTCCAGTGGAGAATTTCTTGATAGAACATAATACCATATATCGATAGCATACCCTAAAATCCCGCTTATAACGATCCCCACAGATAACGGACCCCTCAGATAACGATCCCCTCAGGTAACGAACCCCTCAGATAACGAACCCCTCAGATAACGAACCCCCAAGATAACGAACCCCTCAGATAACGAACCCCTCAGGTAACGGAATTTGAACGGAATTCGATTGGAAGGCGCTGGAGTAAGCAAGGCAATTATATTAGGAGTAAGCTTCCGAAACAAAGAAGGTAGGGAAAACGCAGATACCGCCAGGACCAAGCGGTATTGCCCCTCGAAAACGATGACGTACGAGATCGCCACTAGAGGTGCCATCAAAGAATGATACGCAGGTAATGGTACGAAGCTGGGTAAACAAAACAAAAGATCATCACTCTACCGCCCTGAGCCTGAAATTCAACAGAGGAGCTGCGAACGGGGAGGGAGTCCGTGTGAGGCGATTTAGAATTCGCCGGCTACTCATGGTGATTCCTCATCCTCATCTGAGTCGCTGGTTGGGCTGACCGTCCCCTCAGATTCCGCAGACGAATCGGAGTTCGCAGGATCGTCGCACAGTGGGCAAAATGGCCAAATTAGGCGGCCAAAATTATTTTCTCGCTTTTTTTTTCTATTTTGGGGCTCCTTAACTCAGGAGAGTATGCAAACAAGTGTTTTCGACCCTTACTTTTCGAAAGAGGCGGAGATTGGCAGGCTCTGTGGGTACTAAGCGAACAAAATAGCCGAATTAATGGAAGGAGGAGGATTTCTCCGCATTCTCGAGATCTTTCGAGCTTGAAAAGTTGCACGGAAGCCTCTCATACGCTGCGCGTACACGATCCATTCCTTCTGCTTGTGTCGTTTTTCCCACAAAATCCCCGTGTCTGGCGAAAAAAAGAATCGTCCATCTCATCAACTTCCCCAAGGCCCTCAGTCGAGGAATAACAATAAGAAATATCTGAATGAAATGCTCTACATATTTATTTGAGCCCATTAATGGATACAGCTGTAATCAATAGGTTTACAACGTCACGTGGATCTATATTTTCACGTTCGAGTGTTTTTCTGAAAACCTGTGAGACTTTTCCAGTGCCGTCACATGTTAGATAATCTTCTTTCATTTGGTTCCGGCTGACTAAAATAGTTTTGCTTTCCTCCATTTTTTCCGAAAAAAGAAACCACGCGCCTCCCGCGCGGAGCGAAGTTGTTTGTTTTTCTTTCCATCCTAGACACGCTCCCTTTAAGACTGGTATCGACGCGCCTGCACCAGTGGCGCTTAGAGAACAAAGTAAGAATCTCACGGACAATCATTTCAGCTGCCTGATGTCACTTGTTTGGCCATGGTACATACCGGTAGTCATCCCAATCCAGTGCCAAGTCCCGGAAAAAGGCGTTTTTTCGACTTCTGAAATTTGCTCTGAACTTTTTTTCCGCAAAAACCCGCAAAGATTTGAAAGTTGGGTCGTGAACTAGACACCATGGGCTATCTTTCCCCACCTGTCTCGAACATCGCCCAGAGTCGCCCACTGTATTTCCAAGTTCGATTAGAATGGTGATTTTAGGGGAAATTTTCATAAATTTCATCAGCTCGCTATTCATTGAAGGACACAAAACTTTGTCAAAGTAAAGGACCCGGAGGCTCTTCTAAGGAGTAAAGAAGATTTTCGAATCAATTTTTCTCCGGACAAATCCCATCCTCAAGCTTCGGTCTCGCTGAGAAGGTGACAGACGAAAAAAGTACCTCTCCGGAGGGCTTTTTTCCTCTATGTTGGATGGCCGGTAAAAGGCATACGAACGACTGTGGTTCGGAAAGAAATGTGGTACGCGGACCTCGAGCCATCGGGGAACATCATGTAACATGTTTGGGATCGATTCCTCAACTCGACTTTTGGCCGCCTAATCTGGCCATTTTGCCCACTGTGCGTCGGTCTCCTCATGATCTTCGGACGATGCAGCGTCGCCGCTCAATTCCTTCTCGTCTCCATCACTGTTATGATGCTGATAGTGTGATGACGGAGTTTTCGGATGCGGTATGCTCACATGCAGCGTGATCAGTTTCATGAAGTTCTAACTAGCCCCGCGATGAACTGGCCACTCGTTCTCGTAGCCTTTCGCTCGTGAGCATGAACGCGGCTCAAGTGCCGATGATGTTACTCACGAGCTTCACCTTGTGACATTGACCATGGACAGATGAGAATTACCGGTCTGGCTTTTCTGGATGAGCATACGTCCTGAACAGGAGTCTCGAATGGAGAATGAAGATAGTAGAAGATATTGTCTATTATATGGACCACGAGCGGACACGAAGCATTCGTGTAAGTGGCCCGTGGATACTTAAAAGACGACAGCTCAGGACACCAGGAGTCCCGGACCTCGTGTCTTGGATATCAAAGAGTAGCATCGGACCCGAAAGCACGAAAAAAAAATTGTGACCTCGTGGTTGACGTTTCGCAATCCGTGACTCCCATCGTTATCTGAGGGGTTCGTTATCTGAGGGATCCGTTATCTGAGGGGTCCGTTATCTGGCGAGTCCGTTATCTGAGGGGTTCGTTATCTGAGGGGTCCGTTATCTGGGGGGTTCGTTATCTGGGGGATATTTTGCCGGAATGAAAGGTCCGTTATACGCGGGATTTTAGGGTATACAGGAATACCTCGCATAGTGCGCTTCGCTATAGTGCGGTTTCCGCGCATCGTGATGAGGGTTTACTCGAAAATCGTCAAAACTCGATCCAGAAGCAGTACGAGTCGTGAGAAGCCGGAAATCCTTCGATTCCAGACCCTAGAGAATAAATTGACTGAGTTCCGATCAGTTTCCAGTTACTTTCGTTCACAAAACACCCACGTTCTTCAAGTCGACAAGTCGATCGATATTCGAATGTATTACGGGATGAGATTTTGGTACGATAAAGTGGAATTAGATCCAGGTTGAGTCACTGCTACTTCCAAGTTCGAAGTCAAGCGATTTACGTCTTCTCAGATTAGCATTACAGATTAGCTTCACCTTTCTCATGATCTGTTCCGCATAGTGCGGTCCCGACCATCCGCACTATGCGAGGTAAGTATTCCTGTATTCAGTCATGTAATACTCCCTCCGTCCCATAATGGTAGTAACATTTGAGCTCAAAATTTTGTCCCGAATCAGTAGTTACATTTGCCGATTTTCACTTCTCCCTCGTTTTTCCCCAAAAAAATGATAACTGAAATGATTAGATCGAAACACAGTCTACTCGATGCTGGAGAAGTCTCCTCGAGCGATTTTCGAAGATCGTCGATTTCGACACGGCTCGAAAAGTCTGTTCGCGATCAAGAGTACTCTCTTTGCGGCCGACTCCTCGACGGCCATGGCAGCGCTCTCGGGCGACTTCAATGATTTTCCGGCCTCAGTGTGCTCCTGCTGACATCTTGAGAGCTCCCTCTTCAGTTGGACCGCCCTCCTGAAGAGCCAGGCGTTTGTCTTGAACAATATCGATGGAGAAGATATAGATTTTATAGATATTGTCACATTGGTCATGATACCGGAGACCAATTAGCTGTATTCCGAATTGCGGCATTTTCGGCTTCGCCAATCCAATTTCCGGCTTTGGAATCTGCACTAACGACGCATAACCCAGCTCGGCACATGCTACCACTCGCACACGCCACGGAAAATCAGACAGAGCATTTCACAGTTTTGAGTCTCTGAGCACTTTTCGTGTCTTTCTTGTGCAAAATAAAACATGGAGAAGAATCAGCAAGCCCCGAGTGAAATCCCAGGCTTCGAAGCTGTTCGAAGATCGATTTTCAGCGATGGAGTGAAGCTTCAGTCTCACACTTTAATTCTATTCTCCATCTTCGCAATATGAAGTCAACTTGATTATTGACCTTATTTACAACCTCACAAGTTTGTGATGTGGTTTTTGAGCTCATTCATACAATCGGAGTATTTGCAGTGATCGTTTTACATATGCTCGTATGGTTGCCAACGGATTCTACGGATTCACTATGCTCGCATTAAGGGTACTTGGATACTGTCTATTCGCCTGAACGTAGTCCTACGGAACTCACAGTTCAATTTCACATTGAACCAATCCCATGGTATTTTTTTCCGCAAAAGCGGATAAAATTGAAGTTTCTGCGTTTGTATTCGGAAATTTAGCGAACGTCTAAGGATTTCAAAGCGGAAAAAAACGGAAAAACATTCTCGGGTTGCTTGCAGTAAGTCTATGGGCGCTTGGGGGACGGCGAAAAATCCAAGCTTACACCTAGCTACTGGAAAGACGGTTACTGCTGCCAACAAGAAACCGCCGCACAGTGGCCAAAAACTCGGATTTCGGTGGACAAAATTATTTGAATACGTTTTCCGACTATTTTGAGCTCCTGGAAACAGATTTGACCTCCAAAAAGGGTTTCTGAAAGGGGCTTCTCGAGTTCGAGGCGGTTATAGACATTTTCCGGGTCTCTAAGGACGAAAAAACTCAAAATCGTCATATATCGAGAACTACTGGGCGTACAGCATCGAACGACAACTTTTTGGAAAGCTCTCATCCCGGGCTATGTTTCTATGTGCCTAACACCGGAATCCCAGAATCTCAGAACCCAGCTTATTCTCCCTTTTTCGATTCGTACACACCAATGACGGCCAACTGATGGATGCCAAAATTCAGACCGACCCTGGAATCATCCCCTTAGATTCCAAAAGTATGGTCTGACCCGCCCCGGAATCACCTCAATAGACTCCAAAAAGTATGGTCTGACCGGCTCCGAAAAGCTGAATTTTTGCTGAAATTCACTTTGTTTGCATCGAGCTCATTAGGAAACTTGGTTTTAAAAACTGATCAAGTAAGCGGCTGGCTGACTCATTTTAAGAGTCTCGGAAGTGATCGAAGCGTTACTTTCACAGAGAGGGGTCTTATCCTATCTTCAATTTCGTTCAGCATGCCAATGACGAAAAAAGACGGTTTGAGAGGTGCTGTTTTCCTCCATGTTGCGGGGGCTGTAACGGGCATGAAAAACAGGTCTGGTTCGAAACGAATGGTGGTTTGCGGACTCTCGGCCATCGGAGAATACAGTAAAAGCTCGTTACAACGAAGTAGTTGGGGACTCGGAAATCTCTTCGTTGTAACGAGGTTCGAGGACAAAACGTCAATTTTGAGCCGAAGAGACGCAAGGCGTATCATGCAGGTCAGGAAAAGGAAAAATCAGGCAGCTTGTTCCCGTGAAGTTACCTCGCAGGCATTACCACCCGAGCGGGGCGGTATTAGAATGCTGGAGTTTTTTATTTTATGAAATCCGTAAGTTTCGACTGCACCAAGTTCCCAGTCCGACTCTTCAATGGGAACGATTCTACACTCGCGAGGTTCCGGAAATCGGTGTCTGGCACGTCTTTCACGGCAGCCACTGATATTCCGATTTACGGCACGTTTGACCACGATGGCGACGTCATCCCTTTCGAATTCGAGGTAGCCGGCATGCATGGGTCACCCCGAGGTGAAGAACGCAAAAATCACTCCATTGAGAGCGATTTCATTGTAGCGAGAGCGCTTCAACATAGCTTCTACGAAGCGCTGGACCCAAAAGAGAGAAAAAAAAAACTTCGTTGTAACGAAACTTTCGTTGTATCGAATTTCGTTATAAAGAGGGTTTCTTAAAATTGAAACTACGGGGAGCCGAACAAAAATCAGAATATCCTTCGTTCTAACGAACTTTCGTAGTAACGAACTTTTACTGTATCATTGACTAGTCAGATATAGAGTTTTTGAATTTGAGTTTTCTCCACCTATTTCAGCGGATTTGACCCCAATGCGCCGGCTCCTGGAGAAGATACACAAGAAACGTGAGCCAAGCTTTTCCCTATAATTTGCATTCAATGACTAAATTTCAGGAAACAATCTGGTGGCTGCATCCGAAGAAACGCTTGAGCTGCCCACATGCGAAAATGACTTGCACGGAGAAGTGCGATCCGCCATCACAAGGTTTCGGATATTCAACATTGAGATAGCAAATCGTGATACAGTGAAACCTCGTTACAACGAACACCACGGGAACGGCGAGATCCGTTCGTTGTAACGAAAATTCGTAATAACGAGAGTCTTTTTACATCGGTCCCCATGGCAGGCTGGCCAAACGGGCACGCGAGAATTGTTCGTTGTATCGAGAAAATCGTTGTAATGGTGTTCGTTGTAACGGGGTTTCACGGTATTTGGTGCACGTCTCGTTGCGAGGTAGTGCTCATCCCAGGAATGCTGATGGTCGCGAGCTGATCACCAGACTGCCGAAATGCACACTAGCATCGAATCTTCGTGGGCTGAGAGATGCCCCCGGGAACCAATGGCGCAACCAGGGGGTAGCGATTCTCGATCAGAGGCCCGTGATTAGGACTGGAGGTTTGTTTCGGCGAAAAACGATCGGAATCGCGAAATCTATTTGCCTATAAATCTATAAATCGCGGAAAAGCCGCGGTCCGCGACGGACCTCCAACCCCAGCCATGATCACACGCATGATATAGTGTTCTGTGGGGATAGTCCTCCGCAACATCGGTGTGGTCTTTCTTGTCCACAACTCGTTGCATCATTCCCGCGCACGTTCAAGCGCCACGTAACATGCTTTCAACCAACACCGCGAATTCTCGTAGAATAATGACGAAGCGCGCAATACACGGAGGTTTAGCTTACGTTAGAGAAATCCTGGTTACAACCACGGCCGGGATCCCTCCCTCCGTCATCACTGAGCCTGTGCTACCGGGTATCTCGAGTTTAGGCATTTCCGTCGAGAGAGATGAACCCACGGATTTCGAGGACAGTTTTGAGGACATGCTGAAGACCACAGACAGCCATAAAAGTTTCGGTTCTGATGCATCTCTGTGAAGATTTGTCGCGCGTATTGATTGATTGATTGATATTTCTAATGTTTCTGCGTTGCAAGTTATACATCGCGATCCCGCCCTTCGAACCTAGCTCCGAAGGAGTTGGTTTTTAGGAAGTCAGCTCTAGCACTCGCTAGTAGCGTGCTGCCTCTGGTGTTGTCATAAATATGATCAATCGTGCCTCAGTTTTCCTTGTATTCTCGATATTTGGTCAGGGTGGATTTTCGGCGCATGCCTTCTCTCCAAACCCTGTCAGTGTATGCTTTGATGCAGGTGTCGGCATCTTTTCTGTACCTATTCCAGTGGGGTTTTCCCGTATCCGGACAGATGTAGATTTGCGCCTCGCACTCATAGCCGTCCTTCAAGAGTTGCATCCTCCTGTATGCCCTGCTGTAGAGGTTAGTGGTGGCCATCATATCCAGAGTCGCCCCGACCCATCTGGGCTCAGGAATGTGATGTATTCTGGCGAAATAAAAAATTTCACTCTTGGCCTCACGTTCTTCGTACGCCGCCCAACCGAGCTCTCCTTCTATGAACGCCCACTTGCAGCGCCCACTTGCCTGCTTCCCTTTGAGACGTTTCGAGCGTATTCCGGGTGTCCTGTGAAGCCACGAAGACTGAGTTGCAGTATGTGATTGTTGAGACACAGTTCGCTTTCCATTGAATCTTGGTCGTCTCGAGCCTGTTGAATTTCCATGGCGCTTTCGCATACATTTGTCTGACGGTCACTTCGCTGAGATCAAGTATTGGCGTAGCGGTGTGTAGCGCTCTCTCAGTCGATATAAAGCCCCAGTAAAACAGCACGGGTTGGGGGAACCCTAGATTCTGCAACACCGAATCTTCGTGTCTTTATTTGTCAGCCATAATCCTCTACAGGTTCCAGTACGTCGTTAATTCCACTCTCAACCACCGAACCAGCTAGTGAGTCTGTTGGATCGCCTCTGATCCCAAAAGATTTCTTCATCCAGCTCTGCTAGCAGGAATGTGGTCTTCACATCAAACTGTTTCAGGCGATGCTTCCTCTCCGCGCTGAGGGCGAGCAGAAATCGAATGGAATCAAATCGAACCACGGGCAAAAATGTCTCCTGGAAGTCGATCCCGAATTTTTGTTGATAGCGTCCTTCTGGCAAGTCAGTCAGCGTCCAAACACGATTCTTCTGCATAGCTTCGAACTCTGTTCGAATCGCCTCCTTCCATTTCTCTGCTTCTGGGGATTACATTGCTTCCTGAAGTGTTTGAGGTTCTGTTAAAGCTACTTCGGGCGTTTCCTCACTATTTTGTTGAATCTTTGAGCTCTTTTCTTGATCGGTTTTTTGGGATTCTCCGGCTGTCGATCCTTCGTTGTCGAATACAGGCTTTGCTTGGGGAATTCGACGTGGTGTTAAGGTGTTATTCCTGTATTAGGAGATGAATATGTAGACCATGTTCATCAAGGTTACCACGAGGTTGACGCTCTCACTCCAAAGAGATGGCGACAGTACTTTGCTTATCATCAGGGTTCTCGCCAAATCCACGATTGATCTGTTTGTCTTCTGTCTGAGACCGTTCTGTTGGGGACAGCTAGCTGAAGACGAACGGAATTCACATCTTTCCTCGGCTAAGAAAACACCCGACTAGAGATGTCTCGGGCTCGAACTCCACCTTTCCCTCGTGCCATTCCCTTGTTAGAGCAAATCTCTTTCATCTTTCGTTCCCACAATTCCTTGTTCCCTGTGAACGCTTTGGTTTGTGGCAGATTGTATTTCTCCCTTAGCTGGTCGGACATTAGTGGTGCGCCGGTCAGTAGGTATACGCGTCGATTTCTCGACGTACGATGAACGCCAAGTGCTTTCTCCAAGAAACTCGCCTTCAGGCGGTCGAGGACATCGAGCTGTGCCGCCGTCAGATAGTCCCACGTTATCTGGATGCCGTAGGAGGCAAAGGGGGCTATCTTGATGTCGAAGAGAAATAGCGCGGTAGGTAATGATAAGTCTTGGGGTCTCGGAATTGTGCAGAAGGCGGTCTTGGCCTTCCCGACCCGCTCCGCAACAAGTTTTGAGAACGAAAGTCCCCGGCGCGTCAGCAGAATTCCGAGGTATTGAAACTGAGACACCATCTTTTACGGTTTTCCTGCCAAGTGAAAGACCGTCTTGCTCAGTTCGATGCCACCGTTGCCGAATTTCATAAACTTTGTTTTGGCAACGTTCACCGATAGACCATTCTGTGTTGAGTACTTTTCCAGCGCCCTCAAAGCTCTACGGAGGTGCGTGACAGAGTGGGAGTACATGGCCGCGTCGTCTGCGTACAAAAACGTGTATACTATGTCACTCGCTTCAGAAATGGCATGCGGGAGATCGCTCAAGAATACCGAGAATAGGAGCGGGGATTAGTTATCTCTTAGTGCAACTCCCGTTGTCTGTATGAAAGGAGGAAACTCACTGATTCCGTCCTCAAGCGAGACTCTCGAGGACGCAGCATATCGCATATCAGCGCGAGTGAATCGAAAGGAGTCAGATCGGTAGGCTCGTACATACTGACTGGCTGGCCTTGATGTTGGTTTACTTCTGTACGAAGCAAGATGCTGTTTCCCATTCAAGGAATCTCCGCATGTTTCTCCATCGTCGTTGAAACTGATTCCTTCACGCTTCAGAAATTCTTGAGCTGTCTCTGACGCATGGCTCACCTTCTGTCATGTGAACTTCTGGTCCTTCAATCGCGTGGACTTCCCTGCGCTGATAATTCCTTCGAGTGTAGCAGTTTCTTGCAATGTGGCCCTTGCTTCCGCACGAGTCACAAACTCTTTCTTATTTGATGGTTGTCCTTGTTTCATGATGTTTGTATCTTCGTTGACCTCCACGACCTCGTCCACGTCCGCATCCTCGAAAGTTTGGTCTGAGAGTGGGACGACCTCTTGCTCTCCCTTTGTTGAGGTTAGTTGCTGCCATCAGGGCGGTCACCTCCGAGACATCTTGTCTCTCCGTTCCTCAATGAATTACAGCTAATACGGTCCGTTCCCTGAGTGATGAATACTCATCCGGTGGATTTCCCGTAACGCTGTTTCTGGAGCTGCTCCAGTCTTCACCCTTTAGGGGTCGCGGGAGCTGTGCCTGAACCTATTTGTCTAGAGTGGTTGTTCCTGCAAGTTGGATCGTGTACAGGATGTTCCCAAACCTCGTTAGATTTCGCTCAACCGGGATAGAGGGGTGTGCGAAAAATCGCCGCGGCGAAAATGCCGGGACGAGAACGCCGTGGCGAAAATGTCGTCAAAAAAATGCCGCTAAAAAAAATGCCGCCGACGAAAATGCCGCCGAAGAGAATGCCGCCGGCGGAAATGCCGCGGAAGAATTTGCCGCCAGAAATAACGCCGTCAGAGAATATTGCCGCGAGGAAAAAACGCCGCGAATATCACTACTTAACTTCAGCGCATAGCTTGATTGTAGAAATCGTTGCGTTGCTGCCAGAGTTGGTTTCGAAAAAATACCGGAATACTTCGATGAGCGGCAGACATATCTGTGAGAGGTTAACACTCACAACAAATCTATAAGTATTTTCTGATTATGGACTCGAGTCGATTTTGGACATTGTTCTTGACTCTGGCCCGCGCAACATTCGATGCTTGCTTTCAACTAGCAGCACTTTGATGTCTCATTCGAGGATGCTAATGTGGTAACACATATGCATATGGTCCGCGAAAGCCCTCTGATGAGTTCTCAGTTTGAAGTGCTACGTGGAGTCGAGCAGTTGTGCCTTTGCGATGGAGATTCCAAGCCAGAAGAAGAAAAATGTCTTCACCCACGAAGATTTCGTGTACCACTTCGATGGCTTCTCGTCCGACGGAGTTACTTCGTTTTGGAGGTGTGCAGAGAGAATTCTTTGTAAAGTTCGCATCCACACAGTCAGCAACATCATCACGAAGCAATTGCACGAGCACACCCACGATTCCGATCCAGCCAAGGTTCTTGTGCGACAAGCCGTAGCCGAGATTAGAGAGAAAGCCACCGAAACCACCGGAAACCCATCGAGTATCATCAACGGAGCGCTACAATCTCTAGACGACTCTGTGCTCGGGGTGCTCCTCAGAATGCCGTCGCTCAGAAAGACCGTCCAGTATGCGAGGCGGAAACAGGAAGAGACACCATCGCCCGTGTCGTCACTCACGGAGCTGGAGATACCCGAAAGGTATCGATGGTACGCCGTGTCAGACGCACATACGGAACCTTTCCTTTTAAGTGATAGCGGGCCGAGCGAGAACCGAATCTTAATTTTCGGGAGACAGAGGAATGTCGAAATCCTCCGGTCTAGTTCGATCTGGTACGTCGATGGGACATTCGACGCGGCGGCGCCTCCTCTATTCACTCTTTGTGGTTCTGTGTGAGTATCGCGATAAGGTGCACCCCATTCTCTACGCGCTACTACCAGACAAGAGGCAAGACACATACCTTCGACTCTTCACTATGATACAGTCGTTGGATAGCACGATCTCGCCGTCAATGATTCACTATGATTATGAGATTGCAATTCTCAAGGGACTGCGCAGCGTTTTCCCCGAGGCAGTCATCGCAGGCTGTTTCTTCCATCTGATGGGGAATATGCGGAAACAAATCGCGAATCATCAGCTACTCACAAGCTACAAAACGCAGCCGCAATTCGCGTGTGAGGCGAGGATGATCATCGCGCTTGCCTTCGTACCTCCTGACGATATCGAGATTGCCTTTCAAGCTGTGGCGGATTCTTTGCCCGAGGAGCTACATCCCGTGCTCCATTGGTTTGAAGACACGTATCTTGGCCGTCCACGACGCAACCGCGGACGTTTCGCGCCGCGCTTCGACATATCAATATGGAGCGTCTATCAGAGGACTCTAAATGGTGACGCGCGGACGAATAACCACGCAGAAGCTGCGAATCGTAGGTTGCAGCTAGAGCTCGGGATCAAGCATCCCTCGATCTTCCAATTTATCGATTCGCTGAGGATCAGTCAGAAAGCTCGTGATGCTTTCCTGGAAAGACTCATCAGTGGCCAACCGGCCCGCAATGAATGCAGTAAGAACACAGAGTTTGAGCAAAGAATATACAACATAGTGAGAAGCTACAACCGCGGACACATTCTCGAATATCTGAGGGGAATCACTTACGCGTACCAAACTAGGAAGAGGAGAGAAAAGGAGGGCACCAATTGAATTCTCAATAAACATTTAACGACTTTCTAACCTTTGTTCATGATTCAATGTCGTCATTTCGTGATTGGAACAAATACAAATCAAGGGCAAGTCGATTCGAACAGTCCTCCCATGAGCTCCCAGCTGCACGGCAGATGGGAGCCCAAAACCTTCGACAAGCTCCCGGTACTAAGATTCGATCCTATGCTCACAAATCGTCTCCTTCATTCCACAAACTATGTTTTTCCGCAAAACTCTTACAGGAAACATTCGGGCGTTCTAAAGAAACAGCGCTGTCGCGGCCGTTGGCGCTTCAGTCTCTTTTTGAAAACTCAACTGCGAACGTCGCTGAGACGCCATATCAGGTTCCTATGAGCAAGAAACTCTGCTGAGACACGACAACGAGGATCATAACAACAGTAGGCGAGAGTTTTCAGAGCACTAAAGCAGAATGCGTCTAGTTTCCGAAAAAAACGTCGGCTTCCTCGCGACGCAGGTTCTCGTGAGATGATCTATAACTTAGCCTGGGTATGCGCCACGATGAAGAATCTTCTCAGAATGATCTCATCATTCGCTGATGAATATGAGTTGCTTTCATCGGATTTTACAGTCGATTCTACTTTGGAGCATTGGATTCCCCGAACATTAACTCTGGCAGCGACGCAACGATATCCCCTATCAACGCTGTGGAGTTGAGTACTATTATTCGCGGCGTTTTTTTCCTCGCGGCAATTTTCTCTGACGGTGTTATTTCTGGCCGCGTATTCTTTCGCTGCATTTCCGCCGGCGGCATTCTCTTCGGCGGCATTTTCGTCGGCGGCATTTTTTTTGGCGGCATTTTCGCCGCGGCGTTCTCGTCCCGGCATTTTCGCCGCGGCGATTTTTCGCACACCCGGGATAGAGTTGTCGCACTCGAAGGCGGTGGATTTGCTGAACACCGCGGCCTCTTGATGCGCCGGTGGTAGATGCACATAAGGCTTTGAATCCATCCCAGCGGTTTTGGTTTCGTCAGATCCTGTTCTCCCTGCATACAACTTCTGGGTGATGATAGAATCGATTGAATGGAGGACCAAAAAGTTGCCGAATTCAGTAGCGTCCGTAAGCTCTGAAGCCGGGACAGCGTCACCGATGATTGGTTTCCAGGAACTTTCTTTTTCGGCTCTTATGAGGGCCTCAATGTCACTTGCCCAGTTGATGCTCACATCAGGTTCCAGGATCACGGGTGGTGACACTCGGTCGTACTTGATTGATGCAGTATTCGTCTCATTGTCAGTGATGTCCTTGGAGTCCGTAATGTTGATCTCTCGGGTTTGGAGCTAGGTCTGGGTTTTCGTCGTAGATTTCCTGGATGAGATTTTCCTCCTCGAAGCATTCACTGTTCCTCAGTAGTTGACTGACCTTTAGTTCGGTTCGATGGTGATCGCTGGGGTGTTGTTGCGCTCTGGATCCTCGGAATTTGCCTCCCTGTGTGGGCCAAGAATGTTGGAAATCGGTGGCGTTGCGGGCTCGTCGGTTAGTCGTTACCAACAGTGAAGACGGGTTCCAGTCTGGTTACACAGCCAAGTGGTTCAGCATGGGCCGAACCGGTGCTTTTATTCAGAACAGTGTCGGTAGTAGGGTTCCCAAAGATCCGCAAAATCTAGGATCCGCGGATCCCGGATCCGAAAACTCTCGAATCCGCGGATCCGCGGATCCTGGATCCGCTGTCAATTCCCGACGGTTATTCAAACCTTATCAAGCGAGCATGCCAATGGATAGAATATCCTGATGATGTGATATCATAGGAAGGAATAGAACACCATATTTGCTCCTCCTGTTATCGTGACTCATATTTTTATTGACACATTATTATTTTCTATGGCATTATTTCACAAAATCTTTGGCTGTATGGGTTCACTGAGAACTTGACTTTCGATCAACCTTGTCGGTCGAATGACTTACGCAGAACGAAAATGTCATTCAGAGTTACCGACTTGAGTCGAGCCCTGTGCTCACCCAGCAGTAGACGGAGGATACTAAAGTCCCTCTCGGGTTGGACCGAGGTCGGCGGAACACTCAACAAACTCTCCAGGCAGAGCTCAAGTAGGCGTCCGCGCCCACCACCTGCCTTGAAGAGAGCAAATTCCCTGGCGATGTTCTCTCGCTTGCATCTCCCTTTGGGGCCCTAGGAAAGTGCGGGGCAAGCGAATATTGTATCCCATGACAGCGGCGCCTGAGGAGAAAAATTGCATAAAGTAAGAACAGGAATTCTTCAATGAATATCTCGTGGCTCTGAAGGCGATATGAGACACAGTGCATTGACATCGATAAGCTAGGACTCACCGGAGTTTCCGTCAGATCATTCAAGGTGTCAGGTTCGTCCTCGGCATCGATGATACTTGCGAGAAGATCTATAACCTCATCTTCAGACGGAGTTCGAGCTTGAATTGCGGACTCGAGTTTGAAATCATACTCGGGATCTTCAAGCATTGCAATGATAGTGGACACGACGGTCCGTCGCTTCCTCACCTCTTCCTTGAGAGTTCTTAGCAGCAATTCAGACAACGGCGAACACACTTTTTGTAGTTATCCGAAGAGGACAAGAAAAATCCTATCTGCATGGAGTAGGTTCGCATCTTTCATGCAAAGATAGAGTATGGCGTGCTTGAATGGAGCCAGGGCCAGGGCTATGCTCTCCAATGCTGATTGATCAGTGGCACTCATCGGCGTGCCATGACGGGAGAGCACGTTATTAAGCGCACAGCGTATACGGAGAGCTCTCTCGATCATGAGCAGGGTCGAATACCAACGAGTTGGACAGTCTAGGATGGGTCGAAGCTCCTTGCCGTTGAACTCCTCCTTGGCCGTCATCCTTCTGATTTCGTCCATCATGTTTGGTTTCCTTTTGAATTGTCTCACGGAGAGTCGAAGACGATCAACGGCCTCGCCCAAGGAGATCTCAGGTACCCGCTCCTCCTCCTCTTCTCCTTCGCTGTCGAGTTCAGAGTCCTCGACATCATCTTTCTCTCCATCGAGGATGGTCACATCGAAGTCATAGGCTAAAGCTTCCTTACCACACATGGCTTTTTTCACAACCAGATCCAACCCATGAGCGAAACATTTTTGCTTTTGGAAGCGCATAATATCGACTGCCCTCAGGACGTTGGAGGCACCATCGGTTGCGGCTGCGAAAATGTTTCTCTCCGAGAGTCCGACACTTGAGAGTCTGTCGAGAATCAGTTCGCTCAGGTAGGCTCCTGTGGCTCGTTGGCTCACCCTCACGAGTCCGAGGGAAGCAACTTTCGAATTTCCAAGGATGGCTGTACTGTGGTGAACGTTTATGGAGAGATAGCGATCGCTTCCGAGGACGGTTGCCTCGTCGAAGGAAATTGAGACTTTGTGACCTGGGGAAGAAGAATCATTCGAACTATTTTATCTATATACTGAAGTTCTACTGAAGTTGTGCGAAAATGTCGGATCGAAGCCATAGCAAACCATCGAACCTGCTGCGACGATGCTCTGAAGTCTGCCTCGTAGTGAATGACGGAAAGTGGCGGCATCCTCATTCACCCATTTCGTCAACGTAGATGCGGACTTCGGGAGCGGTTGATCCATCGGGTATGAGCGGGTGAAGAGCCTCCTGATGACTTCGTTCGTGACCATCTCGTTAAAACTGATTGAGGTTCCGCAGACCAACTTGACAGCATCGCTCCTCAATGTGTGCCGACGCTCGATGAAAGTACTCAATTCGAGCAGTCTCTTTTTCTTGGGCGGGAGTGGCTCAGTCAGGTCGGAGGGTGTCTCCTCTTCTTCGCGTAGACTAGACGGATCCTGAGATCCCCGCTCCAAGAGCTGAGCAACCGATCCCTGACTGGGGGGAGCCACATCTCCATGGTGCTTGATTATGGAGTGCCTTGTTCTCAAATGCTTGATGAGAGGACTGGTCGATCTTCCGTTCTGTATCACCTTGAAATTGCGACAGCGTAGTTTAGAACGTTATCCGTAGGATTGGAAGTCTGGAAGTCTTCAGGACTGTAATCCCCGACCACCGAGCTCTCGGATTCCGTTCCCAACAGATGTTGTGAGATTCCTCTAAGAATGGTGACCAGCGGACATTCTGAAGCCATCAGATATGCAGGAATACTCTAGTTCATCTTGGGTTCCGCATGATGGTTCCGAGTCAAGGAAAGTGTGCGAGAGATAGCCTACTATAGTTCACAAAAAAACCGCCGGCACCCGGAGGAACGTACTATGCTCCGCAGTACATGTCATAAACTGGTATACATTGGATATCCTTACCGTTCCGCATTTGCTGCATCTTGCGCCGCCTTTATCCTTGAGAAAGTAATCCCATGCCCAACATTTCGCTTTTATCGCTTGGCCGCTTTTAGGCATATCTCAAAATATCGAAAGAACACAGTTCCGGACAGAAAAGGCGTACCGCGCTTCCGTACACTTGCAAGCATTCTCGGAATTTCAAAGGAATCTCCAACGGTAATTCTGCTACGTAGCGAACTCTGTGATACGCTTTGCCAGCTCTAAGCCATGCATTGAATATCGTTCAAATTATCAGTGCGCTACACATGTATGTAGAAGTCCTTGGAGTACACTGCGATGACGTCATCGCGATTAAACCCTCTCCCAAAAAAACAGTCGAAAGGCAGCTGTTAAGGATTGATCAGCTGTAAATCAGCCATTGTGATACTATCACGCCCCGCAAGTGTGGTGACTTTGTGCTTCGATTCCTCTGCTCTCGTAACCGGACAAAAGCTATCAAGCTTCAAGTTCAAGTTTCAAATCTCCTTCATTCTACAATAAGGGGGGGTTGGGAGGCATAATTTTGGGGGTTTGGGGTCTTTTCATAGCTTTTTTAGAGAACTGCTGTATTGCGGATCCGCGGATCCGGATCCGCAAAACTCTCACGGATCCGCCAGATCCGGATCCGCAAAAATCGTGCGGATCCTGCGGATCCGGATCCGCGGATCCAGATCCGCTGGAAACCCTAGTCGGTAGTTACAATGTTTCACTTTCTTCGTGGACGCTTCGCTTTGCCATTGCTTCCGCGTACTCGGTGTTAGCCTTGACGCATTCTAGTTCGCGCTGTGGGTCAGATTGGTAAATATTCGTGGTTGAAAACTCCCTACGCTGAACTGTCGACGTCGATACAAAACCGACTAAATAACAATAGTGTTCTACAGTACGAGATCTACGGCTAGACTTGGAGCGCTATGAGAAGAGCGCGTTTATTCTTGGAAACTCTGTATTAAACCTAACGATAGGTTTCGAACCATGCTACACTCCCCTCCTTAAAACTTTGCTTCCTACAGAGATAAGCTCACCCGCTCCCGCTACTCGATGCCTCGCTATCGTCGTCCGAATCCACGATGTTCGGAACGGCTCTGAAAGCTGTCCAGTTCCCTGGCGCTACCTCCAGGACGCTATCTATGCGTGGTCTCCTGACCCTGTCTTGGGGCAATGTCGCTTCTTGGCTGCTAGAGCTAACGTTGCTGTGAGATCGTTTTTTCACACCTCCCACTGGTTCCGTTACCATGTCAACCGCTGGTGTCGCGGAACTTGACGCAGCCTCAGGTTCGACGTTCATTGATGTTGATGGAAGGCTGGTTTCAGGGACATCGTCGTTCGGTGACGTGAGACTGGCTGCCACTGGGTCATTCGTTGATGGCGAACTCGCCATGCACATCGCATTCGTAGCGGCGCCGGTACTTGTCTGCCGTTCGTCGGCATACTTGAACCGTGTAGTTTCAAAAGGGCACAAGTCCATTTTTTTCGATTTTCGGATTATTGCAGAAATTGGAAGAGGAAATCGTCCCTCACATTTCTAGCGCGAAATGAAATCTCAAATCGCGTTGGAAGCCGACAAAAATCGCATACGAAGTCTGGGATCGGTCGATGTAGTTTCAAAAGGGCCCAAGTCCACCCCATCGCGGTCCTTGGAATCCTCCAAAAATGTGTCTCCAAAGCCGTTCTGAGTCCCGGATCGCGCGACTGATTACTCGCAACTCCCTTTCACGTCATAAGACACCAAGCATACTACCCAGAGTGTTTCCGCAGAGATTATTCATGAGCCGAATCTAGTCTAGTCGAGTTCGCAGAGCGGAAATCCGATATCGTGGAACAGCTTTCTAACCGAATCGACTCCCAACACCGCTCCGACACCGAAATCAGAGGAATCTGTCGCTATGATAATCTCTTTGGCTGGGTCGAAAATCGCTAGTGCTCGGGCTCCGATGATCTTCTTCTTGATCGTCCCAAAAGCTCTTTTCTGTTCTACTCCCCATTCGAACTTGACACCTTTTTTTAGGAGTCTGCGTATGGGTTCAACGATATCTGAGAAATCTTTGACGCACCGAAGGTAGAATCCGGTTGCTCCCAGGAGTGACCTGCTCTGTGAAACGTTCGACGGCTCTTTCAATTATTTTTTTATCGCCTCAATATTATTCTGACTCGGCCGGATGCCGTCTCCAGAAATCACGAATCCGACGAATTCAATGCTTTCTACTCCTATAACACATTTTGAATTAAGCGTCAAACCAACGTTCTTGAATCGAGGTACGACAATGGAGAGCCTTTGATCATGCTGTTCTTGGGTTTCAGCGAAAACTAGAAAGTCGTCAAGGTAGACGAGAACACCCTCTAATCCTTCTAAGATTTTACTCATCAGCCTCTGAAACGCTGCCGGAGCCGAAGCCAGCCCAAAACAGACTCTTCGGTAACGAAACAATCCCCAAGGGCTGATGAAAGTTGTGAGATTTCTCGAATCTTCGGCAAGTTCGACTTGATGATAGGCAGATTTCGCATCCAATTTAGAAAAAAAATTTGCGGTCTTCAACTCTAGGAACAGATCCTCCAAGTAGGGTATTGAAAAAAAATCCGGAATGATATTGTCATTCACTTGCCACAGATCGATACAAACCCGCACCGCACCGTTCTTTTTTCCGACAACCACCATCGCCGAAATCCACTCCGATGCTTCCACTGCTTCTATGACTCCTTTCTCTAGCAGGCTATCGATTTCTGTTTTGACTTAGTCTCTGACTGTGAGCGGCAGACGCCTCAGTTTCTGCTGCGTTGGCCTAGCTGTTGGCTTGATCTTTACTCTATGCTGGAAACCTTTGACTAATCCCAACTCCTCCGTGAACACTGTCGGAAACTCTCGTCTCAATTTGTCCACGTCCAGACAAGATGTTCTTTTCTTCACCGAGAAGACTTTGCAACCATTTCCGACGTATTTCACCATGAGCGACAAACCGCCGAGCGCGTCTCTACCGAGTATAGATCGTCCACTTGACACCACCAAATCGCATTTACATCGCCTGCCCTCGAACTCGAGCTCACATTCTGGATTTCCTGACGCTTGGATCGTTTCTCCCGAATAGCTTCTCAACGTAAAATCATTCTTCCTAATATCTCGCATCCTTTTCCGAACATAGTTTTCATTAATAATGCTAACACCCGCTCCAGTATCTACCAGGAAATTTACGATGCTACCATCAACCGAAACATTGATTTTTGCTTCACCGGAATCACAAGAAATCGTATAGACAAAGGAATTCGTTTTATTCACCATGGGGACTGATGCGGTTTCCTGTTTGGGTTGAGTGCAGCATCTCGCGAAACGACCGACGTTATGACAGCTTGTACATTTGGCTTCCTTTGCGGGGCAGGTGGTCGAGTTTCCGGTATGTCCTGGCCAACGGCATCGAGTGCAACGTTTTGCAGGATTGACCTCTGAACGTTGAATTGCGTACACCTCTTGCTTCGGCGAGTCCGCGATGAACAAAGCCTCCTTGGCAGAATTCTCCATTCGCAATGCTGCATTGATGACTTTTTCCACGTCGTATGAGTCTCCATTCATCAACAGGCGTTCTCGCATTTTGGATTCGGCGAGTCCGAACGCGACGTAGACCAGCTACGAGTTCTCCTACCGACTCCCCAGGTAGCTGACGTCGACTTCGGAACTCGAATCTAGTGGTGGTCAGCCCTTTTTTCTCGGAGAAGCGTATGGCGAGACGAGCGACCATTTTGTCGTACTCACTTGGCAACTCTTGGCCATCTGCGGCTGTGACGGGACGATCTCGAATTGCACGGTATTGGGCTTACCCTCCACACCAAGACAGCACAGCAACAGGGCGGCTTTTCTGTTTTCTTGACTAACATCGCCGCCTGCGACCACGTAATTCGCGAATACCTCGTGCAAATCCTCCCGAGGAATAGCTGGTTAGCCGGGTGCGGGCAGGAACGCCGGTGGAGGCGGGATGTTGGCCATTTTCAAGGAATCTTTACGTCGTAGGGCTCTTTACACGTCTAACTCCGAGGCTGATCACTCGCACAGGTTACAACTTGATTCCGAAAAAAGAATCGACTGCGCCAATAGTGTTCTACAGTACGAGATCTACGGCTAGACTTGGAGCGCTATGAAAAGAGCGCGTTTATTCTTGGAAACTCTGTATTTATACCTAACGATAGGTGGCGTCACGATCACATGATCGTGACGCCCATTTCGGAACATACTACAATAACATTCGTTATTTTCAACAAACTCGTTATTTTCATCACTGAGCTTTTGGGTCAGGGTGTCTCGAGTTCACGCAGTTCCGTCGAGAGAAATAACCCCACAAATTTTGAGAACTCCAAAGGCAGGAGTTGCTCGAGCTACGCATACATTCTCGCCTCAGTTGTTCCGGACATGCTGACGACCACAGACAGCCATAAAAGTTTTGGTTTTGATGCATCTCCGTGAAGATGTGTCGCGCGTATGAAGGTCCATATTTTGTCAACAGTTTCCTCCTCATTTGGACCTACGTTCCCGGAACTTGCATGCATTTGAATCGCCAAGGAATAAGTCGACCCACATCTCGGGGTGGAAGCATCAAACAATTCAAGTGTCAAGCGGACTGGTATACCCTGCCGATGGAGTAAGCTTTGTTCGTTCTTCTAACAAGGCAAAAAAGTAATATCTTCGAGTGAATCGTTCAACTGACCTTTTGAACGCAACAAACACTCAGTTGGCTCGTCCACGGACTCTGGAGCCAAACCAACGAAACCGGCAAAGTTCCAACGAATAACCACAGCGATTTGACATTATTGAGAGAAGAATTAGCAGTCAGATGTAAGTATAAACCGCGAAGCTTGCCAGCCAAAGTCTTTTATCTTTAAAATTTATTCATGCAATATTACCCGGTACAGATCAAAATGACGAGGGGTTCCAAAAGCTGAAAGAGAAGGGCTTTGGACTTCGTTTTCATACACTGCAGTCAAACTTCGACGAATCAACAAGGCGCGCTAAATCGTATCTGGATCACGGTCCTTATATGCCGAGGTGGGAAAAGATGATATTTTCCCCAAAGAATAACATGATTGAGGAGATCGATCATGAGCTGCTAATCTGACATCGAGGATTCTGCTTCCTAGATTCTTGTGAAAATACGAGCGATACATTTTCCAGGGAAATGTCATTCCTGGAGTATATAGAGAAAACTCACGAGTTGGCCGACCAATTCGATCTGGAAAAATGTACGTTAAACTATCCGTTTTCACGAGGCGCGGTATTATCCGGCGGAAGAGACGTTGTTGTCTAATGCTGATGATACTTCCATTATCCATATCCACGCAGCCATATAATCGGCACGTGTCTGTCGCCTTACACGTGCTCGCAAATCGATCAAAAAACTTGCTTAGTAGAATGGTCTCTCAGGGCCGTATGCCCCTCACGGCGGCGTGAATTGATTAATCTCGGTTCCTCACTCAGATA
This sequence comes from Neoseiulus cucumeris, assembly GCA_021527715.1. Taxonomy (NCBI): domain Eukaryota; kingdom Metazoa; phylum Arthropoda; class Arachnida; order Mesostigmata; family Phytoseiidae; genus Neoseiulus; species Neoseiulus cucumeris. Next base: position 182,781 of record JAJSRV010000122.1, read on the forward strand.
TAGCAAGTTGGGGTAATTGTAAACAGGGGGTAATTGTAAACAGGGTTTCTGACTACAAGGCTGTGAATGAGAGCGCGATCGCGACCACCATTATTGCGAGTACTTTTCGCGGACGATCCACACCGGGATTTTGATCGGGTTTGAGACAGCCTTTGTGTTGAGATATTGCATTCCCGAGAACCAATGCTGGAAAAAACGTTAATTGGAATGAGAACCTTGCCGAAAACTCGATATAAATGACCTGAGATATCATGGACGAGTATTCAATGTGGATTCCTCGTTGGTTTTTGAGCAAAAGATGCGTAAAAACTTGAGCATCGGAAATCCTGAGCCTCCCGGCGAAATGGATGTCGCTGTTTAAAATTTCCCCCGCATAACTTCGACGTGGGGTAGTTGTGAAACAACCTGATTTGATCGACTATTCGATGCCTGAGTGAGACTATCAAGGCGTTCATCGAGAAACCCATCACATAACCCTTCAATCACAACTACCATTGCTCAAGTGAGCTGCTTCAAGTGCACAACTTGGTTGTTCTCACGCAGCGAATAGTGCCAGACCCTAGCGCCGGGCCGATCCATGCTCGACAGTGAACAGCTCGGCGAAGCTGAAATGAAAGAAGCGGGACTCTTGGCATGGATCCTTTCTGATAGTGAAGTAATCCTGTGTGGAACTATGCCGAGAACGTCCCAACGCAAAACCGCGAGGGTGTCATACTCTATCGGACAGTTGAGGAATGCCGTCGATGCTGTAGTCAGTCGAAAACTCACATATCGTGCTGCCGAGTTTGGAGTTCCAATCTCGGTGATTTTCCACCGAATTAAGGGTCGGAAGACCCCGATCTCTACGTAAGCTTAGGGTAGGACGTCCCTGTGCTTTTAGGAAGGTCACCGAGAGAGCTCTAGTTGACTGCCTGATTGCGCGTGCTCGGAGTGGTTTCCCGTGCAGCAAAAAAGAAATGTTTGAACTCATTCAAGAATACGTGCGTAGCAACGAGATAACGACCCCTTTCAAAGACAACAAACCAGGTGAAGATTGGTATCGTGGGTTCATGAAACGGAACTCTGAACTGGCCTTCAAGCAAACACAACACCTTCAAAGAGTCCGTTGGTCCTCACGGAATCCTGAAGTTGTTTTGAGATTCTACAACGACTGGCGTGAAATTCTGGAGCGAGAAGGCATCCATTCGAATCGTGCAAGTTTCGTCTTCAATGCGGATGAATCTGGGTTTCCGAACGATCCGTCCAAGATGAGAGCCATCGGTGAAAAAGGGAAGCCTCTCACAAGGCTCTCCGGTGGATCGGGGAAGAGCAATCCAGAAAAAAAAAATAAAAGAGCCCGCGTAATTCATACCTGAGATATTGAGCTGTCTCCATGAAGGTGGCTAAAAGTGTTTACAATAACCCCAACTTGCGATAGAATCATCTGAAAAAGTTCCCGCAAAATGGCGCCGTCCATCCACGGCTGCATCAAAGGCTGCGGCATGGTATCTGAAAGCTTAGCAAAGTGATAATGTAGATATCAATGGCTTATCATTGAATCAATAAGTACTATCGGATTAGTCATCAAGATGGACTCCTAAAAATCTAAGCAGTAAGCCTCAAAACTCCATTCCACTGCGCAGTTATCCAACACACCACTCATCTCCGACTCTACCCGCGCCATGAGAGAGTGCAGCATGTCAGCTGATAGGGCGAAATCGCACCAATGTAAGATCAAGCCCCTCTGGATCATGACGGAGAATCGATGAATTCCGGGCCCTTGAGACTATGGGAGGAGACAACACGAGTTACGCACAACGGAATCTCAATGGAATGCCCTTAACGATTCGATCCACTACTCCGCAATTATCCCCATCCTCTGCGGCAAGAAGCACAAGCCATGGTTCAATAAATATTGCCGAGACGCGAAAGCTGCGTGCGTGCAGGCATTCGGGACACCTGAATACGATCTTGCCCGAAGTCACTACAAAAAGACGCTGAGGCAACAAAGACTACGATACGAAGAGTTCGAATCGTTCAAGAAACTAGAAGCCAGTCAACAGAAACCATGGATCCTGCTACCGTCTCGGAAATGTCCCTCCGTCCCTCAAGTGCCGATCGAAAGATTCGAAGAACACTTCAAAAAGCTTTTGGGGGGAAGTACAGGGAAGTACAGGCGCGGCTCTCCTTGAAAAACTGGAGGCTACGGGAGCAGATGAAGAATGGTACAACCTGGAGTTCACGAACGAAGAAGTACTCTGGGCCATCAACCGAATGAAGACGGCCAAGGCTACGGGACCAGACTCCATTGGCATCGAGGTATTTAAAGACAATCCTGAACTCACGCCGCTTGTGACCAGACTGCTCAACCGCGCCCTCATCGACTCGGAAATTCCCTCCGCCTGGATCAAATCATTCGTCCGCCCACTGTATACAGTAAAATCTCGTTACAACGAATTCCGTCACAGCGAAATATAGTTACAACGAACGAATTTCTTAGCTTTGTTTGGCCCGCCGTAGAGTCAATGTTGAAGAAATCTCGTTACAACGAAAGGGTACAGCCGGATAAGGGGGTGTTCTGGGCCACGAGCCCGATTTTGAAATTTGTTAGCATGGCGTGATGCGCCCTTCCTTGGGAGCATATTGACCCACTCAGATCATCTCAATCGCCTTTCATGTCCGAATGGTATGCGAAAGAAAAATGAAGAAGAACCCGGACCCCTGAAAACACCTGAAATCTTTAAACAGTCATTGTGCGGAAACGAAATGAGCTAGAGAGTCGCGCTTTGTCGCGTTTGAAAGCTGGAAACGAGCGCTACAAAACCATGTAGGAGTCACCGTCCTGGGGTGTTTGTTTCTATGGGAAAAAACACGATTTTCGTCAGGGAATGACGTTTTTTTGCGATTTTTCCGTAAAAAAAACATGAATACCAAAATGGAATCGCGTGATACGCGTTTTTTTGAGATCCTTGCTTTCCTACGAATGCAATCCGACATCTCCGGTGTTGTCCTTTTTTGGTATTGGGTCGTTTTTTAAGGTTTTTTCATCAGAAACCCTCAATTTGGAGGCAATTATCCTACGAGAATGCATTACCAATCGATTCCTGTAATGAAAAGCCATCGCTGCGCTATCAGTCTTCATTGCTGTCGTCTTCTTCCGATGAATCGCCAGCCAGAATCGTTTCCAAATCGTCATATGTCAAACCTGTGAAAGACATTATTTGCTCATCCGTCAGGCTGTAAGTGCCGACTTTGTCTCTCAGTGATGCGCCGGGTTCCGTACTTAGCAACTCCATGTATGATTTGACGTCTTNCCACGGCAGCGGCATGCCTCGGAGATCTCAGAAAGGTATCCCTGGAGGTGGCCATGAAGGTCTTCCACATGAAGATCGGCCCTCTGGCGACCTACTGCGCAGACGTGATCGCACCAAGACTGACACACACGAACATAGAGAATCTGGACAGGATCAAAAGCTCTTTCGTAAAATCTGTCCTCGGAGTCTCGGTGCATACCTCGACCACAATGGTGTTGCAGCTGACAGGAGAACGCACCCTGTGCCAAGACCTGCAGAAAACGGGGATCAGGTTCGACCCCAGCGCTTGGGTGGACTACAGTCGGAAGCAGGAAGAGAAATGTTGGAGCTTCGTCAGCGAAAGGTTCACAGCCGGCCCCGGATTCGTGAATGAAGAGTGGAAGGGAGCAGGGAGAGTCGACAGGAGCCCGATCTGTAGGATGACAGCCCACGGTTTCCACCACTATGTATGCCACGACACACAATGCTTAAACGTGGGTTCCGAGTGTAAATGTAAACACTGCGGGAAAATGAACATAGGTAGATACCACATACTAAAGTGCCCCTTATTCGAAGGCATGTCGGTATATCGAATGGTCGCGACACTCGAAAAAGTGTGAACGAGCGAAACAACTGCATTTGTTGCGAAATAAAAACTTGTTTTTATAACATTCGACGAACAACCGATCTTGTCCAGAATGGTAGATGTCTTGCGCGTTTACACCTTTCCGCACCCGTCAATGGTCTTCCTTTGTGCTCCCTCTTCTGTTTCGTAGTACTCTCAGAACGCAAGCCATTCTTTCCCTCAAATCCTTCATTCTCATTACCGATCCCGCTTCCTGATTCCCGATCCGGATTCAAGAGGTCCATGGAGACGTTGAACGGAGTAACAGATGACTCAGCCGTGGCAGACCTGTCATTGCCTGTGCTCGTCAACGGACTTCGAGATCTTTCATTCTCATTCGACCCATCCATCCGATCCGGATTCAAGAGTGCCATGAAGGCGTTAAAAGGAGTAACAGATGACTCAGGCGTGACAAACATTGTATTGCTTGGTGACACATGCCCGCCGTTCTCATCTTCGTGAACCCCATCCCTGTCCTGTTCGGTTTCCCCGTACCATCACCAAGGCTGTGCGCCGCGTCACGTGTTCGCCGGCGCGCCGCGTCCCGGGCTCCGGAGTCCGCCGCCGGTCGCCGCATTTCCTGCGGCGCATCAGCGAGCCGCCGCTTCTGCATTTTCTCAGCGCGCCGCGGCGAATTCTGCATATTTCTTGCCATTGAGATTCCATGCGTTTGTCAGCTCCGTATCTCTTGAAGTTACATCTTCAACACCAAAACTTCTTAGGAAGTTTTCGAACGTCAAATAAACCATCCATCAACCTGGTCATACTGGGAGTCATAGACATCGAGGCGAATCTCATGAATTAGGCGGAGGAAATTCAGCCAGAGATTAGTCCCGCCGGAGCAAGGCTTCAGAGTTCCATGGCGAATCAATTAAGGCAATGTATCCGTGGGCGGATGCGTCCCTTCGAGCAAATGGAAATCCTTGGAGCTGTTCTAGACCCGGAAATGAAGAATATTCCGAAAATAAGAGCCGAAATCCCCGAAGAGAACAGCAGTAAGTTTCTCCTCGACTCAATTCAAGAGCTCACCGTCCCTGTCGCGCCCGACAAAGATGTGTCGATCGTTTCGCAGTCTTCACCCAAGAAGCAGAGATGTAGTCTGATCGCGAAGTATGCATCTTCATCGACGCCTTCCGAAAACTTATCCGCTGAAATCGATCGATATCTGTCGTTGCCGGTTCAGCTCATTGAATGCGGCAAGCCTAACGGCGGGGATAGAATGCTCGATTGGTGGAAGATGAACGAATCGATATTTCCCAATGTTGCCGCCTTGGCGAGAATTGTGTTATCCATACCGGCAACTTCAGCAGAACCGGATAGGCGTTTTTCGGCCGCTGGGAACTTACTCCGAGAACAAAGGTGTTCTATGAATCGTGAAATTCCGTTTCCGCGCAATTCGGCCATCCGCTCAAATCGGTCGTCCGCTCACATCGGCCAGCCGCTCAGATCTCTCATTCGCTCAACTCTCGCACTCGCTCAGATTTCTCTCCGCTCTAAGAGGTCGTCCCCCGCGAATGATAGAGCGTACTCCTTCGCTAAAAGAACGAGCATGCTCTAGCTAGCGGGCACCCCGAGTCGTTTCAATTATGGTCCGAGCTATCATTAGAATTAGAGGATACTTCCCCAAGGGCGAACCCAGCAGACTAGGACAAGCCGCGACAATTTATTGTTCAAGTTTCTCAATGGAAGCGGTGTGAAATCGTTGAGGTAATTCGTACCTGGACGTACATTGGGGCGGCAAAGTGTTGCGCATATCGATTCGAAAATGAGCGCGAGAAATCATGGTTGAACCACTTGCATCTCTGGAGCTTCCTTGATGGTGACGTATTCGTGTAAAATTCTGTTATATTCGATTCTGCCAAGTCTCGTCACGCATGTTGAAGAGAATAAAGCGCCTTGCACGAAAAAGGCATCACCACCCGACTAAAAGTGGAAAGTGCTCCAGTGTACCCGACTATCAGTTCTCGAAAACCGTGTGTTCGCCTTTACTGCGACTCCGAGAGCTTTTCTCCGAAAGGCGATCAAGGCTAAAATAATTGACTTCGTTCCTGAAAGCAGCACATGTGACTGAAGCACAATGCCCTCATATTTTTTCAGGGTGGAGAACCAATCCGCCTATGAAGCCCAAGATCAACGAGGCCGAGCTGCACCACGATTCCTTTTTCTCTGAATATTTCAAGAGAATTTTCAATGTTAACGTGAAAATGAGGTGTCACCATACGCTGGTGAGACCATCGGACTTTAGCCGAGGAAAGTTTCCTGAGGTACTGTCAGGTGTTGCGATCTGTTTCGACGAGAACTTCAAGCCGATCGATTGTCCTGAGTAAGGCATATCCCTTTCATTCCTATTTGGTCCGTGTACCGGCAATGTGACTCTTTGAGGAAAATCACTGTTCGCGTTTCTCTGTTGACGAACTTGAAATGACTTCCAGGAAGGCCAACACCTGTCCCAATATGATTTATTTCGTGGGGAGACCTCCGAATGGAATATACCCTCCAGATTACAAAATCCAAACTTTCCAAGATTTTTACAATCTAAAAAAAGAAAGGGCCCTCTTAGCAAAGAGTGCAAGAAGGTGAAGAATGAGGGCCTTCATCTCGGCCCCAGGAAGATGCACGGCGTCAGCAACAGGAATGCGTTGATTCGGGCTCCCATTAATGAGGTCCTATAAGAATAAAATCTTACACGAAAATCGAAAACAGAGGATGGAGATTTCTTCCGATAAGAGCAGAGAAAAAAACAAGGGAGCGAAGGGTGATGGAGGAGTTCACACCTGATGGGACTACGTTTTAGATGACATCCAGAAGCTCGTGACCGAAGACCAACTGTGGTCACGGCACAAGCGAAGGCCCGAAGACGTCACTGCGGAATGAGTCCCGCGAGAAAAAATCTTTGAGATACTCCCCTGCTGGAAAGGCGGAATTGGTTTGGACGTAATTAGATAAGGGTTGGAGTTATCTGATTACAAGCACAGTCTGTTGTGCCATATAGGAAAAATAACAGTCGAAACAACTTCTGATACCCGAACCGAATTACTTCAAAGGGGCAAAAACTAGTCTAAACAAGCGAATCGAATTTCTCAACAATACAGCGCGAATTTAATCGAACTTACAATGTCACTGATATGGGTGGGATCAATTTTTTCATAACCAACTCCCCTCTCCTCCTCACTTCCCAGTTCTCATTGTAGATCCAGAATTAAAGAGATTTTTCTTTCGAAGATACATTGGTCAGAGAAATAACCTTCTCCCCCGAACGAGGAGGCGCTTCTCGAGTGTGCTTGAGCGAGATTCGAGAAATCATAAATGAACCGGTAAAATGCGATGCCAATGCTGAGAGAACCTTGAACACAGAACGAGACATAATGGATGCGAATTATTATTAGCGCACCATGTTCAGAATGTCAGAGATGGAAAAGAACAATAATTAGTTTTTTCCCCACAGAAAACAGCTCGTGATCACGGAAACGTTCCTTCCATACCTCTCAACTGCCGATCTCTGACCAATACGCGTACATTAGCAAGATAATTTGACATGAGACATGACGAATGAACATGACCACAACGAGGCGCAATCGGTCGTCTGATCATCAGGCCATGACCATCTGGTGGAGAGCTATCGAAACACAGAATATGACCGAAGAATTGTGCGGGGTGCTGATTCTTTGCAGTGGCCGCTACCCGCCATCGAACACACAACGCCTTGTGGCTGATGAAGCGTACGCTGAGCAGTGGCGTGGCTAGGGGGAGAGGGGCTATGCCTCCCGACAAATGTTGCTTAATACCACCTCGAACGACTCTTAGAGTTGTGTCCCGGTTTCTTAAGCTCCAATATGGCAACAAGGTACCCGAAACTAAACCATTCAAAGTGCTGCTCTTCCGCCGAAAAATTCCACCGGTGAATTTCGCCGACCCAGAGATCCTTGACGCATTATCCGAGATCGCGCGGGAAGCGAGAATATACTGCAAAACCTGTGTTGACTCTGGTTACAGGTTACATCTGTCGTGGAGATCTCAGACCCTCGCGAGGAAACCGACCGAGTTACTGAAGACGATGAAGGGGCCTCGTCGATACGGGGAACCGATGGGACGTGGCGCTTCCGGAATCCGCATGTCCCCTCGGAATGAGATGGCCCCAGAGGATCGACTCCTCATCAGTTCAGAACACTGAGTGAGACCGGCAATCCCGGCTCGGGACCGTGCTTCGGAGTCACTGAAAAGCAGCCTACCTCCTACGAACTCCATAGACCTTTCTTTGACCGGGAAAATTCGAGATTGATGGGGCCGAGATCTAGTTTCGCATGGCATCACAGGTACACGAGCAATCTAGTTCAGATCGCACCCCACCGCAGGAAAACGTGGGATGAATACACCGAAAGATTCACCCTTATAATTCCCCGGACCTGGATGAAGCTAGCCTCATCAAATTGAGAAAAATGGAGCTATAGCAACCAAAATTCATCCTGGCTACTCCACTGCGTACAGCAGCTGCAAGGGAAGGTGCTTTGGCTGAAAACTACCCAATTCTGTAACAACGACAACGAGGAACAATTACAGGACAGTTTGGCCGAAGTTCATCAGGGCCTGTAAGCTCCCGAAAGTCAAAGTCGTTCATCTCTAGCCAGTACGTTTCGAGCAGAAGGGTTTTCATGGAATTAACGATTCAGAGACGGCCTCGCATAGACAACCTTAGGTGCAACAAACGGAACCGACAAGAAAAACTCGCGACGCGCTGATGAAGGTGTTACGGATTCTAAATCCCCTGATCGAGAATACGTAGGAATTATTATCATCTTAATAAAAGTCCCGTCGTCGAGAGACGTTTTCGCTCTCTCTTTTTTCCCTCCTCGCCCGGTCGCCGTGGCCGAGAGACGTGCTCATATCAGTCAGTCAGTCAGTCAGTCAGTGCATCGCTCTCCAACCGTCAGCACACTTGCTGTCTCTCGGAAGGAGCGATTGAGGAAACCGAGAGGGCCCTAAACCGGGACTCTTCCCAAGCTCCAGTGTTTTCCCTCATCTTCATACGGCTCAGCCGTAATATTAGTGTCAGAATCGGTTCGAAGCCGCTCGCTAGCAGTTTCGACCATCCAGGCAGCAGTTCCCAAACTGCAAGTCACGCCGCTACGGTACCGATCTCCATCGGATCCGCGGAAATTGCTACCTAGCGATCCCCATCTATAGTTCGCTGTCACCGCGCATCCTACCGGACGAATCTGAATCTTCCAGTACCACATCAGGGAACCGCAATCGAAGCGCTCATCCACATCGTGGTCATCAAGTCGTGCCGATCCTCGTCCAGGCTCAGAAAAATCGCCAGTCAAGGTATCGTATACAGGTATCGCCACTCGTGGAATTTCGGCCGGAAAGCTAGTCAACAGTTCCGACTGGTGGCTCGGCCCATCGTGGCTCAGATTGCCCGTCGACATGCAACCGATTTCGCACCCTATCGTTGAAAACTCATCGTTCGAGCAAGTAAGCTACGAAACGCGAAAGGTTGTTGCGCCCGTAGTTGTCTTGGAACCGCTGATTGATCTCGACCGCCATGGAGCTGCTGGTCGAGCGATCAGGACTTATGGCATTCGTTCTCCAGGTCACTTACAAAGCTCGGAAGCAACACCGAATCATTTCCTGCGAGGAGGCCCGAGCTTTGCACCAATCGCTCAATTGACCAGCTGCGTAGCGACGAGATCGCCACAGCTGACAAACTCCGCAGAGGGCTCGCGTCCCGAACTAACTATTTTCGCAGTTTACGTTCCAGGTGGTGTCGGGAGTATCTAATGCTCCTAACAAGGGAGGTGCATGACCTCACCTTGGCAAAACACATGTTGCTATACATCAAAATGCTCAGCTCGGTGCACAGATCACGAATCTGGTTTCAATTTCTGCTAAATGCTTCCTGGGAACATGCTGTCAGCGGTGGAAAGTCCGATTTCTCTATGGGAAAACAGCATGGAAAACCATGAAGATGATCGCTAAAGCTTCCCGGGCAAGAAAAATCAGATGATGAACTGCGGAGCGTTCACGTAGAGTGGTTCTATGACCATATTTCCTCTTCAGAAAGTTTTTACGAGTGTCTTCATCGTTTTCTATGCTATTTTCCCATAGAAAAGCCGGACCTTCCGCCGAGGACAGAGTATTCCCTGAAAGTATTTAGCAGATTTTGAAAACAGATTCGTGATCTGTGCATCGAGCTGAGCATTTTGATGTATAGCAACACGTGTTTTGCCAAGGTGAGGTCATGCACCTCCCTTGTNCCAAATGATGCCAAATGTGTTTTCCACATTGGTCAAAATAATTGATTTTAGCTGAAATTTTGCTTTTTTTCATCGAACCCATCTGAATACTTGGGGGTCGAGGACTGACCAAATGAGTGGCTGAGTGACTCATTTCAGATGTACAGAGACTGATCAAAGCGACACTTTCTTGGAGGGTGTCTTACTTTATGTTAATTTTTTGCTCAGAAGGTCAACGACGAAAATAGACGGTCCGCGAGATGCTGATTTCCCCCATGGTGCGGGGCCTAAAACAGGCATGAAAAGCGAGTTGGGTTCGAAAAAAATTGTGCCTCTCGGACTTTTAGGTATCGGGAAACAACATGCCGTACTTAAAAAACCGAGGTTCCGACTTTGGTTTTTGTTCACCTAATTTGGCGAAATTGGCCACTGTGCGCCGGTTGGACGCCGAGATTCTCTTGTGTGCTTCGGAGGTTCACAATCGAATTCAGGGATCGAATCTTTGTTAGGATTCGATTCTCAACAAGAATCCGTAACACTCCGGGGGCGACTGCGAAGCAATCGAAACTCATCAGTTTTCGAACGATGAGGCTGTACAATGTGCTTCGGGGACATTTGAAACGAACGCTCTGGTGGACTTTGGAGGAAACGACTGCTTCGAAGAAGCGTCGGAAACGGGGACTTGCATGTTCGGTTGACCCGAATTCTTGACATCGGAGGCCTATATGTTTTTTATGTCTACATTTGCATGCAAGAATTTTATCTAACGTTCCAATTTATTTCGCTTCCGTCCTGCACATTCTCTGGCGACTTCCTTTCGGTCATTCGACCCTATTAATTGAAAAAGTTCAACCAATCTCGGTTTCACCAAGTCGATGTCGACATTTCGGAATTTTCTCTCGCTCTCTTTTCCGCACTTTCGAGTGTGAATCCCTCCCCTCGAGGAAAAGTACGCAAAGACCCTCTCGAAATTGAATAAATTAAAACGGTCGTCTGCTAAGCCGCTGTGAACAGTCGTGTTGTTTCTCGTTCCCGAAAATTTCCTAATAAAATGATGTCCTAGACCGATATTCGTGATTTCACCGACCCGAAGAAGAGAAACAGGGATCAACTCAACGATGACGGCAGCGATTCGACTAGTGAAGAACGTCAAAAAGCAGGCGACCGCTGTCCTGTCTGTAACCTCCGTGTGACGGCTGGTTGCAACCAAATCAGATGCAACACTTGCGGCGGCTGGGTTCATGCGGAAGAGTGCACGGCTCTCACGCCTCAAGATCTAGTGAACCCTGAGAAGACACAGAGTTTCACGTGCAAGAACTGTGTTGAACATCCTGAATCTGCTGAAACGATGGATGCTTCAGCCATCGATGACATAGCGATCAGAGACTCTCTCGCTCGGATCCTCAACGAATTAGCACTGCTACGTAAAGAAGCTAAGGTGTGGAGGAAGATCGAAGTTCGCGTCACTGAACTGAGTGAAAGAAACGAGGAATTACGTCGTCTTGTCAGAGAAATCGTCTGTGCAATCATTGAGACGACGATCCGAAGCCCTTCTTTGAATTGATTATACATCAGTGAATCGGTGAGAAATCTTGAAGACAGACGCAGACATTCCTTAACTTTAAGATGATTTGAAAAATCTAGAGTCCGAGTCAGTACAGTCTCGTTCAAAGTACCAAATTTAAATTCAGCCGGATACGATGGTGGATTGCGTAGCTTCGGGGAATCCTTGGCCTGAGTGAGTGCTACAGAAAGTCCCCTCTTCGAGGAAACCGTGTTTGAGTGGTATGAAAAGAACTTGGAATCTTGTGTCCTTCGAAAAAAGCGCCATGACCCGCCGAGGGGGCAAACTCAAGAGGGGTCCCTTGGGAAACACTGCTCTAGCCCAATATCCCGCGAACACGACAGCCGGCATGCGATCAAGTTTTTTTGTTTTTTGTTTTCATAGAGCTCGTCGTTGCTGTATCGGGCTCTCGTCTCCAAGCAGTTCAACACGCATTCACAATGTTCCGTCTCGAAGGCTCGTTGACAACGATGGTTCACGCACTCTCAAGCATCGCAACTCATCAACGCGCATGCTGAACAATCGCGTTCAACGAGCCTCCGAGCTCACAGCGCATCTGAAACACAACAGTGTCAATTTGCATTGAGTAAGGTGGATCAGGTGATTGGTTACACCCTTTCCAGAATTTGAGCTTCTCTCCTCAGTTGAACGGGTACCGTATCAGATGCCAGAAATCTCATGTGCCAGAATCTCAGATGCCAGAATCTCATGTGCCAGAATCTCATATGCCAGAATCTCATATGCCAGAAAGCTACCCTTTCCCACTGTTAGCGCGACGAGAGCGAAGCTTCTATGGATCCGACTCTTCCGCAGAGACAGGGGCACGGAGGGGTTCACTCANCATTCACAATGTTCCGTCTCGAAGGCTCGTTGACAACGATGGTTCACGCACTCTCAAGCATCGCACCTCATCAACGCGCATGCTGAACAATCGCGTTCAACGAGCCTCCGAGCTCACAGCGCATCTGAAACACAACAGTGTCAATTTGCATTGAGTAAGGTGCATCAGGTGATTGGTTACACCCTTTCCAGAATTTGAGCTTCTCTCCTCAGTTGAACGACGGATTCACAGTTATCGACGCCTTTCCGCGTGAATCTCATCGTGAACAGTCTGTGTGAACATTCATTGCATCGACAACGTGGTGCCATCAGAGCGTGAATCAAAATGAATCCAGAGAATCAAGCTGTGATTCCGAAGACGAAGAAGCGAAATTCTGCCCATGATGTCGCCGAAGAATCAGTGACGCCCGTTCAAAAACAGCGTAATCGAAACACTGTTGGAAATGCGTCGAATGCGTCCTCGAGGACATCAAAGTTCGCGCGAAACTGGCAGCTGGTGTCATAGCGGAACAAGTTAGCCCTGGAAGCCAGAATACGCTCTCCAGTCAGACAACACCAAGATTCGGAACACAAGCGGTTAGATCAACTGATGCCGATGAGAATTCTCCTTCAAATCATTTGGCGACAACCTCTGGAGAACAGCAACAGTCAACGAGCAGTGTTGGAAAGAAAGTTTCTTCAAAGCAGCGGGCAACAAGTCCTGAACAACAGCAGCCGTCTGCAAGCAGCGCCCAACGGAAGACTTCAGTGCGCAACTTGACGAGCGGACTGAATTTGAAGCGTACACTATGAGAGTCTTGCAACTGTTGCGAACAGCAAACCCAATGAGTTAATCAACACCTGCGGAATTCTTTGCAAACTCTATGATGCAGAGGATTAGCGAAGCAGAACAACTGGAAAGATGTTCCGTAAACGTGACCTGCAATTGATTGATCAGAACTCCATCCCCATCAAGCTAACATTGTGGAATGAAGATTTGGACCAGATCACAGGATCTGAATTCTCTGTCGTCTTCCTGTCTCGAGTCCGCACTAAAATTTATGATGGCAGCATAAGTTTGGTGTTCACTGATATCTCTTCGATTCAATTCGATTTGAACGTTGCTCAGACAGTTCAGCTGTCATCATGGTGGAAGATGAAGAAAGATACTTTGCCGATGACCATTCTGAAGACCAACGCTTCGACGGAACGGCGAATGAGGTTTGCCGAAATGAAAGAACAAATCAACGCTCCGGCGCAACAAGCCGACAGAGCCCCGCTTAAATTTTGGAATGAAGTTGAGATCTTGAAATTCGATCAAGCGACTATCATGTATCGAGCTTGCGTCGGTCAAAAATGTTTCAAGAAAGTCGAACAATCCGTTGATGGAGAATGGTTTTGCCCAAAATGCAAACAAATCACCGAAGTCAAATGGACATATGCGTTGAAAATTCAAGTCAAGGATCCAATGGAAGAGCTATGGGTTACCGCATTCGACGAGGTATGTTCTAAGTACGGATGTTTTATAAATGAAACTTTATTCGATTCGCCTTCCAACGCAAACAAGTATTCACGCGCTCACCGTATCAACTTTCAGGCGGCAGAACCACTCCTCGGTTTTAGCGCGGAAAGGCTCGCAAAACGATTGAGTGAAGGAGTCGAGCACCTGGACTCTCTTCTGGCGACTCGGGTTTTGAAAACCGCCCAAATGCAGTTTTACTGCCGACTACGTCGCGATGGGGTGATTATCGTGGCATCCAGCAGTACTATTAAAACCAGTCGCTTGACATACCGTAAAAAGGTTGTAGGATAGCTATAGCGACTTTCTAAAAAATTACATCCAACTGCTTGCAGGACGCCTCGCAACTTTTACAATCATGGTCTCCAAAATAATCCTTGACTGAAGATGTTCGATTTCCACTTTCGAATCCGAATGCAGCCAGCTCTGCGCAAGTTACGCTGAGCTGAGAACTGTGTTCAATTTCAGCTTGTCAAATCGCCCGACTCACCCAAATTCTTCTCATGAAACGAGCATCCATATTAACTTTGTCACCCTCTATTTGTGAATCTTGAATGGTGGAGTTCACTACAATAAAATGATCTCATTACGAATAAATTCAAATACGAGTTCTTGGTTAAATGAAGGATGTGGATGCGTGAAGGCAGGTGAAGGCTCGATTCTTTGCATCGAGGCGAACGTTGTTTTGTCAATGCTAACTAGTGAAATGCTTTACAAGACAGAATCTCATTTTGATAGAACTTAGTTGTTTGAACGTAGTTCTACGTTCTTCTAGGTTCAATCTTCGATTGAACTGACTCCGGATTTTTATACGACCTAAACGGCCGCTGAGCGACGGCCGCTGTCCATAGCCTTTGGCTGGAGCGCCTTAATGAACATAAACCGCAAGCAGCCTTTTCCACTCGAAGGTGGGCTCCGTGATCGTCTTGAATAGTTTCTCACGAGAGGGAGATTTCTCTCTATTTAAAGATCGTTCGCAACTTGTCGCGAGTATCCAGCATCCAAGTCGCGATCTCATCGAAAATTTCCCTTCGTATGAAGTGATAAAAGTTTTGTTGAACTCGCCATCCCTATGTTTACGTTCAGCGATAACTCGCTACCTGCTTAACCGTATAGAACCATTTTCGGGAATGTGGACACAGTTCAAACCTAATCCCTTCGACAATCGTCGAGTGTCAATCGATGCACTCATATACACGTAAAGTGATTAGCGACATGTACCTCTTGTGCACATCGGCTCCATTGGAGGTGGTGGGTTGTGGAAGGAGGGGGGGGGGAAGGATTGATGACCCGCTGGGCGAACCCGACCCGAAAAATAATCGGGAGCCGCTGTTTCAGACAAATGCAAAACAGTTTTGAGGCACAAAAGAACTGCAGTTGCTAGTGGGAAGCGATACACAACGGATTTTAGTATTCGCAAAAAAAGAGGAAAACGTGTTTCAGTTGAGACCGGCGATGGAGCAAAACGGCCCGAGAGCGGGTCGAGTGATCGGGATGGAGCGAAACGAGGCGGAAAAGCAGAAATTTGAGCATATGATTTTCAAAGCGCAATGGAATAAAGTGCGATGCTTTCCTGTCGGAGGAATGAGCTTCAAAGCAGGGGCGTATCCAGGATTTTTTTGGGGGGCTGATTTTTTTCTATATCTTCGCAAACTTTTCGACTCAATTGGAGCGTTCACATTCAACCGTTCATGCGAAAGGACGGAAGGAGGCAGGCGGGCACACCTTGCTGTCGCTGGGCCGGCTGTTACGCAGAAGAATAAAGTCTCAAAATCCCTAGTCCATGCCTTCGTTCAATGAAACGTTGTTCCGACCTGGAAAAATTTAGGGGGGAGGGGGGGCGAACAACCGAGTATCCCTAGTGTCGCCGAGTACCCTATGAAACAGGAACAGCCAATAGCGCGAGCGGCAAATGAACGCGACGAGTTGCCAGCAAGACCGAGTGCCGAGATGGAAACCGGAAATTCACGAAACTCACTTCGCGTGTCTTCTCGCTCGTTCGGTAAATATGTTAAGCTATCGACTTCAGTCGAGCTAATTGAAGAAAGAGAGGCTACTTCGTGGCAAGATTTCAGAATTTTTTCGGAATACGCCCGCCGACTTAAACTACAAAGCGCCAACACGCCATCGCTGTAGCTAGGATGTGTTTTTTGCACGCGTAGTTCCAAGAAACTGCTTGCGCATGCCGCTCGCTACGCTCGCGGCTTCAATGATTCCCCCTGCGCCGGCCAGTGGTGTGAATTTCGCCGGCATTATTCTCGCCGCAGTCGCCATTTGCCTGTTTACACCCAGGTCGAACTCGGCGGGCGCTGACCGAGAGAGAACCAAGATTTCTAACTGAATTCATCATCTGCTCAGAAAGAAGCCTATTGCCATGACGTCACAGAATAAATCAGCGACGTCACAGCCGTTGCATCGAACCATTGGAGCGTGGCATAGAACGGAAGCCTCCGTTTAAACCGCAATCGTCATCGCCTTCCGCAAGAGGGCGCTCTCCCGCACGGAGACATGGAACCAGGGGCGTATCGAGGGGGGGGGGGCGATAGGGCGTTCGCCCCCCCCATGAACATTCTCCTCAGATCTGTCACCTGTTGGGATTGAAGAATGCTTTCCGACCAAGTTTAGAATGACCACCAAACTTGGAGAGTTTTCTGAGAATAGACACGAATTTTTATTCGGAAGGAACTTCCGTGTTTAACGGAAGACCGGTGTCAACATACTGCAGGGGATCGCTCGGAGATTTTGGATTCGCCCCCCCCCATCCGCCAATCCTGGATACGCCACTGCATGGAACCGAGAAGGAAAACAACAACATAAACAATCTCTTCGTTCCCTGTTCTCGCTCGCGTTCGAAAACTCGAGCGAATGTACGATTCTCCGCATCAGTGCCGTCAAGCAGTAACTCGTCTCCTGGAACTACCCCGAAAGGGAATAGTTGCAAACTCCGCAAGCCTCCACACCCAAATCGTGGTCAGCCACGGCTACTCCAGGTGTCCAGACAAGCAGGCTCCACGATAAAACCGGGTCTCCCGGAATCAAACGTTCGACTCTACAACTGAAGAACTGTTGGTAATCGACAAGTGGCTCCATCTGCCGCAGAAGGTGACCGGTAATTTGAGCGAAACGTAAATTTGAGCGTAGCGTAAAATTGAGCGCAACGTAAATTTGAGCGGAAACGTAAAGAGCGGACCGTACATTTGAGCGAACGGTACATTTGAGCGAGAACGTAAATTTTAGCCGAGCGTAAAATTGAGCGGAACGTAAACCTGAGCGAAAACGTAAACCTGAGCGAAAACGTACTTCTGAGCGGAGCGTGAATTTGCGCGGAGCGTTCATCTGACAATGAGCGGACCGTATAACTGAACTAAATTCGGGTCAGAATTCGCAGAGGAAATTGGAGCCCACTCGGCCTCAGAGATTGCAGATTGAAGTTTGCCGGACTTTCTCGTTTAGGGAGTCAGGAGATGAGGAGTGGAGATCATCTCGGCACACGACAGATTGAAGAAAAAGCCAGGCGTCTATATCGAACTGTATGGCAGCTTTATTGAATCACAAAAGAGCTCACGAAATCATTTAAATCGGATTTGGTAGATCAATGACAGTCCCTGGGACACGGCGCAGAACTTAGTTTGTGCTCCTTAAAAAGAGATATTGTGAGCAAGGGTCTCCAAATAGGATAGAATATCGCGGCCGTCGTATGTGGCCACAATATCTCGGAACCGTCGTTGACGATTCCGATAAACTCTCCTCGATGAGGTTTCGGCGATTTGTGCCTGTGAATTGACAACCGTGAACTCCGTTAATCCTTGCTCTAGTTTCAGCGCTTCGATGAGCTTGAAAAAAGTGGGATGTGCACAACCCACTCGTCCGGCGAAGGCCGAGTGCCAACCTTCGACCGGGTTATTCGTTCGCGCTATCCCGGCGATCGTCGCAGCATGGGCACTCCACCAAGTGATATCGAACAGGGCCGGGTTTCGATCTCGACCGATCCATGTACTCTCGACGTAGTTTATGTTTGTCAGCATATAGTTGTTCTCGCGAACGAACTTCGACTGCAAGAGGACCGCGAAGGCTTCTCTGACGTCTTGCCAGGGAACGAAAGCTATTGCCCCAAACATACGAACTTTCAGAGCAAAATCGTGATCCCGGGAATAATTCTCCCGGAGAGCTGTCTTCGCTTGAATGTGACGATAGAGACACTGGTTAAAGTGAAAATTACAACCGAGGATTTGAGTTTCTGGAAAAGTGCGTTCCAGTTCTTGGATCATTGCTCGTTTGAAATCCATATGCACAAGCTGCGGTTCATGACTATCCAGATGCTCGACGAGTACACTGAGGAGACGGCGATAAGTGTTCGCGTCCATTGCGGCCAACAGAGAAAAAAGCACTGGAACCGTTTTTTTGCACGGTAACTTCACATGGATTGTATAGAGCTGCTTGAAAATTGATGGACAGACTTTGAATGTTCCGTCGAGGAACCACTCATCGGATCGTTTCAAAAGATTCAGGCTGGCGTCTGTGGCATAGATGATCATCCTGTTCGCATCCTCTCCGGAGTCGTGAAGCAGGAAACGTTCTCCTTTCGTGGACACCTGGGATCAACGAATGAAATTAGCCCATCACCGATGTCAGAACGAATTCTACTCATCTATGCATCATTATTTTTCCAAATCATCACGATTCGTGACAGATACGGATTTTTATACCTTGAGACTTCCGGGAATCACGAGATCTTCTCGTCGTTGGGGGTTTGTTGGGGTTGGTGAACCCAATCGTTTCCGTGCAAGTTTGACTTGTCTGCATAAGAGATCGACCTTAGGCATTCTGCCCTGAACGGCGACAGAGCTTACCGTATTTGCGCATGTTGGAAATTGGACCACTAAACTCAGACGATCGACGTATTGGATTCGGAGACAGTTGTGTAGAGGGAACCACTTGATAATAAAGAGACGACGCGTATCACATGGATACTGCAACCAGAGCGTTTATTCATCTACCAAGCAGTGCTTATATAGACTACAGGAAGCTATTACGAAAAACACTGAAGGGGCTGAAACATTGACCTAGATACACACTACGTTCACAGTGTTGAAACAAGTTATGTTCACGAGAAGTTGAAAGACGAACGAACAGTTACATCAGTGAAGAATAACCATGGAACATTCAAAGCAAGAACTATCTGATAGAATATCAACATGCTCCACCTAGTTCGCGCTTTGAATTTTGAAACAAATTTCAGAATGAAATCGATGATCTATGCCTGTAACGGTTCGTCTCAACTCATAAACGTTTTCCCTGGTGCACGTTTTCCGAGAAGACATCATGTGAAAACACGTTTGTGCACTTGGCCAGGAGGCCTTTGAAAAAAAAAACTCGGAGAGTCTGGTTGTGAATTGGTTTTGACTCTTCCACGATGAAGGTCAAATTTGTGCCGAAGACCCCGACTTGTTCAACCTACGACCCCCTTTCGTCATCGTCTTCTTCCGGTGGATACTCATCGCCTCCGACCGATATGACGGATCCAGACGCAGCAGAAACTCTCGAATCGACGATGATTTCAATGCCCAACGACGAATCTCGAATCGTCAGTCCCGAGACCCGTGTGAACGACCAGGTTCGTGTGCCTATTGTTCGCGAGCAGATCCAATCTGAAGGCAATGTTCAGATGACCGCGAAACTTCGCTTTGGTCTCCGGGCAAAAGCGATTCTTGTCACGGGAGTGCTCTTAACTACGGGCTCAGCGATCGGGAGTACAATCTTGAATGGATATTTCCGAGGCAATCCTGTGGGCCTAGATGATGATAATCTGAAAGTCATCCCGAACCAGAACATGCCGCAACTGGATTCGCAATTGAGTTCGCCGGACTTCAAAGTTTGGCAGCATTTAGATAGCTCAGGCAACGGCCGTCCCTTCTTCGATAAAGCTCTACAGCAGTGGTTCCCAACCTTTTTTTCCCCGCGGACCCCCTAACGTATGTGCTCAAAACTCGTGGACCCCCTGCTGAAATTTCGCCGGGAAACATGATGACGCTGTTCTCTTGGCTCGTGAGAGAGTGGAAACGGTGTCAAAAGGGAAGAATCCAAACATTCATTCAAGCCTTTATTCATCATAAGTTATGAGTAATGCTCATATTACACAAATACTTTGGTACGATATAGGAGCTCAGAAGATGCAGGTAAAACCAAGTTGGAAGATCCCGTTGGAGACTCAGTGTGAGGGCTGAACTTGGTGCTTTGAGATGAGGCTTTCAACGTCGGGATCAAGATTGGTCAGATTCAAACGGAGATCTCCCCGGGAAACGATATCCAACTTATTACTTTTCGCGGTGATGAGATTGGTCAATTGACTGAAAGCTCTTTCAACCAGGTAGGACGAAGGGAATGCTATGAAGAATTTCTTCGCCACCGTCCACAATGATGGATATTTATCCGCTGTATCTTTCCGAAGCCAAAGTTTCTGGTAACCCATGTCGAAGTGCGCTTTGAGCTCTTCATCCGTCGCCAAATCGATGAGCTCATCGTGTAAATCAGTGTCCGCAGAACTCAGATCTCCGTAAGGATTCGGAATCCATCCCGGAATATCCATGCTCAGTATGTCTTGGAATCTAGCCGTGAAGTCTTCCCTGAGTGCCTCCAAATGCTCCATATAGGCAGCGAGATCATCGTCACTGCACTCTGCGCGTGACAAATGAGGGAAAAGAGAGAAATCACGACGGCCTATCTTGCTTCTCATGTGATTGAGTTTAAGCACGAAAGCACCTATGGCGGACTTTGTCTTGATCAAATTCAAGGCGTCCCCCTGCAACTGTAGATTGATTTCGTTGAACTTCGAGAATAGGTCTGTCATGTAGGCGATGTCCGATTTGGAGTCGTGAATGTTTCCCTTCAGAACGGGATCTCTTTCGGTCAAGAAATCAGACACTGACTCAAATAGCGACATGAATCTGGTCAAACAGGCTCCTCTCGACAGCCACCGCACCTCAGTGTACAAAAGTAGACGTTGGAACTGCTCGTCGTTTTCGTCGCATAGTTGCGCGAAGATCCTCGAATTCAACGCACTGCTTCGAATCAGATTAACTGATCTTATAACCAGTTGCAGCGATGCATGCAATCTGGCACTGAGGTTTTTTGCAACCAAGTGTTGGCGATGTATAACGCAATGTACGGTAAGCAGTTCCGGAACATCACTTTTAAGGTAGCTCATGAAACCTCGGTAGCGACCGAACATTGCGGGTGCTCCGTCAGCAGCAGCTGAAATGATGTTCGATAGGGGAACATCTTTTTCTTGGAAGAAGGTTTTTACAACTTTGTAGATGGACTCGCCCTTTGTGTCCGTGGCGAGGGTTCTGGCAAAAAGAAGTTCTTCACGGATTTGCTCCTTGAGGATGAATCGCACATACTCGAGCAGAAGCGATTCATTGCTCCGCAACGTTGATTCGTCCAATTGAATTGAGAATTGGGTGCTCCTGAGGATTCCGCATAGGGAGGTTTCGACGTTTTCACTCATCTCATCGATGCGGCGCTGCACTGTGTAATTACTCAATGCAACTATTTTGAGAATGTCGCGCGGATTTTTTTCGTGGAGAACAGTGCCGAGGAGCTCCTTCATTGCCGGCAAGATTAACTGCTCCCCGATGTTGTGAGGTTTTCCGCATTTCGCGATCATCAATGATATAGCATAGGAAGCTCTCAGGCCATCATCATCCATCGCCGTAGTCGAAGCGAACATTGTTTCCACTGTGCGTCTTTTTGAGAGCTCTTGTTTCAAGCCCCGAAAGTATTCGACGCCTTATGTTGCATGCTCGCGGTGGCAGCTTTGGAGATGCAATTTCAGTTTAGCCGGCTTCATGGCCTCGTTACTGAGCACTTTGCCGCATAGTAGACACATTGGTAAACGTTTGTCACACCATGAGGGGACGAATCCGAAATTCAGATAATCGATACTATACTGGCGACACTTCTTCTTCGGTTCTGCCATTATCGTCGCTGTGGGAAGAGGGATAAATGGCTCTTAGAAAAAAGTGAAAAATGGTCTCCATTGCATTGGAGGGCATAATAAGTCATTCAGAAGTTTGCGGTTCACAATTGATAAAATTCAGCGAGGAGCAGATGCCAACAACGAGAACTTGTCGAAGATTTCGAGATCCGCAAAAGGAAAGTGCTCACTCCAAGCTGCGACACTCTCATTGCGTGCCTTCTTTTGGCTATGATTTGGTCAGTATGTGGAACGATGGGGTCGATTCTTCTTTATTGAACAGTTCTTGGAACGGCGCGTGTTTTCCTTCGTTCATCAGCAAAAGTTCGTCAAGAAGTTTGATTCTGAGAGTGGTCCGAAGTTGATTCTCCTCCTCGTTTTTCATACGAAACTCGAACTGACTCGCGAAACGTCAATGAACAACGTTTTCCACCTCAACACAAGATGAAAATGATCCCCTCCGCAAGCCCCCAGAAACCCTTGCCTTGAGTTAAGAACGATTGACTTGTTGGGAAAATGTAGCCAGGATCAAGGGCCCCGGAAATCTCCCCTAAACCGCCGTATAGTGTCCTTCTGGTCACCCTGTGTGCAATTTCTCGAGGAAAACGAAGCGAAAGTGTCCCATTTCGAACAGAAGTTCCAGCAAACGGAGTCATCGGCTTGAGCTGACGAATTTTTTTTATCCGGGATCATTCGACGTTGTAACGTTTTCGGACCTGGGATCAAGGCCCAGAGTTCTACGGAGGGAAAATCGAAGAGGTTGAGGTTGAGAGGCCAATATCAAGGTCTTCGATCCTGGCTGCAGCTCTCCGACAACTCCAGTATTCGGTGACCCAAAGCAAGCGAAACGTTGTTCTTTGGCGATTTGCGAACAAGTTCAACTTTCGTTAAAAAAAGAAGAGCAGAATCAACTTTAGAACGCTCTCGAAATCAAAACCTTCGACGAATATTTGCTGCTAGGAGAAGAGAAATACGCGTCATCCGGAAAGCTCTCCGACGGAAAAACGACCCAAATACTCCTCATTTCAACCAAGCAATGAAGGCGGGCAATGAAAGTGTCGCAGCTTAGGGTGAACACCCTCTACACATCTGGGAACTGTAAACTTGTAACTTGTAAACCATGTACTCACAGCTTCAGAGGATGAAAGGGTGAGGGAAGCAATTTGAACCGACGATAAACTCTATGAAAATTGGAACTGCGTAGGAGCCAAACGATGGAGAGTGCTGCACTGAAGCGGTAACGGTTATGCGCGCTCTCATGTTCGAGATCGAGCGCTCGAGAGGACAGGTGAAAGACGAAGTTTCGCTAAGGTCTGCTAGAAACCCATAGAGCATAGAGTAACACCGCGGACCCCTGACCAGTCCTCATGGACCCCCAAATTTTAATTTAGGTTTCGTGGACCCCTTGGAAGTCGCCATGGACCCCTGGGGGTCCATATGGACCACGTTGGGAATCACTGCTCTACAGGATCGTTTCATCGTTCTGCCAAATATTGAAGTTCGCCGCTCCGCTTCAGATGCAGCAAACACCACTTCTGACACCGCAGGGTCCGAAGTTATTACAGCATCATCAACAACCTCTTTGCGAGTCGCGGGCAATGATCAAAAGTTCTCAATCCCATTCAGGGGATTCTCGTGTAATATTCTACTCGACCATTGGGTCTGTTCTCGGTCAGATGCCGCATTTTGTGTCTTCTATGGTGAAGCCGTTCCGCCCGCTCTCACCGTCAATGTTGTTCCGATCCTAGCCATCCCAGACGCGAAATTGAACAGTGAAAAGGCTCTCTTTGAGTTCAAGTGTAAAGGTAGAGTCAGGGTGAAATACATCGGTGCATCGTGATTTGAATCCCATCTTATTGTGAATTTCTTTTGCTCTCAATAAAAGAGTTACTTCTATTAAAGCTCGTCTCTTTCCTGTTGTCTAATCATCTAGGATATTCTCCACCGTCGGTTGATAGGGTGCTGACTCTGACTCTGTTCTAAGAGTAGAGTACTCGTTTCTCAAAGATCTTCGATATCTAAGTAGTGCTAGTATTAGTGAGCTCAACATGATCAGTGACAAAACGCTAGCTAGAAGAATCACTGTGATTGATTTCAATTGGAAGTAGTACTGGACACAGGATGCTGAGATGTTCACTTTCAATTAGTGTTCGAGAGATGACACGCGCGGTGTTAAGTAGGATACCCAGTGATTTTATTTAAGTCATGCGTATGGTATATGAGTAGTAGTTCAGGGGCACCATAGGAGAGGGTGACAGTCTGCTGAGCATGAGAGCAGGAGGCTCTCATGCCTGGAGCACAAGTCTAGTAGTTACACTAACACGTGAACCATAGTACCTCAATAGCCCCCTTTCGCGTGACAGTGTAAAATTGGGGATTAATAGATGTGGTAGAATGAACACACTGACAATTGCTATCGGGCGAAACATTGACCCCGTGGACCACATGTCATGGTCTGACATCACACTCTGCTTTACAATGACATCCGTGTATCGGGTTGCTCAACGATTCCGACTTTCA
>JAJSRV010000122.1:223030-239353 GCA_021527715.1 Neoseiulus cucumeris
GCGCTGCTAGCCCCTCTCTTCAAAGCCCGGATCGCCCTCCGCCAATGACAGCGCGCCCTGCCGCGAAACACTGCACTCATCCGCAGCCGTTTCGGAGGCATTCGCTCTTGGTGTGGTTGAACAGCCCGTTCAACCAATATTGCTCTTGAGTAATAATGGTTGAACGCGTCGTCCTGCCACGGACACCGTGCTTTCAACCAGAGCTTTCAACCGACGCTGACGAAGTGATTCGGTCGCTCCATAGACTAAGCATGGTCGAACGCTCTGGTTGTACAACCCGGTTGTACCACCAAGTTGCTACAGTGTAAACGCGCCTTAACTGCGAGTGAAGCTGAGATTATTTTCCAGGTTTTGCATTCATGCTCGATGGGTGGCGACGGCGAGGGCGGATGCTTGTGCTTTTGATATTGAGACCAAGAGTTTTGGCCCCCCTGCGTCGGAGCATCCAAGGTGATGCAAGGTGTTTCATCGCTTGCGCTTTGGTAGCATCCGCTCTCGTCGGTGCACACCGGTGAGAATGAGCCTGATTTCGTTTTATATATGTTGCAAGCCATGCCAGTTTTCATGCAGTCCGGTCCACAGTCGTCGTAGCAGTAATACGAAGTCGTCGGTCTGAGTTGACCGAGTATTATTAAGATGATCGTTGCATATCTCTGACCTGTTGCTGCTTCCATGTTTCCAGTCCGAGTAGCTCCTTCTGTTTGATGAAAGTTCCCTTGCTGACCGGCTTCGTGAGCAGGTCGGCTCGCTGTTCGGTCGTTCCCACAAAAGCTAGGTTCAGCTTGTTTTGTTGGTATGCTAGTCTGATGGCAAAATATCGCAGCTCGATATGTTTTGCTCTTCTGTAAAAAGCTGGAGATTTGATTATTGACAGGGCACTTTGGAAGTCTAAATGGAGCGTTATTGTCTCGTTGATCCCTAATTCACCGAATAATTTGTTTGTCCAAAGAATTGCTTTTAGAGCCTCAGAGCTCGCTACGAACTCAGCCTCCATGGAACTCATAGCGATGGAGGACTCTTCCGTCGAGTACCAGATGATTGGTCCTCCCTGTCGCATAATCAGGGTACCCGAGGTTGATTTTCTGTCCTCTTGATTGGAGCCATGGTCTGCGTCGGAGAATGCAATAGCTTTCTCTTGAGACTCGCTTTTGTATGTTATTCCCAAGTTGGGATATGCTTTGAGGTATCTCAGCACCCGCTTTGCTAGCTGCATGTGCTCTGCAGTCGCTTTATCCATGTAGCGACAGAGATATGTCCAGACCGATAGGTGGAGAAGAGTTCCGACAAGCGATCTGTATTGGTCGTTTTTGATCGCTTGGTCATTTTTGACGGCATAGAGAGACTGATCGCACGGGGTTGCTGCAGGCTTAGAGTTGGCCATGCCAAACCTCTCGAGCAACTGCTCAACGTATCGTCCCTGGTGAATGTGATAGTTGAATTCTCCGTCTACTTGGATTTGGATTCCAAGATAGTTATCAAGCCTTTTTGAAGTTAAATTGAAGTCTTGCTTCAATGATTCAATGAAGTCGAGGACGAGCTTTTCGGTTTTTTCGATCATGAGTCCGTCGTCGACGAAGATCAGGACTGCGAGTCTGTTTTCTCCATTTCTCATGAACAGGCATGGCTCTGTGATGCTCAGTTGTAGATTCTTGCTTTTCAGGATTCCGGCCAGTTTGGAATGGAAGAGGAATGGACTTTGTTTCATGCCATATAGAGATTTTCGGAGTTTCAGAACCCTTCCGCTTTTGTCATCGACTCCCTCTGGTTGATGCATGAAGATGACATCAGGGAGTTCGGCCGTGAGAAATGCAGACGTTATATCGAATTGGTGCGCGTAGAGTTTTTCTTCTGCGGCAATGGAGAGAATGGATCTGAACGCTTCAGCGCGGCAAACGGGCGCGTAAACCTGGTCGGGTGAAAAATCACGGAACTCTTTCTGTCTGAATCCGCGCAGAACAAGCCTCGCTTTGTGCCTGCCGTCAGCCTTGACTCGAAACAGCCACTTGGGAGCTCGGATGGCTCCCATACCTGATTTTCTCTGATTGCGTCGAGTTCTGTTTCGATCGCTTTCTTCCAGAGTTTTGCCTCTGGACAGCTCATGGCCTCTTGATACGTCGTTGGGTCATTTGTATATTGGCCGTCTTCAGAATCATGATCGCCAATGAAGAGCGCTTCTAGCGGCTCAAGGTGGTTAGCGTCCTCTCTAAAGCGAGACGGTCGCCTCAGACTCTCTCTGGGCCTCAAATGATGTCTGGCACCAGGTGTCTGGTAGTCTCCAGACTGATCTTCACAGCTCGAATCGCCGCCAGATGTTGGGTCATCTGGTGTCCCATTTTCGTCTGGGTCCGAGCTGCGTACATCTTCTCACTCTAGTGTCTGGTCGCGGTCTACATTTTCGTATTGATTCTCGTCGTCTGGCCTCTCTCTCTGAACCGGCCTCTCTGGAGTATTCAACAGGAGTTCTTTTTCGAACTGGACGTCTTTTGATCTAAGAATGTTGAACGTTCCCGGGGCCCATAAGCGATATCCCAGACCGTGGGGCTCAATTCCCACGAGACGGACAGGGGAACCTCTACTCTCGAATTTTCTTGGATGGTCCTTGTGATTTCGTATGAAGCATCTGGCTCCAAATTTTCTCAAGTCCTTGAGGTAGGGTTTGTGACCGAATGTTATTTCGAAAGGAGATTTTCCTTCTTTTTCGTGAATGAGGGTGCAATTTAGGCAGTGTACGATCATGGAAAGGCATTCTGCCCACAGGAACTTCTTGTGTTCCAAGCCGGCACCAATCAATGTTGCTCTCACCAGATTTACCAACGTCTGGTTCGATCTCTCCGCTACGCCGTTGAGAGAGGGATTTCTCGGTGGGCTGAACGTTTGTTCTGTACCGGTTTTTCTGAGTATCTTCCGTACTGTTTCATTACAAAATTCTCCGCCTTCATCGGAGTGGAAGCGATTAATGTTTCTGCCCATGACGTTTTTGAACCATCGCGTGTAGGCGAGTATACAGTCGGCCGTTTCATCTTTGTTTTTAAGGAAGTATACTCTTCGATATTGAGAGTATTCATCAGTGATCGTCAAGAAATGTCTTGAGTGACCGATGGATTCTGTAGCTGGACTACAGAGGTCAGCAAACACGCTGCCCGGTCTTCGGGCTTTCGCTTCATCAGGTCTACTGTGATAAGAGGCTCTTGTTTGTTTGCCCATGATGCACGATGGACACTGGTCCAAATCGTCAGTATACATGATGTTCTGACAGTTCAGTTTCTTTACATATGCTTTGTTGATGTGGGCCAGAAGCTCGTGAACTGCCTTTAGGCTTACAGTATTACCGGTGTCCGCATTACCGGTGTTGTCTCCGCGTTGAATTGTTTCTAACGGGAATGCTTTCGCTTGCCTGCTGTTCAGCTCGTCAGCTGAATCTTCGTCATCGAAGTTGATAAACTGTAAAATGTCGTGGAACGTCATGCACCAGTACTGGCAACGCAGGCAAGCCGATGCAAAGACTAGAACTCTTGGAGTTCGTTTCACACAGTGGTCGTTTATTGAGGAAGCCTATGGTTATAAAGGTTTTGGGAGAGTGCCTAGAGCAAACCCCTCTATTGTACCTAGCTCTGGTGAGACCTCCCCATACCTAGGTTATTCTTTAGCTCAGCATGTGTGTTGTACGGAACTGCATTCCGTGTTGAACCAGCTGGAACCCGAAGCTTGAGATTCGAGTACAGTTGACAATGAGCCACTCCGGGTTCCGCACAATCCCTAGATCGGGCTCGACTGGCGCCGGCTAGTCGGCGTCGGAGTCCGTACATTCTTTCGAGACCGAAGTCTTCTCTATCTAGTTCAGGAACTGACCGTAGTTCAGTTCAACAGCCCCTCTGATAGTGAAGACTGTAGGGACAGAAATTAAGATACATGCATACATGCATGCATACCTAACAACTACATTGAATAAATCTTTCTGGTGACTCCCGATACAGCTCTTGAAGTATGATGACATTCTTTCTCTGTTGATCTGTTCAGCACTTTAGTTGTTCTAGGGTTTGCTGAATCTTTAGATGAGTTGGTTTTTGCTGAAGGTTGGAAGTATCTGGATGTTTTGATGAGAGAAGCGGCTTCTCTCGTCGGAGAGGAGAGTCGGACTTGGTCTCAGGTCGACTGGATGTCCGAGCGATGATCAAGATGGCTCGGCTCCGGTTTCCATCCAGAGAGAGACCGAGATTCCCAATTGGGCTTGTGTTCATCGGTGTTTTGAAGAGTGTCGTAAAACTCAGTCTGTGTTGAAACTTGTCCGATTACGTTCTGATCATGTCTCCGACACAGCGGCGATGATCTTTGTTATTGAGAGCCGGGGTTCGGCGCGGAGTGTTGCTCTGCATCTCTGCACTCGAACAGTTCCGGAGCCCTGGGCGCTCAAGCTCCGTCTCCCTCCGAGTTTCACTTCACGAGCTTGATGAAAGGGAGTGTAGTTGACCATGTAGCTTTTGGAGTTGCACATGTTTTTATTCGTACCCGAGTCAATGATGTATTCGTCCTCTGGCAGAGCTAGGTTGGTTTCCGCAGTAACAACCTCGGCGTTGAATGCCTCCGTGTCTGATGCCTCACAGAGATTTGCTCTCGGATGCTGTCGGCGTTTGGTACGCCTTCCCCCGGTGTGTCTCTGGTGGGACGTCGATGGTTGAGAGCGTCCTGCCTGTTGCTGGTTGTTGTTCTTGGTGGATCGCTTTGGAGACCGGCACTGTGAAGAAATGTGCCAGGGTTTTCCGCAGCGATAGCAACTGAACGTGGTACTGGAAGTCGTCTGGGTTACAGTGGAGTCTGTCTTTCGACTGTACCTCTTTTTGCTCTTGTTGGTACGCTGAGATCTACCGAGTTTGGAGAACAGGGCAGTGACCTCTTGCGTATCGAACTGTTTCCTCCGGAGTGCTTCGGATTCGATTGCCTGAGTGAGATGCTCAAAAGTTTTGGCGGCATTTTCTCTCGTGTTCCAAGCCATTTGGAAAGGTCCCCAGCTTGCTGGAAGAGAGTCTAGAAGAATCGTGATCTTGAGATCCATAGGGATATCAAGATTCAGAAGTACTAGACGTTCCAGGATCTGGTTGAACCTGGTCAAGTTCTCTCCAGCTGTCTTGTTCGATTGATACTTGTACGAGGTGAGTTTGGAGAGGGCAAGCTGTTTCAGTCCTCCGTTGGAAGCGGTGAACTTAATTTCAATGTTCCTCCAAATCTCAGGAGCCTGTACAGTAGCAGAGTTAGCGGAGAACATTGAGACAGCCAGAGATGGCTGGATGGAGGCAAAGAGGATACACCGGCCTGCTCGATTACCGGCATCGTATCGACGCTTGTTAGCCTTGCCTGCGGGAGAGTTGTCGCTAGCTCTTGTGGGAATGATGTTCCCTAGCACCACATCTTTGGCATAAGGATCCGAGTCCAGAGCAGCCATAGTAAGTACTTTCCATTCTGTATAATTTGAGCCATCGAATTTCAGCTGCACGAGGTCTCTTGCTCGAAACCCCGGTCCACGGATAGGCAGTTCGTCATCACTCGGGGCAGCCTCGAGTAGAGCAGGTGCTCTAACGTTTTCTACTGCTGGTTCANAGAAATCGGAAGAATTCCCCAGCCATCCGCAAGTCGCCGACCATCCGATTGTCCAAATTTTGGTGCCGTGACCGGGATTCTGCGGCGACTTGGCGCTCAGAACTCAAGCCGCCTACGCGCGCAGAGGTCATACTGCCCAATCACTACAACAGCCAAGCAGCAGTCTTCGAAGGTTCTCAAAGGATCAAAGGAAGAGCCTACAGCAATGGCGCCCATGCTCTACCACTCATAAAGCTAGCACGTCAACACGAGATGACCGGCAGGCGTGCCTCCGGCTTCGGTCGTTGGGTCAATTCTGTGGAATTTTGGATACGATGCCGCACAGTGGGAGGAGACGCCGAAACGGGGCGCAAAAAGTCGATCTCGAAATTGAAGAACTTTTTTCGAAATTGATAAACTGTAAATGTCGTGGAACGTCATGCACCAGCACTGGCAACGCAGGCAAGCCGATGCGTAGACTAGAACTCTTGGGGTTCGTTTATCACAGTAGTCGTTTATTGAGGAAGCCCATGGTTATAAAGGTTTTGGGAGAGTGCCTAGATCAAACCCCTCTATTGTACCTAGCTCTGGTGAGACCTCCCCATACCTAGGTTATTCTTTAGCTCAGCATGTGGTCTGTTGTACGGAACTGCATTCCGTGTTGAACCAGCTGGAACCCGAAGCTTGAGATTCGAGTACAGTTGACAATGAGCCACTCCGGGTTCCGCACAATCCCTAGATCGGGCTCGACTGGCGCCGGCTAGTCGGCGTCGAAGTCCGTACATTCTTTCGAGACCGAAGTCTTCTCTATCTAGTTCAGGAACTGACCGTAGTTCAGTTCAACAGCCCCTCTGATAGTGAAGACTGTAGGGACAGAAATTAAGATGCGAAATATAGCAGCATGCATACCTAACAACTACATTGAATAAATCTTTCTGGTGACTCCCGATACAGCTCTTGAAGTATGATGACATTCTTTCTCTGTTGATCTGTTCAGAACTTTAGTTGTTCTAGGGTTTGCTGAATCTTTAGATGAGTTGGTTTTTGCTGAAGGTTGGAAGTATCTGGATGTTTTGATGAGAGAAGCGGCATATCTCGTCGGAGAGGAGAGTCGGACTTGGTCTCAGGTCGAATGGATGTCCGAGCGATGATCAAGATGGCTCGGCTCCGGTTTCCATCCAGAGAGAGACCGAGATTCCCAATTGGGCTTGTGTTCATCGGTGTTTTGAAGAGTGTCGTAAAACTCAGTCTGTGTTGAAACTTGTCCGATTACGTTCTGATCATGTCTCCGACACAGCGGCGATGATCTTTGTTATTGAGAGCCGGGGTTCGGCGCGGAGTGTTGCTCTGCATGGCTCTCTCCCCCGCGCGCCGGAGCCCGCCAGAAGCACAGCGCCTAGGTAGGAGAGAGCAGAACGGAGAAAACCGTTAATGAAGAAGGTCTTCTTAAGAGGGTGAAATATTTGAACTGATCATTCGGAAGTTGGCTCTTGAAGCGGACCGACAGACGCAGAAGTTTCATGTGATTGGTTGGCGTCAAGCTCAAAAAGGATGGCAGTTATTCGGTCGCCTGTCAGAACGCGAGGACGATCTAGGACAGAACACTTCCATGTGGATATCCGTCAGCCCGAAGAAGTGCCCGAAGTTGTCGTGGCTAACAGTGGAGCTGAAGCAGCAGGCGGAAACTCAGGGGAAGTCCCCGCCGAAGAGACACAACGTCGCTGGTCGGCCGCTGAGGTAGCGGCAATCTTTCCCGCCTTCGATCCTCGGAGTGCGTTGATGATGGCAGCCGAAGACGAGGAACTGCAAAGTGTCGGCGAAGGATCCAGCGTCAGCAGCGAGGTGGCCAGCTCAACGTTGTCGCAGTCCAGAGGTCGTGCCACTTGGGTGGCTGTCGTGGTGGCATTGTTGCTGGCCGTTTTCGGCGTGGCGATTTTCGTGGAGTTCAACATTTTCCTGACCGTACCTGGTGCGGGCAGCGGCGTCAAAGTCCGTACATTCTTTCGAGACCGAAGTCTTCTCTATCTAGTTCAGGAACTGACCGTAGTTCAGTTCAACAGAAATGTTGCTCAGGCACTCAGCTTTCAGATGCCAACCGCAGGAGAACTGCCTCTGCCCACCTAAGCATTCTCGAAGCTGATTTCCTGCATCGCTTCATCCGGTAGCCCAGTGATCCCAGGGAAGCGACAGCAACGAATTCCCAAACCGTGGCATCCGGTTGCTTGTGTTGCCGCGCGCTCATGACAGTCGAAATGTCTCGAATGTCTTGAAAAACGATCGCTCACTTCTCCAATGTCTAAAACAGAGCTGGCGCTCTCGAGGAGAACTTTCGTGAAAGTCGTTCAATCCATTCCTCGCGCAATCAACGCTGTTTTACGCTGTTTCCCGGATATGTCTCATGCACCGATGGCAGAACTTGGTACGAAAGGTGATTTCTGTGGCACAGTTGAGCTATCTATCGCAAATCAGCTTCTCATGGGGCAAGTAGTTCTTCAAACGCGTATGGAGGCGTACTATACAGTGAATCAGCGCCCGTTTGTTGACCTAGCGAAGCGGTCACTGTTTTCACCCTTGTTTACGACCACGAACGCGCAGAATTTCCGGAGATGCGTGTTATCAACGTCGCGCACGTCTCATTGAAAGCTGAATTTAGGTACCGAATTCGGCAATCAAATCAGCCTTCCGTGAAGTCTATCCTCAAACTCTCATAAGAATGAATAACGATGAATTTTTGCATGGNTGTAACTTAAGAACGGCACCACATTGCAGACAGGATGATTCTACATGCCGATGAGCCGAACACCACTGATGGTCACGATTTTAGTGGAAGGGAGATTGAATCTCAGGATGTACTCGCCAATATCACTGGAGCTGTAGAACGCATGACGTTCCGAAGGACAGATTTTCTCTGCAGGCCAAGGTCTGCTGTTGTGGTGTGTTTCTCATTCGAAGATCGACTCTGTGTCATCTCGACGAGAGGAGACAGGGAGCTTGACATGACGATCAACGGCACCGGCTCTGTCGAGATGAACGTGAGGAAGCTGCGAGCGCGGGAAATTGAAAAGTTTGTGGAGCGTTTTGGAGCAGTGCAGCAGTGCACTGTGTGGTACGCTGTTACCGATTGATTTGAAATCAATTTGATGTACATTTGAATAAGCAATAAACATGTCACTACACATTTGTGATGGGACGGTCTTTCTCCAGAGGCTGGCTTCTATTGTTGAAATTTGAGGCATATTTCTTCTCGGAGATCCAATCAATTGTAGGGTATATAATCAGGAGGCCCGCTAACGGTCGTCTCACTCTTGCTTAAACCGCGCGGATGTTGGTTGGCTTTGAAGGCGAAGTGAGTTTTCCACCTCATACGATGTCGGTGAAGTTACCGGGTTGTTGTAAGGACAATCCAATAGTACTGTCAGACTGTGGATGCACCAACGTACCGTTCGTTAAAACAGAAATCTCATCGGTATCCAGAAGTCGGCCGAGTACAGCAAGCACTACGCCGAACAGGACTGAAGTTCTACAACGACGCAGATCCGAGAAAGTAGTTGACGCCGCGACGCAGTACGCTGATCAGCCCGTCCAGTCATCACCCGAAGGAATCGAGCGCGAAGAAATGGGTTTTGGACCCTCCGGCGTGTCCTCCTGTGCCTGGCAGCCGCCATAGCCGTCGTGTTGCTCGTGGAGTTGGTGACCGTACTCGGTGAGGTCTTGTTCATATTCAACCTCTGTCAGATCGCATTCTTTCTCTTTAGAAGAAGATAAGCTCGTTATTTTGAGTTTGATTGTCGCAGAACACACGACTCAGACGCCCGACGATCTCCTACCAGTGGAGCATCCACGACGAACCCCGGAAAAATCTCTCCGAGCGATGCCGTGAGGACATTCTATATCATGAACAGGATGATTCGACATGAGCTACGGAGACTGGACGCAGCCCTGTGTCGACAAGTTGACGGGATCTTTCTTTGTTTCTCAATCATGGACCAGTTCTGTGTACTGCGACCACTCGATGCTCACCTAACACTCAATGCGCTAACCGTTCGTCCGATTTCAAATTATCAAGCTCTTTCGATTGTGTTTGTTGACAACCTGAACCAATATTGTTCAAAATCTGTTTTGTATGTCAGTAACGAGTGATCACGCTGACAATCTCAATGTGAAAGTACAAGTGTCAGCAGTAATGATCTCATCTTAAACTTGTTCGATGTGTATGGTTGTTAAAATGAAAGAGCGACGTTGAATATGAGATGATATATTTTGTGAAATAAATGTTGAAAGGAGAACTGAAGTGAGTTGTCCTATAATAATCATGCTTGTTTTCACACGGGTAGTTAGCTCCCCTTCTATTCTGCAATGGGTGCTCTGAGGGTTAGTTATCCGTGTCGCCAGGTCCGAAAGCTCCATCTGCCAGTCCCGCATCTCATCACTCGGTTTCTTAGGACCTGAAGATGTGAGAGTGTGGTAGGCAGCAGGGCCTCATCAGTCCCCCACCGTCGGACAGCGTTCGACCAGTTAGGGAATGGCCCCTCATGAAGGAAGAGGACTGCGCTTCTCAGCGGAGAGGATGAGTTTCTGGAGGACTTGAAGTACATGCTGGCTTTCGAGGACGAAGACGCCGAAGTGATTCAAAAATTTGGAGGAGATCTCTGGAAACTCAAGAGTCCGGAGTACCGTCATCAATACCAACTCTACGCAGAGGCGCGTAATCGGGACCGATTTTGCAGGCTCGTTCGAGACGAGCTCAGCGCGATCATAGACCGAGCCGATCCAATTCTGAACTGAATGCTTTTCAGCACATGGTTTAACCAGTGCATTGAAGAGATTGATTATAAACCAGCATTGGGATAAGAATAAACATGGGTTTCAAGATATCGTCGCTTCGTCATCCTCGTAAGCGTTACCAGAGTACTGGTCGTTAGTGAAAATAACCGTCTTTCGAATATGCCCGAACACTCACTATCTCTCTCTCATATTCTCAGCCTCGCCCACTCTGAATTGTTTACAAACAGAATAAGCGTGCGGCATGCGTCGTGAGTCGCTGAGCAAACCGAAAGCGATCATCGGTTAGAGTCAGTGAACGTTAGATGGGAGGAATGTCCTCGACAGTCGGCTGGTAGGGTGAGTCCGGAGGCAAATTGGGCAATTCCTCATACGCCCGACGAGATCTGTATCTCAGAAGTCTTTTCACCGCTACAGTGATCGAGAATATGATGATTAACACCAGCAGAGACAGTGATGATACCCTCCATGCCTCACACTGCAGTGAATTTTCAGGATTCGGTTTTGGAGGAACTTTGCTTTCCTTGAATGCTTTCCAGATTAGAACTCCACCGATAGTAGGTTTGTCATCGAAGATGCACGGGACCTGATCGTTCGAGCTGTCTGTGCACAGCTGTTCCTCCAAACACAGAACCGAAAATGTTTTGGATATAGTCATGTAGATATTGCATGGCATCTGTATGGTTGAGCATTCACCTCCACAATCGTCATAAGTAAAATATTGATGCGTTGTAAGAATAAGATTAGCCATAACCATCACCCTGAGTAGAATGATCTTACCACCTACTTGCACCATGACTCCAATCCTAAGAGTTCCTTTTGTTTCAGGTAAGTTGGTTTCGGGAGACTCTTGGTGAGAAGGTCGGCTCTTTGATCTTCAGAGCGAACGAATTCAATGTCAATGAGACCCTTTTGGTAAGCCTGCTTAACAAAATAATGGCGTAGTTCAATGTGTTTGGATCTACGATAGAGGGAAGGATTCTTGATGACAGATATAGCAGATTGAGAGTCCATATGAAGAGTGACCTTTTCCTCGATGCCCAGTTCTTTGAGAAGTTTGTTAACCCACATTATGGATTTCAGTGTCTCAGAACTGGCAACGAATTCAGCCTCCATGGAGCTTAGAGCTATGGCTGATTGTTTCTGGGATCCCCACACGATGGGAACACCCTGTCTCATGATAAGCACACCAGAGACTGATTTTCTGTCTTCTGGATCACTGCCATGATCGGAGTCTGAGAATGCCACAGTTCTTTCTTGGCTCCCGCTGCGATATGTTATACCGAGCGAAGGGCAGGACTTCAAATATCTCAATACTCTCAAGGCTAATTTCATGTGGTCAGGAGTGCTCTTGTCCATGTACCTGCACAGGTACGCAGTGACATACGAAATGTCCACTCGAGAGGCAATGGCCAGGTACAGGATCGCTCCGAACAGTGAGCGATATGTGTCACGAACGTCACCCTCTTTGGTCTTAGGTGCATAAATGCTGCCGTCAGAGGGGGTAGCAGCTGGTTTACAGTCGGTCATGTTGTACTTCTCCAGGATCTGAGACACATATCTCGATTGATGGATATGATAGTCGAATTGATTATTCACCTCGATTTGAATTCCTAAGAAATAGGACAGTGGTTTCGAAGTGATCTTAAGATCCTGTTTGAGAGATTCGATGAAGTCGAGTACCAGATTCTTGATTTTTCCCACAACAAGTCCATCATCAACATAAATTATGACGATCAGTCTGTTGTTGCCATTGCGATAGAATAGGCACGGGTCTGTACAACTGCGGTGGAGACCCTTCGACAGCAAGATGCCAGTCAACTTTTCATGAAAAAAATATGGGGACTGGCGCATGCCGTACAGTGATTTCAAAAGTCGAAGGACCTTTCCAGAACCGTCGTTGTCGCCCTCTGGTTGATACATGTAAATCTGATCGGGCAAATCCGCGGTGAGAAACGCTGAGACAACGTCGAATTGGTGAGCATAGAGACGCTCCTGTGCCGCAATGCTCAGTACCGTACGAATAGCCTCGTGACGGCAAACGGGACTGTATATCTAATCAGGGTCGTAGTCGACATTTCCGCGCTGCCGGTACCCTTTAAGTACTAAACGAGCTTTGTAAATTTTGACCTTAGATTTGGGATCATATTTTAAACGGAACAGCCAGCGCGATTCAAAGGGACGTTTGCCACTGGGCAAATCCGCCAGTTCCCACACTCTGTTCTCGTGGATGGCGCCCAACTCATTGTCGATGGCGGCTTTCCAAAACTTGGCATCCGGTCCTGAGATTGCTTCTTGGTAGGAGATGGGAACGTTTTCACCTTCACTCTCGGGTTCCTCATCTTTTTCGTACGGATCGGTGTAGAAGACCTCGGAGGCCTCTGGGGCCCCCAGGGCCTCTTCGGAATTGACTTCAGTACGAAAACGGATCGGAGCTTTAATTGAGACTCGCGATCGCAGCGCTACTCTGTGGGCAGGTTGATCAGCTACGTCTGAGCTGTCGTCTTCAGTCTCGCGCGAATGGTCGGCGACGTCCGAACCGGTTTGCTGAGGAATAGGAACCTTTGGCCCCACAGAGAGGGGCACCTTGGAAGACGTAAGAGCGGGCCTCTTGGGGAAGATCACGTCTTTTGATAGCAAGATGGTAAATGAGCCCGGCTGCCGAAGTCTGTACCCTAGGCTCTGAGGCATGTAACCGACGAGCCGCGCTGGGGAACCTCTCCGTTCGAATTTTCTGGGATTATCCTTCTGGTTTCGAATGAAGCATTTTGAGCCGAAAGGCTGCAGTTGGCCAAGGTAAGGGGGTCTCTTGTAGATTATTTCGTACGGAGAGATTCCTCGAGTTTCGTGGACCAAAGTTGCGTTGAGAACATCAACACAGTAGTTGGCACATTCAGCCCACAAGAAAGACTTGCTTTCCAAACCGGAACTTATGAGAACCGCTCTCACCAAGTTGGCAACGGTGCGGTTAGAGCGCTCGGAGATTCCATTCAAAGCTGCGTTTCTAGGAGGCGAGAAAGTTTGTTCGGTTCCGATTTTATCTAGAATGGCTTTGACTGAGGCGTTCTTGAACTCGCTTCCGCCATCCGAATGGAATCTGAAGATGTTGTAACCCATTATGTTGCGGAACCAACGGGTGTACTTGAGAATGCAATCGATGGTCTCGTCTTTTGTCTTCAAGAAATTTTACGGAACCGGGAGTATTCATCGGATATCGTAAGGAAATGTGCAGAGTTTCCAATCGATTTTGTAGCAGGGCTACACAGATCAGCCGCTACGCTGCCAGGTTTCTGGGCTTTAGCGTTCGCCGGTCGGCTGTGGTACGAGGCTCGAGTTTGCTTGCCCATTATGCAGGCATCGCAACTGAGCAAATCATCTTGATAGGGAATATTTTGTAATTCGAGGAATCGTTTGACATATGCTTTGTTTATATGTGCCAGTAGCTCGTGCATTTCTTTGAGGCTTACAGGCTGACGATTCGAGGTGTCGGAGCTTTCCGGGTAGCTAGCCTCTTGCTCTACGACTTCTTGAGGATACGCGATAGCTTTGTTGTCCTCCTCCGATGTGTTTCCAGTATCGGATATGAAACCTTGATCCTCACATTGTGACGCTTCACTTGCGTACAGACGGTAAAGACCCTTCACATTTGGGACAGGGATTTGGGTTCCGTCGTGACTTATCTTGAGCTCGTCTTTAAGGACACTGATTTCGAAACCGTCATCTACGAGTTGGCTCATGGACAGTAAATTCTCTCGCATTTTGGCCACATATATGTAGAACGTTCTTCAGTTCAAGGGTGACCAGTCCGTAGTGAGACCTGATAGTCAGGAGGGCAGTGCCTTGGCCGGATACCATTAGCCTGTGGCTACTACCTACTCTGACTTCTCGAGTGTCAGGTTTGTCAGTGAATGACACAAACCAGCGTTTTGAGTTCACAACATGGTTAGTTGCTCCGCTATCCACTAGGAATTGGCCGATGTTGGCTTCTTCCTCGCTTGGCATAGCAACTAAAGCCTCAGCTACATTGACCCTTGTTGGTTGACGTGCACCGGGACCGTGGCTACGACCAGCGCCTCGTTGGTAATTGATGGAACGCTGACCGTTGAAGACTTGGGGACCGTTTGAGGGACCATTGTTGTTGATGTTGTTGTTGTTGGTTGGGCGACGACACTGGCTTCGGACGTGGCCTGTCGCCAGGCGCGTGCTCAGGGGGGGGGGGGGCCATGGGGCCCAGGCCCCTCCCAAAATTTTCGGTTTCATACTATCTCTCTTTGACTTTGGCCTCGAATTTTGACTCCCAATCTCCGAAGAAGCGCGAGTTTTCCAAAATGAGGTCAACTATGACGTCATCGCTGTTTATAATCATTTACTTTCGACATTCGACACTTTCGGCTGCCGGAAACACTGTTATGGTTGCGATTTCTGGAGCCGACGACAAGACGTACCTTGATTGAGAAGCTTGGCTGAAACGCAGGCGGATGAGTCATGGAGAATCAAAAAAAGCTCACCAGTTTTTTCCGTAAGCGTTGTGAAAATGTTGAGCAAGATCCTGACAGCGGCAGGTCGTCGCAAAACTCAGTGTCTTCTCTTCATGGACCGCAAATGCCGCCCGAGGAAATATGTGGAAGAGCGGAAGAAGGATCAAACGAACCAAATAGTCTCGCGGAAAGTTCACGATCATCTTCAGAACAAGATCAAGAGCCAGTGACAGTCGAGTCAGGCAGCAATGCTTCGGGATCGTTGCCTCGAAGGAAAAGAAAGAGACTCGAGTTCCTGTTAGGAATCTTGGCCTTAGACTCCCAACAGGGTGGACTAGGTTCAGTCGGTCGGAGGTACTCGGTCAGAGCTGGATCTTGATGTAGGCACTGGATCCGATGAGGGCTGGAGAGACAAGGGTTCCTCTAGCTAGGAAGGAAGACGCATGTTGCATCGGTGACAGAAGAATCTGTATCGGAGCTTTATTTTGGTGTACTATATATGGGGAGCTTTCTGGGTAACAATCACTGTCTAGACGGTATCATTAACAAACTCACAGAAGCGTAAAACTACCTTCTTGGCATTGGACCGAGTTGCAACATTGTAACAACTTTGAAGAAACAACAGACTTCGTCCTTGCCTCATCTAGAAACGATAATTGCTCACACAGAATATTTCCAACAATTTCTCCCTTCTGTTTAGTGATTAACGTGGTGAAGTATAATTGGAGTACATATCAGTGTCATCTTTTGGTCGAAAAAAACCCTATCGTAGTGAATCGTCGCCTTTGAACACACAGTTTGGGTCTTTCGATGAGCGTTTCTTGTCGTGGTTGCCTTTCCACATGGATTGCGAAAGATAAACTCATTCTTAGTGCTTCAAAGAATTTCTTGCTTCCGCAGATTCACTCAAAGAATGTTGAGATAATCTAGTTCCATTCAATATGATCATAAGCATATGATATTGCAGGAAGAGTGATTCCTTCTCCAATTATAGTTGTTGATGATGAATGATCAAGTACGCCGGTGGCTTAATAGATAGCTGCCGGAGCTATGAACTTTACTCTCGAATCTACTGCTGCCTTATACCTCAAATTATTTGCCTTCTGTGCTATGATCTCTGGTTTCAGATTCGTGTTATTAGTAACATGGTGACTCTGAGGTCGAAAAAATAGCATTAGGCTTGACTCCCTGATCCGTCCAAAAATATGTTCGATCTCGGAAGTCTGCGAATCAAATCCCAAGCTGAAGTCGATACTTGGAAGGACGGTCGACTTCTTGGCTACACATTCGCCCCATCTTGTGATGTAGAGAACAGGGCTTTGTTTGTCACTCGAATCTTGCTTGTTGCATTGAATGTTCAGGTTCTATGAACGCGTTTGGGCACAATCGAAGTAATTAGATTTTGCTGAAACCCGATGTGAAGTTTCCCCGATCATTATCTCAATAGCGTCAGCCTCTAGTTCGGTGCTTCACAAACATATTTCAATGCTCA
>JAJSRV010000122.1:246329-272732 GCA_021527715.1 Neoseiulus cucumeris
GGATTCGCTTCTCCTGGATGGCCCAGGTTGGTCGAAATCCCATTGCCTTCCCTGCCCGGGTCGTCCCTCGTTTCGATTTACGAGTATACCGACCGGCTGTACCTCCTCGGCCATGTATCGGAGCATCGCCTCGGAGGTCTGGGTGTAGGCGTGAACTCCGTATTTCTGTAGCAGCTCCTGTTTTCTTGCTTCGTGTGCTGCAGCCCCGGTTGCTCTTCTCAGCTCAAGTTCGTCTGAGGTGAGGCCGGAGACTGCCTTCACGTGTTCGGTGATCCGGTCTTCTATGACTTTCACCCCTTTTGCGGTTAGACCGAAAAGCTCTTGATTGTCTTTCCCTGGCCTTTTGTTGAAGCAGTCGGGTTCCATATCACGGACGTCCAGGACTCTGATCGTTCCTGATTGGACTTCTCTTGATCGTGCTATGGCTTCGTTGACACTCGGCGTTATTTCGCATCGAGGGTCCTCGATCATGGTCATCCAGGAGAGGGACTTGATTTGTCCCGCTCTGGCCTTCAGCCGTGCCAACGGTTCAATAATCCGTCCTTGCACAGCGAGAAGTTTGCGTTCCTTCTTCGCGGTTTCGATATCGTGTTGGCCAGACACACATACGATGTGGAATTGGGCTTTTCCATACCTTTCCACATTTTTTTTGATTTCCGAGCACATTTCTTCTGTGCTCTTCCCTCTGAACTCCCTCCAGATGGTGTATTCTGGGCCTCCGAAGACACTTCTGACGTTGTCTGCGGATTTTGGGTTCTTGATGGCCGATAACGTTCGGTCCCCTGCGAACAAAACAACCAGCGACCGCATCTCCGTAGGTGTCAGCTGTTGTGTCAGCTGTGCACCTTGGCGCCAATCAGCCGTGTTTACTTCCCGCTTTTTCGGTATCTTAGGCCTAACAGCTTCTGTCGCGCTGCCGGCCTGTGCTGATGGAAGTTCCAGGAGGGAGTCTTCGTCCTCCATGGCATCCGATTCTGCTTCCAGGGACATCAACCTCATTTTCAGCGCGGCGTTCTCTTCACTAAGCCGGTTGATCTCATCCACGTGCTGCCTGTTGATGTTCTTTAGCGCCATCACAGCGCAGCACTGTTCCTTGATATCAACCTGAATCCCCTGTGTAAGTGTTCCTTTACACTCAGCACAGGAGACCAGGAATGTATTCACTGAACCTCCGGGCTTTTCCATCGTCGGAGTGTTCGTTTTTTTTCGGCGCCTCGATTCTTCGCTCGATTCGCGCACTCTTAGGCTTAGCTCACCGAAACACTTTTTTGTGTCTGAGAGCGCTCTTTCGGTGACGATGTTGTCCTGGTTGGCACAGTTTTTTCCCTGGCACCTGAATCGTCTTTCACTGTCACCACCAAAAGTTTTTTTTCCACTTTCACACACATTTTCCACTGTTTCTTCCACAGCAAAAAAAGTCTCCACACACACTGTAGCAGGATTGGTTTAGGATTACTTGATTAGGATTTCTCGAATCTCGCTCAAGCACACTCGAAAAGCGCCTCCTCGTTCGGGTGAAAATGTTATTTCTCTGACCAATGTATTGAGACCTTCGAAAGAAAAATCTCTTCAATTCTGGATCTACAATGAGAACTGGGAAGTGAGGAGGAGGGTGACGGCTGATTTGAGCGCAAACTGATTTGAGCGCACGATCGATTTGAGCGCATGATTGATTTGAGCGCACGGCTGATTTGAGCGCATGGCTGATTTGAGCGCAGCTGATCTGAGCGCAGTTGATTTGAGCGCAACTGAACTGAGCGCAACTGATCTAATACAGTAAAAGCTCGTTACAACGAACACAGTTACAGGGATTTTTCAAAAGAACGAACAAGAAATAAATTCACGTTTGGTCGGCCTGTCATAGGATCCAATGTGTAAAGACTCTCGTTACAACGAAATTTCGTTACACCGAACAGATTTTGACGGTTCCGCGCGGTTCCTTGTAACGAGCTTTTCCTGTAGAGATAATAATCGGAGCCCACACTTGCATCCTCTTCGTGGTCTTGCTGTTGTCTGTTATGATCCATGAATCAAGAATCAGACTCTACGAAGATACTATGATTTGCGCAAAACCGATGAATGAGGACGCGGAACTCTCTCAGTGTTAGTTGTAGAGATAGTTGAAGGAGAAGAAGTTAATTCTAACAGAAGAAATTTTTGGTCTGCTAGCGGTTGTAAACAGCAGACGCGTGGTCGTTTCGGGAGAAGAAAAAAGTATTTTTTCCCCGGAAAAAGGCAGTGCGGTGAAGAGTGAAGTGCACCAGAATCTCGGATCGAGTGGGTGGAAGGTTCACAGGAAGATTCAACACGAAGTGTGGAGTGGTTCTTGTGTTTTGCGAAAAAATCTCCGACAACACACACATGGCTAATCTCGGCGAGAACGGCCAGGCGACGGCATCGGCTGGTGCACCGCCAAAGTTGTGTCAGATGTGCGAATCCGCGGCAACGGAATCGTATCTGGTCGGAGATTGCTGCGCCTACGGTTCTGTGAAGAAATTAGTCGGCGGACTAATGGAACAGAACG
Organism: Neoseiulus cucumeris; assembly: GCA_021527715.1. Classification (NCBI taxonomy): domain Eukaryota; kingdom Metazoa; phylum Arthropoda; class Arachnida; order Mesostigmata; family Phytoseiidae; genus Neoseiulus; species Neoseiulus cucumeris. The sequence goes on from JAJSRV010000122.1 coordinate 248,854, forward strand.
CCGCCTTGGAGTTGGAAGTAACGAGCGCCAGGCTGGCAGCCGGCTCGATCGAAAACGCCAAGGTGGCAGGGCAGAAAAAGGCCGACGTTCTCGAGGAAAAACTTCGGAAGGCAACTGCGCTGAGGTGCCAACTGGAGAAAGAACTCAAAGAGGCGAAAGCCAAGGTGGGGAGTCTGGAAGACGAGGTCGCCATTTTGAAAAGCCTGCAGGTGGAACCAATGGCGGCCGAGCCAGCTCCTCGACCAAAACAGCAACCCTTCCCAAAGTCGATAATCGCCGTCGGCGATAAGACAATGGCTCCCCTGAGGGACGACGTCCACCTGTGGGAGGAACTAGGAGGAATTGGTGCATTCGGTTTGTGGTCCGCGTACCAGGAAACCATCACCGACTGCTGTAACAGAGTCCGACGCTACCTGGACGAAGAGAAGAACGGGAAAGTTCATGTTCTCGTCATGGCGGGAGCGAAGGACGTCAAGGATGGCGTCCCAGAAGGACTGAACGCCCAGAGCATGGCCAAAGCTATGGCCAACGCACTGGTACACCTGAAACGGCACTCCGACCGTGTGCTTAGTGTCGGGTTCTGTTCAATGGTCGAACATCCAGAGTGTCCGAACACCGAGGATGTGAATTCAGCCCTCAAAAATAGCGTGGCAGCGCTTCGAGGAGAATTCGAGTTTATCGACTTCCGGAACATCTCCAGAGATCGCAGGTTCCTAAACGTCGATCGCAACATCGACGATCCATACAGGGCCACATACACCCGGGAGGGTTATGAAGTGATCAAGAAGCTTCTCCTCGGACGACTTAGGGCGAAGCTGGCTTTCGATGAAGCCACGCTGACCGAAATCGCCGCAAGAAAGGAGGCGCTGATGGAAGTTGTTCTACGGAAACAACAAGCCAAACTCGAAAAAGAGAAAGCGCAGAGGGAGAAAGAAGATGAAAAACTTCGAAAGCTCCGAGAAGCTGCGACTCGAGAACAGGCAGGAGCCGAACAACAACGGAACGCACCGCGGGGTCGGGAGGCTCAAAAGCGGAAGCGGGAACAACCACGTGCAAGTGGTGGAAGACAGGACGATGAGGGGAAGGGTAAGAAACCCCAACGCGGTCGACCCTGGACTTCGGGGGGAGGTACGAGCGGCCGCAAACCGCCAAATCAACCCCCAAGGAGCGACCCACCAAGAGGAGGATCAGGACCCGGAGGTCCTTCCACCTCAAAGCATCGCTCCTAACGGCTTCAACACCGCCCTCGAATCAAAGCAGAACCTGGCTAGGCGACGCTTTGAACAGAGCGGCGGCGACGGTGGCGAAAGGGTTGATTCTCGAGCGAGAGATGACACCCGAGTAGCACGGCGCAAGAGCTCAAGGAGAATCGGAAAGGGACGCACACCCAAACTTGATTTCTCAATAAATATTGGAGTATTAAACATGAATGGTTGTACTTCTTCTAAATGGGCTCGATTGGAACAGGATATACTCGGGAAAGAGGGTGTAAATATAGTTCTGATCCAAGAAACACACCTAGTCAACCTAGAATCACCACCCAATGCCGCTGGTTTTAAGTGGCTGGGGAGCAATAGGAAAGTTTCAGCCGGAAAACACCCCACAGGAGGAGTGGGAATTCTAGTTAGTACCCAGTTTGACCAGGAATGGACAGAGAAAGGGGATGACTGGATTGCAGCTTCGATAAAGTGCGGCAAAAGACGTTTGATCCTCATCTCGATGTACGTAACACACGAGCAGAAAGGGGATAACGAGAAGCTATACTCAGCCGTGTCAACTATGATCAGATCCAAATGTGAGAACACAGATTACGTTCTGATCGGTGGAGACATGAACGGGCATATCCAGCGGTTTGATGGAAAATCAGACATGAGAGGGAGACTGCTCGAAAACTTTACAAGTGAGAACGGGATGACAATCCTGAACGGCACAGAAAAATGCAAAGGAACTTATACCAGAAAGTTGGCGGTCATAGACTATGTGTTGGTAAACCCAGCGGCGGCCGGAATTATTCAACATATGTCAATAGACGAGGAGAGACTGACTTCTGTGATCTCGGACCACAATCTAATCACGGTGAAATGCACGATTGGTGGTAAGAGAAAGCCCGCTGCGAAACACATTTCAGTTATTGATTCCCGAAAAGCTGCAGCTTTGGCCCAGGAAGGGCTATGGGGAAAGATGCTGAAGGATAATATAAAATACGTTGAGCTCAAGAAAGAGATTGAATCCGCATGTGAAATAGCCCGCCGGACTATTCAGGTGCGGAATCGTCCAATGGTCTACTCGAAAGAGGTCAAACAGGAGACCAAGCTGCGGAAAGAAGCAAATCGAGCCTACCGCACAGCGAGGAAAGCTGGCGTGGGAACGGAAGCGGCGTTGGAAGCCTATAGAGCACAACAGCAGAGGGTCAGAAAAGCGGTGGAGAGAGAACTACGTAACAGGGAACGAAAAACCCTTTCGTTCGTTCTAAATTCGCCGAGACATGAGAAAAGCAGACGCTTCTGGAGAATCGTGAACCGAGACAAAAGAAGTGAATGCAAAACAGGGACCCTACGGGACGAACTGGGAAACGCAGTACCAAAAATCCAGATAGAAAGTCACCTGACTCATGTGTGTAGAACACTCTTCAAGGCAAGTCATACGAGCGAGGACAATACACCGGAGGGCACGATTCGGCCCACCGGGATAAATCTGGCAGAGGCAGATGTCTCGAGAGCTCTGGCTAGCCTTTCCAAAGCATCTGCTATGGGTCTCGATGAGATTCCAAGCGGAATACTGAAGGACTTGGAGGAGGTTGGAAGAGGATACATTGTCCAACTATTCAACAAAATCCTAAATGGAGAGGAAGAGATACCAAGGGACTGGAAGGAAGGGAGACTTGTCATGATAGAGAAGCCGAATTCTATCAGAGGCAGGTTGCTCTCCTACAGACCAATCACGATATCCCCTGTACTTAATCGAATTTTCATGAAGATCTTAGGAACCAAGATCTCAGAGTGGATGGAAGATAAGAAACTGATAGGGGAGGCGCAGGCCGGGTTCCGAAAAACTCGGAGAGGTGAAGATAACATATTCATCCTCACGAGTGCTATCGAACTGTCCAGACGACAGAAAACCGGACTGGTATGCTGCTTCTTGGACTGCTCGGCTGCGTATGATCGTGTTTGCAGGACGACGTTGTGGAAAACCCTTAGAGAGCTAGGGATGGATCAAACGTGGATAGAATTACTCCGGAACATATATTCCGGGACCAGATGCAAACTGGTACACGGAGAATATACTTCGGATTGGGTGGATACCAAAGAGGGGCTGCGTCAAGGCTGCCCTGCCAGCCCAATTCTGTTCCTGCTGTACATCGCTTCCTTGGAGACCCATCTACAGAACAGTGGACTAGGCTTCCGAGTGAAGAAACGAGGAGACTTCTGGAATGTTCGAGAAAAGAAATACCTCAACATTGCCGCGCTCCTCTTTGCTGATGACCTCATACTGATGGGAAGAAATTTCACAGAAATGGGTCGATTGCTAGAAATCACATCGCGGTTCGGCGATGAGAGGAAACTATCATTCAACCCGACAAAAAGTGCGATAGTAGTTTTCTCGGAGTCCGGTATAGGACCAGAGAGACCTTTACTAGTCCAAGAGAAAGTAATACCCAGGGATACGCACTATAAATACCTGGGCATCACTGTGTCAGCCTCTGGGAACTACCTAGATCGCCAGGAGGCCATCTGGGCAGAGAAATCCCAAACGGCTCAGAACCAACTGCGCGCCAGAGCGCTTTGGGGTTTCAACAGATTTGAGATCTCCAAGGCCTTATGGAAAGCGGTAGCCGTTCCGTCGCTCACCTACGCGAATGCAGTTACAGTAATGTCCAAAACTCTGGAAAGAAAAATATCAACAGCCCAAAACGCGGCGGGGAGGTATGCTCTTGGTGTCCCCACCTACAAAGTGGCAAATGAATTCGTCACTGGCGAACTGGGCTGGTCTTCATTCAGGGCCCGAGAAGCCCAGAGTAAGATACGATACTTAAACAGAGTGAAATCCATGTCTGACGACAGATGGCCGAAGGCCATACTGAATATGATGGATGAAACCGGAGTGGAAACGAAGGCCGTCCGAAGGGCACAGGAATTGTGCAGGGAGTTCAGATGTGAAGACATCACAATGACTCATACGGATCAAGGCAAACCTCTCCATGGGATCTTCAATAGAGCGATCAAGAAAAGGATACGCGAAGTAGAAACGGCAAACTGGAAAGACTCGATAAGTCAGAAGGATAGCCTCGCCCGATACAGAACCTATGCTGTTGAGATGGGGGCAAAAATAAACCCATACGACAACAGTCGAGGATCAACTCTACTTGCGCTGAGTCGTGCAGGTATGTTGAGAACCAGGAATGTAAGGAGACACTCCGAGCCGGGATTAGAACCAACATGTGTCAAATGTGGAGTATACCCGGAAACCCTGAGCCATGTCATCTGGGAGTGCAATGAATAATACCACGAAGAAGAAGAATATTAAATCGTCTGGGACTCGACGAAAACCCTTCTCTGGAGATGACAAGCCTCACCAAGAGACTCCTGCAGCAGTGGGAGAAAGAAACTTGCTATATCCGCTGAGATTACTCGCCACTGAAGTGAAAGTGTCATATACGTATGAGGATAAATAAATACCAATACCAATACCAATACCAATCAGGGGCGTATCATGAAGGTTTCAAAGAGAAAACACACAGCTTGGTCCTTCCGAATTGCAATTTGCGACGCAGGCATCTGCACTTCACCGGGGTAGTTCTACATATCTATGATGACATCTCGGGGGTCTATTGCCTTGGGAGAAGCTGGGAAGGAACCGGCGAGACCTCTGCGCCTAACCTGCGGTTTCGCGCGCCAAGCAGACAGCGCCTAGCGGAGAGCAGCCGCAGTCTGCTCGGCGGCAAAACCGTTGGAAGCTCCTCGAGCGCACTGCGCAGGGATCTAACACAACCAGATCCTGGTTGAAAGTTCCATGTGCGAGGTATTCCCCATTTGCTGGTAACATGCCTCTGCAGTTTGTGCAGTCCACCCGAGGGAAACCTTTGCTATGTGTCGACCGTTACCTTTTCCGCAAGGACCGGTCGATGGCGAATGATAAAATCTCCTGGCGTTGCATCAAGAACACTTGCGGCGCGCGGATACGCGGCCTCTCCGTCCGATATTCTCTATCAGACCCACAGCTACTCACTCTGCACGAGTTCATGACATTCCACGTTTCCACTTTCATAAGTATCTCATTCACATTATAAGTCTTTGATTTCGGTGGGGGGTCAGACTAGTGTATCTTCAGGGCGTACCACTTAAGGTGAGACTCTACGCCAGCGTTTCTCAACCTGGGTTCCGAGGAACCCGCGGGTTCCGCGGACGATTTTTTGGGTTCCGTCGACATTTTTGTCGCGGAACCTGTGGGTTCCGCGGCCGTTTTCTCGGCGCTATCAATGAAGATCCACACGGCTCTCTGCCTTCGTATAGACTAGCATTTGAGGGAATAGGGAAGAGAAAGAGAGAGAGAGAGGGGAAATCTGAGGTGTGGGTTCCGCAGACTGGGTTGTCCCTCCCCGAGGGTTCCGCGGAGAAAAAAAGGTTGAGAACCGCTGCTCTACGCCACCCATCTCCCTGAGGTTAAGACTGGCGCTCCGTATCGGAGCAAAAACATTTTTCTTTCAATCAATGTATCTCTTCATCACGAGCCCACTGGAGCAGTTTCAATTCCGAGAGCGGTTCTTTCCCGTTTCCTCACTTCCTTCTGCTCTCACAACGTGAGTTCTCCCAACGGTCGAACCCACTCATACATGACTCGCATGTCATAAAACTTTTTTTACAAGGACGCATTTTGATAGGATCCCATGTGAATATCGTTTCCTATAGGAGACTCGTATCTACAGAATCTTCTTGGAATCTTGAACATATCACTTTCGTGACTTGAGAACATTTCCGACTTGACTCTATTTTAATGAAAAAGAAAGCTATTTGTCTCATTTTCGACGCATAGTTTGTTCTCAGGATTTTTGGGGGTTTCTGGTACGCTAATCCGATGTAATAGCGAATTTTTCGAGACCGGTCTCCCAACGGACTCCTTTTTTTTCGACGCCTAGTTTTCGAGATGGAACAAACACAATAATTAATTTGGGCACCACCCGTGAAGNTTTGCCTCTCCTTGGTGTCATCATTGCGACAAAATCTGCCAGACACATCCAGTAAAGACTTGGAGGACGCGCCTCGTACATTTGAATAATATTTTGAGTCCACACGTCGGTCGCTTCGGGGGCAAGCTCTTCTTCTTCCATCCGGGCGCGGGTCTTGTGGCACCTCATGCGTTTATTAGGCACGTCGGTCGGAATGAACACGATGTCCCGACTGCTTACACTCATCGGTTGTCGAGGAAGAAACAAAGCCCCTTCTTGAGTCGTCATCTCAATGGTTCATTGCGAAACCATAATCGGTCACATACTGAACAAGCATGCCCGTATTCTTGTTCGAGAAACTCTGTTCCAAACTTCTGAGACGCGATCGACACTTCACTTTCCATTTTGTGACCTACCACAATTTCCTCCCCGCACTCGATTTCCCCAAAATCATAAACAGCCTCAAATTGACACAAACTGGAGTCTACGAAGCTCTCACCATTTTCACATGATTCTCTGTTCGTTACTCCAGATGCCCCGATCACGTTACGACTACCCATCCTCCTTAATTCAGCCCTCGGTCCCTGACTCGACAAATCCAAAAAAGTTGTTCCAGACCTTTTCTCAGGGGCACCAGTTACCTTACCACACTCCTTCCCCTTTGATCTCGCCCTCGGTCCATGACACAACAAATCCAGAAAGGTTACTCCAGACCCTTTCCGTCTTTCGTTCACTCCCCTTACATCCGGTTCTTGCTCAGAAACTAGTTCGGGAGAGACACTGACTTTGGTGACGGCTGATTTGAGCGCAAACTGATTTGAGCGCATGATTGATTTGAGCGCACGGCTGATTTGAGCGCATGGCTGATTTGAGCGCATCTGATCTGAGCGCAGTTGATTTGAGCGCAACTGATCTAATACAGTAAAAGCTCGTTACAACGAACACAGTTACAGGGATTTTTCAATAGAACGAACTAGAAATAAATTCACGTTTGGTCGGCCTGTCATAGGATCCAATGTGTAAAGACTCTCGTTACAACGAAATTTCGTTACACCGAACAGATTTTGACGGTTCCGCGCGGTTCCTTGTAACGAGCTTTTCCTGTAGAGATAATAATCGGAGCCCACACTTGCATCCTCTTCGTGGTCTTGCTGTTGTCTGTTATGATCCATGAATCAAGAATCAGACTCTACGAAAATACTATGATTTGCGAAAAACCGATGAATGAGGACGCGGAACTCTCTCAGTGTTAGTTGTAGAGATAGTTGAAGGAGAAGAAGTTGATTCTAACAGAAGATATCAGGGGCGTATCATGAAGGTTTCAAATAGAAAACACACAGCTTCGTCCTTCCGAATTGCAATTTGCGACGCAGGCATCTGCACTCCACCGGGGTAGCTCTACATATCTATGATGACATCTCGGGGGTCTATTGCCTTGGGAGAAGCTGGGAAGGAGCCGGCGAGACCTCTGCGCCTAACCTGCGGTTTCGCGCGCCAAGCGGACAGCGCCTAGCGGAGAGCAGCCGCAGTCTGCTCGGCGGCAAAACCGTTGGAAGCTCCTCGAGCGCACTGCGCAGGGATCTAACACAACCAGATCCTGGTTGAAAGTTCCATGTGCGAGGTATTCCCCATTTGCTGGTAACATGCCTCTGCAGTTTGTGCAGTCCACCCGAGGGAAACCTTTGCTATGTGTCGACCGTTACCTTTTCCGCAAGGACCGGTCGATGGCGAATGATAAAATCTCCTGGCGTTGCATCAAGAACACTTGCGGCGCGCGGATACACACGGTCAAGGATGAGCACCAGGTAAGTATCGAACGAGATTCGGATGATGATTCTCGCTTGGAGAAGATTTCCTGATTTTGACTTTCGGTATCACGTAGGGTGACCCGTATCATAACCATGCGCCGGATCCTGTCGACGGAAAAGTGCGAAAGCATTTGAATGACCTCCATGCAGCAGCTATTGCACAGCCATCAGTCAAAGCTTCCGTTGTTGTCTCCGCTGCTGTTGGAAGCATTTCGTCGAACTCCGTGATGGGTAGGATGCCGTGCCTCAATCTTCTTCGTCAACGCGTCAATTACCACAGAGCCAAGAGCGGTGAAACGTTCCCAACGAATCCTACGCGTCGGCAGGATTTAGTGATTCCCGAATCTCTAAAGGTATGTTTGAGGAACCACATTGAGTGGATCTCTTGATAAATCAGTTTTCATCACATCATACGAATGAGCTCGGATGGTTTCCATTGATTTGATTATATTGACAGTTTCTTGTCCGTCCGATCCTCAACATTGGATTTCTATTATTGATTCAGGTTTCCTCAAAGAACGACAGATTCCTGTTCTACGACTCAGGAGTCGGCGACGCGAACAGGATCACCATGTTTGCGACAAAGAACAATCTACAACTTCTTAAAGAATGCAGTGAATGGTTCCTCGACGGAACTTTCAAAGTATGCCCTTCGATTTTCGCCCAACTGTACACAGTTCACGTCCGATTGCCATCCGGGAAAACAGTCCCCGTTCTCTTCGCATTACTGCCCGACAAGAATACTACAACCTACAGAACACTTCTGCGCAAAATCTACGAGGAACTCGACGGGTTCTTACCCGAGGCAATCCACATCGATTTTGAAATAGCTATGCTGAATCAATTGGAGAGAACATTCGACTCCGCCGGCATCATTGGATGCAACTTCCACTTCAATGATTGCATCTGGCGACATATCCAATCGGAGTCCTCACTTCACGAATTATATTTGGAGGATGAAGACTTCAATTTAGATTTGCGGCAGTTCCCTGCGCTAGCTTTTGTTCCTGTAAACGATGTACGTCCACTCTTCGAAACGTTGCTGAATACTGGCTTCGTGCGCAACAACGCGAGCGTACTGACCTCTTTCATCCGATACTTCGAGAGGACATGGATAGGCACCAGATTCAACCCTCCCATGTTCAAGCACGAATGGTGGAATTCGTTCGTGCCGACTCTCAACGATATGGGGAGAACGAATAATCAAGTAGAAGGGTGGCATTCAGCATTTGCAAAGAGAGTCGGGTCACATCACCCAAGCTTCTTCAACTTCGTGCAGTATTTGAAGGAAGAGCAAGCCTTGACGGAGTTTATCATCTGTAACACAGAAGCGCAAGGCAATAAGGATGTGTCGAAGGCAGTTTACAGAGACAGACAGAAGCGCCTCAAAGAGCTAGCCCAAACGTACGAACGAACCCCAAGTCTGGCTTACCTTAGAGCCGTGGCGCAAAATATTAAATTCTGAAGTTTTCGCTCCTGTGGCCGTCGCAACATATCGATCTCGAATAAAAGAAAAATCAACTTGTTTATCCGACCATATAGTACTGTTTTCATCCCAATAACGAGCACCATTTTCTTGGTTTTTCTGGCGGACGATTGCCCGTCCGAATGTGGTATAATTTTAAGTCCTCGATAGCACGCGCGTTCCGATGTTCCTAGCTCCCTGATTTCATCACCAAGGGCTCAACATCTGATCGGATTTGAACCAGCCATCGAAAAGTAACAAAAGCAGCAAGAGATCAGTAGCCTGCGCTCAGATCAGTTGCGCTCAAATCAACTGCGCTCAGATCAGATGCGCTCAAATCAGCCATGCGCTCAAATCAGCCGTGCGCTCAAATCAATCATGCGCTCAAATCGATCGTGCGCTCAAATTACCACGCACCGAGGAGGAGAGGGGAGTTAGTTATGGAAAAATTGATCCCACCCATAACAGTGACATCGTAAGTTCGATTAGATTCGCGCTGTATTGTTGGGAAATTCGATTCGCTTGTTTAGACTAGTTTTTGCCCCTTTGAAGTAATTCGGTTCGAGTATCAGAAGTTGAATTCGGCTGTTATCTTTCCTATATGGCACAACAGACTGTGCTTGTAATCAGATAACTCCAACCCTTATCTAATTACGTCAAAACCAATTCCGCCTTTCCAGCAGGGGAGTATCTCAAAGATTTTTTCTCGCGGGACTCATTCCGCAGTGACGTCTTCGGGCCTTCGCTTGTGCCGTGACCACAGTTGGTCTTCGGTCACGAGCTTCTGGATGTCATCTAAAACGTAGTCCCATCAGGTGTGAACTCCTCCATCACCCTTCGCTCCCTTGTTTTTTTCTCTGCTCTTATCGGAAGAAATCTCCATCCTCTGTTTTCGATTTTCGTGAAAGATTTTATTCTTATAGGACCTCATTAATGGGAGCCCGAATCAACGCATTCCTGTTGCTGACGCCGTGCATCTTCCTGGGGCCGAGATGAAGGCCCTTATTCTTCACTTTTTCGCCCTCTTTGTTTAGCTCCTCGCTGCTTCCTTTTTGATCCCGAATCCTTGCCTTCGTCTCGTTCTTGGAAAGTTTGGAACTTGTAATCTGGAGGGTATATTCCATTCGGAGGTCTCCCCACGAAATACATCATATTGGGACAGCTGCTGGCCTTCCTGGAAGTCATTTCAAGTTCGTCAACAGAGAAACTCGAACAGTGATTCTTCTCAAAGAGTCACATTGCCGGTAGACGGACCAAATAGGAATGAAAGGGATATGCCTTACTCAGGACAATCGATCGGCTTGAAGTTCTCGTCGAAACAGATCGCAACAGCTGCCAGTATATCAGGCGGCTTTCCTGTGTAAAAGTCCGATGGTCTCACCTCCGTTTTTTGACACCTCAGTTTCACGTCAACTTTGAAAATTCTCTTGAAATATTTAGTGAAAAAAGAATGGTGGTACAGCCCGGCCTCGTCGATCTTGGGCTTCACGCGCGAATTGTATCTCCACCCTGAAAAAATATGAGGGCATCGTGCTTCAGTCATATGTGCTGCTTTCAGGAACGAAGTCAATTATTTTAGCCTTGATCGCCTTTCGGAGAAAAGCTCTCGGAGTCGCAGTAAAGGCGAACACACGGTTTTCGAGAACCGGTGGTCGGGTACACCGGAGCATCTTCCACTTTTAGTCGAGCGGTGATGCTTTTTTCGTGCAAGGCGCTTTATTCTCTTCAACATGCGTGACGAGACTTGGCAGAATCCCTATCCCTACTAATAATATCCCTATCCCTACTCCCTACTAATAATAATCGGCTTAGTCTGTCTGTCTGTCCGTCTGTCCGTCTGTCCGTCTGTCCGTCTGTCCGTCGATCAGTCTGTCCGTTTCTGATGACCTTGGGCCTGGAGGAGATTTCGGGGTGGGTCGAACCATTACTTTTCGTTTCGAAGTGTATGGAGGAGATTTCGGGGTGGGTCAGACCATACTTTTCGAAGTGTATGGAGGAGATTTCGGGGTGGGTCAGACCATACTTTTCGAAGTGTGTGGAGGAAATTTCGGCGCTTCAAACAACAAAATCGGTCGATACCGGCAATGACGAAAACTTCGAACAACAAAACCGGCATTTACGAAAGTTTCGAACAAGAACAAAACCGACCGTGGATTAGCCATTGCGCAATCTCGGTAAAATGATGAGTGACAGAGGATCGAAAGAATTCTTTCCAACGGAATATTTGAACAGTTTAACACCCTCGGGTATGCCACCCCATGAGTTACACCTGAAAAAAGGAGCTATTGTGATGTTGTTGCGTAATTTAGATGTGGTAAATGGCTTATGTAACGGGATTCGACTTCAGATTGAAAGCTTAGGCCAATTTAGCCTGAAATGCCAATTCATTATGGGAGTCAGGAAAGGTGAAATCGCACTGATTCCTCGAATCGACAATTATTGCGACTCTCGGCTGCCTTTCCGTTTGAGGAGATGACAATTCCCGGTTCGCGTAGCATTTGCGATGACGATAAACAAAAGTCAGGGTCAAACATTCAACAGAGTGGGAGTGTATTTAGAGATCTTCAGCCATGGACAATTGTACGTCGCGCTTTCTAGAGTTCGATCACCCGATCAATTGAGAATCAAGGCGCCTAACAATGAACTGAAAAACATCGTTTACCAATTGTCGAGTTGAAGGCTGGCTCTCATCTTCGTATATTAGAATAATTTTGATGAAATTTTCATGAAACTAATCATAATGTTTTTCTTGGGCTCATAACACAATGGGAACGGATTATGCATGCCATCAAAACTTAGTATCGTACAGGCCTCAACAGGAAAGCGGCCGTGGGCCGGCCGACTCGAATCTAACAGAATTCTACATGAATACGTCACCATCGAGAAAGCTCCAGAGATGCAAGTGGTTCAACCATGATTTCTCGCGATCATTTTCGAATCGATATGCGCAACGCTTTTCCGGCCCAATGTGCGCCCAGGAACGAATTACCTCAACGATTTCACACCACTTCCATTGAGAAACTTGAACAATAAATTCGTGAAATGATCGAAAATACAAGATTCATCGAGCAATGTACCGATAAGGATTTTGCGTTTCTGAAATCAATTCCGAATTCCTCTCAATACTGGTCATCAAGAAAGAGAGAGTTGTTTGCTATGATACGGCAGTTGGGGAAACCCAGTCTGTTTCTCACCATGAGTGCCAACGAGATTCGATGGCCCCATCTGATCAACATGTTACACAAGATTCGAACCCAAGAAGATCGATATCTCGAAGATACCTGCCTATGGGTCTGCCTATGACCGACACTGTCAGGCTCGTGAGTTTGAATTTGAGTTTGACAAGCGGCTTATTTCGGAGCTGCAGTACAGAACGCTTTAGCTCTCAGTATGAGAAAAAGTTGTTTAAAATGGGGAGAAAAAATTCTAGGCCCTTCACTAAAGTGAGTGGAGAAACGGAGGATTCCGTTCGGTGAGCTGAAGTGCATTGCTGCGGTGAGGTCACACAGAGATCGAACTGAGTACGAAGGCGGATCATGAATCATGGTTCATGTTTCGAGTTTAATATTCACGGCTCAATCAAGCAGCATAAACAATGGCCGATGATGACTGAAGTAACTAATATGATTAACACACTCAGATTTAACGATGCCTTTGGTAAAGACTAGATCAATACAGTTTCCGTAATTTGTGGTTGATTGCAGGGGATCATTCGCCAGGCTTAAACCTAGCTTTTCTTGCATGAATTGAAGTAGTTTCTTTCGCTCTGTTTCAATTTTCATGTTTCGATTGAAATCACCGGTCAAATCGTGGGGTGGGAAATGCCCTCGGAGGCGAAAGCGAGCAATTCAAAGTGCTCACTTAAAAATCCGGCCATCGAGTTGAACGTTGTGTTCGGGTTGATATAAACTGTTATTATCCTCGTTTGCTTTCCTTTTAGAAAAACAAGCGCTATGCGTATGTCTCCAGCATCGTTCCCGTTCAACTGAACGTTGAATTGTGGGACGAAGTAAATCATCATCGAAGACTAACTCGTTAAAAAGCTGTGCTGTTCTTTCGTCCAGTGCATGAGAATCGACGGCAAGGTAGAACGCGAGCCGAAGTTGGAGTTTGAAACCTTGTTTCTGAGACACGTCGCCCAACGTGTGATTCGAGGAACGAGAGCACGAGTTTGAAAAACGAGTTTGTGAAGAAGCATCGCGGAAGAGTGAGAAATAAGTCGTCCTGAAGACCAGAGTCAACGGATTGAAGAAGATGGAGGATGAAGAGATCGGAATCAGGTTGACGTCGTCGCCGATTCAGAACCCTGAGGCATCGATCGTGCATGTGGACCGGAGACAACTGGCAGGCGGAAGGGATATCACTCGAAGCAAAGCAGTAAGGACGGCAGATTTCGCCTTGGCAGCAATCGATCACAGGACAGAAAACGTGTTCCAGTACCTTGGGTACCTGCACGCAATTGAAGAGCGTCAGGCACGCATAAAGCGATTCGACAAGGCCACAAGGGCCAATTTCAACGATGAGGTGCTGATTTTGGACATCCGAAAAGTCGAAATCGAACACAAGGTCGCCGCTTTGAAGATGGCTGACATGATCAAGAAGTCAGACAATCAGGACTCGCGTCACACCAGGGCACGAAAGCTAGAAACTCTCCGTCTAGAGAAGTTGCAACGATCGCTGTCCTGGAAGGAACCAATGAAGAGGTCGAGTCGGTCTAGAAGCTCATTACTAGAGCTTGGAAGTTCAGGCATCAATCATCTTAGAAACAATTCATATTGATGGATATTTGGTTGAGTAGTGTCAGATTGTTCCATTCCACGACTATGTTGGGCAAATATCATAGGAGTGATCGGCCTCCGATCAAATTATCCATGGATTCCAGCAACGTTACATGTCGCCGTTGCATCGGGCCACGATCCCTCCAGCAACGTTACATGTCGCCGTTGCATCGGGCCACGATCCCTCCAGCAACGTTACATGTCGCCGTTGCATATGGCCCGGGGGGTTGGCAAAGCCTCAAAGTGAGAGTATAAACGGAATCCTCCGTTAAAATAATAGAATAAAATAAAATATTACAATACCATTAGACGTATTTAAAAGGTATCGCCACCCAGACCACAACTGAGAATTCGATCCTTAACCTCTCTGCGGAACTTTTTAACGGACCCCAACTCACGAATCTCACTCGGCAGCGAGGCCCAGACTCTTGGCAGGCGGTACAATAGCGACTGTCGGACGGAATCTTTTTTCGAGCGTGGCAACTCAAAGGTCGTGCCTCCCCGTAACGACTGAAATTTCGTCTTCACGATTTGAAATTGAATGCCCGAGGGGATGATACCATTGAATGACTTGAAAGCGACCATCGAGGACTCCAAGAAACATTTCTGATTGATCCGGAACATTCCTCCACCTTCGAAGACGTGACGAACTGACTCGTAGCGCTTACGTCCTGTAATGGCTCTGACTCTGACATTAAGGATCACCTGCGCCTGCCGCCGAGTCGCCTTGCAACCTCCTCCCCACACCACAATTCGGTAGGAAAAGAACGGTACCAGGAGCGCTTCATATGCGAGCATAGTGCCAGCAGTACAACCAATGCACTCTAGCAACAGCAGAAACATGTCAATATCCAAGCAGTTGAATGCCGCGGCAACATCCAGGAAGGCGCCTTACGGAAGCCGTCCCCTGTCCAGAGTACCAACGATCTCATTCCATAAGTGTCCCAACGCCTGGTCTGTCGATCTGCGTTTGCGGAAACCGAACTGCGAAGCAGTGAAGAATTTTCGTCGTTCCAGATAGCGCTCCAATTGGCCCTTTACTATCCTCTCGGTAACCTTCGAAAGGTAGTCAACCAGCGCAATAGGTCGATAGTTCGCCGCCAGTTTTGGATCACCTTTCCGTTTGTATAATGGCAATATCCTCGCTTTCTTCAGCACAGCCGGAAATACTCCAGTCTTCACTGACATACTGACGACCCTCGTTAGAGGCAGCGCGATCGTCCTCGCCTGCGTCTTCAGCAGCCACCCGGGAACACCTGTTGCCTCGCTATCGCCACCCGCCTTCGTCTCGAGGAGAGCCTGCAGCGCGTCATCCTCTGCGATTTCTCCAATGTCAAATGCCTAACCCTCTCCCTTCGCCCATAATGATTTGGCCAGGGAGCCGATCTCATTTGGAATCTTGAGGTTCCCCACTGTGTAGGGGCCAATGTTAGCGAAGTGTGTATTCAGCTCACTCGCGATGTCAATCGTGTTGAACTGAGCCAGTTCCTGAACTAGATAGGGAAGACTTCGGGCTCGAGAGAATGTACGGATTCCGATGCCGACTACCAGGCGCCAGCCGAACCCGATCTCTGAATTGTACGGAGTACGCTCATTATGAGCGGTGCTCGAATCCCGGGTTCCAGCTGGGCTGGCAAAGAATGCCGTTCCGTACAACAGCCCATATGACGACATAAAGAATAGCATAGGTATGGGGAGGTTTCACCATAGCTAGGTAAAATGGAGGAGTTTGCTCTAGACACTCTCCCAGAACACCTCCACAACACACACCTCACTTCCACAACATTTACAGTTTATCAAATCGGTTCAGTTCACCCCTCGCCAACACGAGCAGTCTGGTGAGCTCGGCAGTCTTGCTTCTTCCGATCGTTCTTCCGACAAATCTCCAAAACTCTGAGGGGTTTCCTTTCAGCTCATGGAATCTATTTCTATAGTGTTCTGTTCTCGCAATGAACAGGGCCCTCCTGAATCTCGCTAGACTTCTCTAGTAGTTGGTCTTCGCTTCACCGTCACAAGTCTTGCGAAATCTGGCGTACCATTTTTTCACATTGCTTCGGAGTCTTCGTAGCCTTGAAGAGAATCGGAAATCCCCCGGTGGCTGCGGTCTGAGTGTTGTTTCCTGCAGCGGAAAGCACAAACGGTATTTCGCGAAAACCTGCTCAACAAACTCCCTGAACGCCGCACGTCCACATCTTCCGCCTGGAAGACTCCGTTCCAGTTTGCATTCTTAAGCGCGCGGTCGTACGCGTCGATGTTGGCCTCAGAATGGACTCGTCGAAACCGAGGAGATCTTCCCTCTCCACGCGTCCTCATGGGGGTCAAGAGTGTAACAAATTTGGGATAATGGCCAGAGAATAACGGATCCCTCCATACTCCCGGAGCAATCCGGCAGTCTCTTTGAATACTCCGCACCCCGATGTGGTCGATGCATGATCCACTTGCAGGACGGGTGATTTTATAGACAACGAGTCTGAAATCCTTCGAACGCATGAATGCTATATAATTCTAGGGTTTGGTTCCGCCAACTATATGAATGTTCGTATCCCCAATCACCAGACATGGTAGATCACTTCTTTTCGGGAGCATGGACTCCAAGAGATCAAGAATCGTCATTTCATGCATCTTGTTAGAGGAGTAGACAGCAATCACATGCCCCTGGAACGCTGAGAACGCTTCTGAGATGTACTCTGACCGCCTGCACGCTCCCACACTGACTCCCTGAGCTCAGACTGGAGACAACAGTGCATGCGGATCTGACGCATAATCCAACTCCTCCGCCCTGCCGATTCGATTGTCTGTATGCACCGAAAAATTCAAAGCCGTATATGCGGTAGCATTCAGCGTCATCACTCTCCAGCCAGGTCTCGCTGACCGCCGCGACATCGAAGAAGCGTCAACTGATTGAGTCTCCTCAGTCCTACCGTTCCCGCATTGAGGTGAAAGATCAAAAACCCATTACAGCCTACGTGGTCCGGGAGCCTGTCATACAAATCACAAGGATCGTAATTATCTGGAAATCAAAGTAAATTGTATTCGTGTACATTTTCACGATCATTAGGTGGCGCAATTCTATCATTATTGCTATGGATATCACAAGACATTTTGGCTTAGTGTTCAGACATAACACAAGACGAGTAGTGGTTTGACTTATCAATCGACATAATGGAATGACACTTCGGTTTAACCATGGGTGATGGTGAATCCAGTCTTGAACTTCCTGCTGGCCTGCTGGCCTGCTGGCCTGCTTAGCCTTCCTTCCGCCCTGACTATTGCTCACACCACTGGAAGTCATTTCTTGCAGTGACGGCGCGAGCGCAAGGAAACTTTTGAGTAGCTTTCCCAGCTGGGGGGAAATCGAACTCAGGAGCCTGAGCACTGGCGCCAACTCGCTGAGTGATGGCTCCTGCCCTTCACGCGACTCGGTCCTTCTTTTGCTGCGTTTTTCCTTGTTCGCCTGCTAATTTCGTTCTGTTTGTTGTTTCTTCTTTTTCTTCTTTGTTTTCGGTTTCGGAATATGCGTGGCGCCCGGTAAGTTGAGCTCTATGTACATCTGTTCCTCCTTGGTTCACAACCTTCAGTGTTCGTACCACAGCAGCATAAGATCTCCTCTGTTCAGCTTCACCCCCTTCAGATGTCGTCGAGGGCATCTCTTCCACTGGAGAACACTCGATCCTCACAGACGCATCGTTGTTAGAAGCCCTGACTTGTTGCACTAGTCTATTCTCCATCAGCGCTTTTCTATCTCACATGCCCTCAGTGGACAGCCAAGCGATCCAGACGAATGGGGCCCTCTGCAATTGACGCACCGGGGAGCATTGTTACAATTTTTCACCATGTGTTTCGTACTGCCACAACGTTTGCTTGAGAGTGGACTTGTACAACTCGATGCTCGATGACCATACCTCTGGCGTCGATAGCCAGTGGCGCGCCACTGGCTATCGACTGGTACGGTCCGCCATGGCGGACCGTACCAAGGTGCCGCCCGGGGCGGGTCCCGATTTCGCCGCCCCCTCAGAGGCGCATTTTGGAAGTTTTCGCGAGTCTGTATAAGAGCGTTTTTCCTCCATTTTTATCTTTTTCCCATACTTTCCACTCACTGACATTTCATACCCGATGGATCAAATCTCATATGGTATCCTCGTATGCTCGCATTATTAGAGTTTTCATTTTGAAACTTAAATTTTTTGAGTAGAGCTTGGAAGTTTAGGCACACAGAATTAGGCATTCCAGGCGCCGAAAATCAGGCAATCAAGGCATCTGAATTGAGACATTTCAGGCGAAATTTAGGCATTTTAGACGGAACGTAGGCATCTGATTTAAGGCTTTTTTGGCGAAACTTCAGCCTTCCAGGCGGAACTTCGCCGCTATAGGCCAAACTTGGGCCACTTGGGCAATTTCGGCATTTTGGGCATATTAGGCGTTTTAGGCGTTTTAGGCATTATGTCTGAACTTACGAGCTCTGATTCATGAGGCATCGAACGTTCGCTTCGTTCAAGTGGAGTCGGTCGAACCAACTCAGGATCTCTCCACGCTCCGTATTTGAAATAGTTTAGGTTGAGGACATCATCAAACTGATTTGGAATCGCCACTCCATTCCACAAATCGTCCCAATCTGATTGTGAGTGACGAAAGCAGACAATAGAGATGAAATTTAGAAGGGCGGCATCCTGAGCCATGACATCATCGGAAATGCCGCCCAAGAAAAGTGCCGCCCGGGGCGGACCGTCCCCCCCCCCCGACTCCGAGACCCTCAAGCCCGTCTCGGATGTCGTCCTCCGTGAATCCTGAATCAACTCCCGTTATCCTTGTCCAAATCAGATCTAGATCATCGCTCTTTGTCCTCACCGGGATGTTGAGCAAAGTTTTCAGCTCCTTGACTTTGTTAGCTTGTTCCACTGTGTTGGTCCACACATTGATGTACCCGAAACATGAGTCGGGCTTGGAGAACGGGAACAATCAGTAGATCTCGGTGCACAGAGAGAGCATGCCTGTGTCGAATGGCGCGAGGCTTTCCTGTGTCGAACCTTCTATGACTTTGGTCTCCACTTTGGAGATGACCACCTTGAAAACACACTTCGTCTTGCTGCGAAGTTTCTCACGAAGCTCATTCACCGACAACTTCGCTCTGGCAATTATTCTCATCGAACTTTCTGCAATGGCTCCATGCCCTGCTCTCGCGACTCTTCACCATAGGCAACCTCGCTCTGCGGGTTCTCGATGACTTCCTCAATCGGCTCAACCACCGAAGCGAGGTCCAGCACAGCTGACTTGAGTGCCTTCTTTTTAACGGAGGATTCCGTTTCTACGCGGGGTCCCGTCCAATGGAGAAGTGAAACCGCGCGCGCGATGCAACGGGACACCCTCCCACATGGATATGCGATTCATTGTGGATGAGTACGCACGCGCATCGTATGTAAAGCCGAAGCTTGTGATCTGCTGATGGTCGAGATGGGTTTCGGAGGCAGCAGGATAAACATCATTGCAATTTATCGATCTCCGACTCCAGAGGTATCCGACATTGATCATTTTATCCACTCTGATCTACAGAAAGTCCTCACAGAATCTCGAACCGATGCAGAGTACATCCTCGTTGGAGATATCAACCTCTGCCTACTGTCTCACTCAGAATTAGCTGATGACTATCTCCAGCTGATGAACTCGTACGGTTTCTCCTCATTAAACTCGTCGCAGCCCACGAGAATCACGGCTGAATCTGCCTCCTTGATTGATCAAGTATTTTCCAAACTCAAGAAACTTAGCTTCCAACACCTCTCGATCTCAGATCCGGCGGGGGTATCCGATCACTGACTAGTATCGCTTACACTCAATCTTCCATCCTCGGCACCTCCGCCTCTGAGGAGTCGGAGAATAGATTAGGACAAGGTCCAGGAGAATATCATTCATACCGATTGGTTCGCAGTGTACTCCGCACCGGATCCAAACTCCAGGGCCTGAGCGCTTCAACAAACCTGCTGCTCGCTGATTGAAGCTTGCTCTTCCCCTACTACTACCAGGGCCCGGCATCGCCCACTAAAGGCGTGGCTGACAGCGTGACTGGTGAGATGCATCAGAAAAAGAGGCAAACTCTATCGTAGATTCAAGATTCGTAGAACACTAGAGGCCAGAATCCTGTATGAGGCGTACAACACCAGACTAAAGGGAATGCTCAGGAAAGCAAAAGACGCTTGCTTCCGGTCGAAACTCAGAGACGGAGAGGGCTGTCCAACAACCTCCTAGCGTCTGTTAAACGAATACTTCCGTGGTAGTTCCAAGTCGACGGTCCTGAGGCCTAACCTGTTGAAACTGAGTCTAGATGATATAAACGGTTTCTTCGCTAAGCTCGGCCAAGACACAGTTCGAAACGCACAATTACCGGCAGACTCCTTCACCGACCTGCCTCCTTACGCCCACAGTGAATTTCCAGGCTTCAGAATATCATCCGTGCGTGAAATTTCTCAATTTCTTAAAGCATTGGACCCAAAAAAATCAGCCGGCCTCGATAACATACCGCGCAAATTTCTCGGGCTCTGCTATCACTATCTCGATGACCCATTTCATGCACTGCTCTCATCGATCATAGAGGATGGTGACTATCCCGAAAACCTAAAAGTAGCACTCCTTTATCCTATACACAAAGCAGGCTCAATGACGGACGTCTCCAACTTCCGCCCAATTTCCCTTCTACAGGCGATAAACACGGTAATCGAAAAGGTCTTGGTCGACCAGATGACCACCTACGTGGAGGAAAACCGCTTACTCTCCGAAAACCAGTATGGATTCAGAGCGGGCCGCAGTTGCGAGCACGCCGCTCTCGAACTAATCAACCATGTAGCCGTCGAGACCGACAAGGGTCTCTACAGTCTAGCACTCTCTTGCGACATTAGCAAAGCATTCGACTCGCTTCCACACGAGAGACTCATTCGAAAACTCGAGAGAATGGAATTCAAAGGTCCATCTTCCAAGCTACTCCGTTCCTATCTATCTGGCAGAACACAGGTATATCGTTTTGAGGGTAGATCCAGTTCGTCCCATCCAGTCAATTTCGGGGTACCGCAAGGGAGCTGCATCGCTCCTCTATTATTCGCAATTTACCTTAACGACCTCATCTCGAAAGCTGACTGTGGCCGACTGATGGGATTTTATCGATTATCCATCAGATCCACTAACTCTGACTGCGGCTGAGTGAAGTCCGAATCCATATCTATGACCACTACGGCTTACGGAGTAAAGAGACACGTCGGCTACATGTTGATAGTAGCAGCTCCCACTTCTGTCTAACTGTTTATTGTTGCTTATATAGTAAGATGAGAAAGGTAGGGATAGACTGACTCGCTTGTGTGAAAGGGAGATGGAAGTCAAGCCATCACGATAGCTACTTCAGTGAATAGTCAGTGTTTCGCCTTGTGTAACTGTTTCAGGGACGTCACGATCACTGACCACGGTCGACGACATTGTGGGCATTTTCCATCACCGACTCATCTCTTTCGCCGACGACACCACTTTGCTCCTTTCCCACAAGGACCCAAAGGTGCTTGAAGATCTCGCGACACACGCCATAAGCGAAGTAAATCGGAGGATGGCCGTAAACGGCCTAGTCCTCAATCCTGACAAGACCAAATACATCCTCTTCACTCGAAACTCCTTGGACCTCAATGTAAAAATGCACCATTTCCGTTGTGCCTCATGGCACGCTCGCAGCTGTACAAAACTGGAGAGGGTGCCTATGCACAGGTTCCTGGGCCTGTATCTTGACTCCGATCTGATATTCAGGACCCATTCCATCCGAGTCTGCAGTAAGATCATCCGATTAGTTGTCCGATTGGCTCCCGGGGCGCGGCGATGGGCGACTTGAGGCTGCCACAGCGCGGGCACAACGAAACCGAAGGCTCAGTTAACGGCGCGGCGTTGAGAACGTGGAGCGGCGGCGGACCGCGCTTGATTTCAACGGCCGGCGGGCGGATGCAACCCCAACAGGGCACCTTGCCGGTGCAATCAAAGGAAGAATCTTGTTGAGGCCGGGAAGCTAGAGTTTCGAAAACTACTGATGGGAACTGCTTTGCATGTGCGTCTGTTTACTTCAGACTGTGCCCTCTCTTCCTTCTCTCCGCTTGTTGTTGTGCGCTGCCGCTGGCGCACGGTCTATCTTCGGTTCTTTTCTGTTAGGCGTCCGGAGAGTTGTCTCACGACGTAGAACACAGGAATGGCGCGTTTGAGAGAATGATGCTGGCGTAATTTATAGGCCCGAGGTCGCTGCAGCTGTGGCAGTTGGAACCATCTGATCCCGCGAGCGTAGCGAGCGGCCCTATTCCGCTTGTCTCCCGTGTTCGCTTTGGCGGGCGGACAAGCCGCAAGATTGGCCTGTTTTGGAGCCCGGGAGCCAATCGGACAAGTACCATCGATTTGTAAGTTTCTTCTTCCTTGTTGCGAACGTAATGAATACGAGATCGATGCTTCCTTCAATCAAGTTTATTATTACCCTAAAATCCCGCAGATAACGAACCTTTTTTTTACGAAAATTCGACCAAAAACCCTATCAGATAACGAACCTCTCAGATAAAGAACCCTTCAGATAACGAACCTGGCAGATAACGAACCCTTCAGATAACGAACCTGGCAGATAACGAACCCCTCAGATAACGAACCTGGCAGATAACGAACCCCTCAGATAACGAACCTGGCAGATAACGAACCCCTCAGATAACGAACCCTGCCAATGTGATTTAAGAAGCTTAGAGCTCTCCGAGGTACGATACAACTCGGATTCCGGCTCGGACAGAGAAACCCATTTTGTAAATCTGCTGTCAAAACTTCGCGTCAAACGTCAGATCCGAGAGTGAGAAAGCAGAATTTCGCTGAATTCATCTCTCGCATGAATAAGATACCTCCGGATAAGAAAAAATTGTCATGATGGGATCGGGAAGCGCCGCCATTCCAAAAGAGCAGCGCCCGGTCTAATTATTCAAACGCTGCTTCTCACAGTCAGATGCTTACTTTTGGTAACATTGAGAAATGGAGCTTCGGCGAGCCCTTATCGCTGCATTCGACAAGATGTGGGTACAATATCTCAGATTCATCATCGGAGATGACATGCTCCTCCGCATTCTTTCGAATGTGTGGTTCCGATCAAATTCATTCCAACGAATCGAGTCGATGTGTAGCTGCGGTGTGAAGTAGCTAGACATCGGTTGCCTCGTTGTCGACAGTCTCGACCGCCATATGTTTCTCTCTCGAAATCTCGAAGCAAGCCGAGATCCGAGTTGAATCGTATCGTGGGGCAACGATCGGAGTCTTTCTATTCACATTGATAGGGTTCGTTATCTGCCAGGTTCGTTATCTGAGGGGTTCGTTATCTGCCAGGTTCGTTATCTGAGGGGTTCGTTATCTGCCAGGTTCGTTATCTGAGGGGTTCGTTATCTGCCAGGTTCGTTATCTGAGGGGTTCGTTATCTGCCAGGTTCGTTATCTGAGGGGTTCGTTATCTGCCAGGTTCGTTATCTGAGGGGTTCGTTATCTGCCAGGTTCGTTATCTGAGGGGTTCGTTATCTGCCAGGTTCGTTATCTGAGGGGTTCGTTATCTGCCAGGTTCGTTATCTGAGGGGTTCGTTATCTGCCAGGTTCGTTATCTGAAGGGTTCGTTATCTGCCAGGTTCGTTATCTGAAGGGTTC
>JAJSRV010000122.1:274183-289407 GCA_021527715.1 Neoseiulus cucumeris
TCGGGATACTCAGGAATCGAAGGCGAATGCACTAGCAAACAGTCGGTAGAGTGACCGGCAAGAGTGACAACACAGAAGGAGTACGGGCACCACAGTGGAGTTTATTGAACAAAACAGGCCTTATATACGGAAGAGGGTGCTGGGAGCACCAATCAGAACCCTAGGAAGGGACGCTACTTATGTTAAGTACCTAGGCTCCTATCTATGTATGTACGCCTAGGTGGGGTGCAACCCCGTTTTCTTACAGCATGACCCATGGAGAGCGGGTCGCGCTTCCATACACCTCAATTCCCTAGGTACAGCGCTCCCCGCCTCCTTTCAGAGACGCCAGTTCAATAGCTGACGCTATGAGTCAACTGACTGACTCAGCTCCTGAGATTCGAGGCTGATCTGAGCCCGACATTCCCAGAAGCGTATATTCTCAACAATCAGGTTATATGACAGGATAGCCGCCGTTCGAGCGGGCACGATTTCTTGTGGCTCTGTGAAATTTTCGACTTTTCGTCAATTTTCGCTGCAAAGTTCGTTGTTTGTTGCCTGTTATCGACATTCTGGCCTCTTGGTGATCGCTCTGAACATGCTCCCAGCTTCGTTTCTCGCGTGTTCAGCATGCTCCAAGCTGTTCTGCCGTAATGACGATATTTGCCCTTGTGCCGGCCTGTGCGACAGACTTTTCCACAGACGTTGTGGAACTAAGATCGACTACTCGAAGCGCTATCATTGTGGCTCCTGCACCCTCAAGAAGAGTCCGCTGAACTGTGATGTCTACGCCAAGCTCAACAACGTATTCCCTTTGCTCATCTCGCTCCAGCTGTGTGTTCTATCCCTCACTGATCGAGTGAATTCCTTGGATTCTGGGAAAAAATGCCTTCGTTGTGCCTGTGCTCCGCCCGCATCATCCGTGTCTCTCGTCAGTGCCCCCGTCCCCGTTGGGATTCCGCCGAAACATCCCGTTGTTTCTACCCCTCGAACGCCTAGGCCTAATCATCCTAAGCCTAAACCGGTGAAGAAACAGCGACGCTTGCCGCTTGCTGATATTCCAGCCGTATCGTCCATCTCGGCTGGATCATCTGTTCCTGCCGATGTGTCAGCCGTGTCGTCGGGTTCTCCATCACGCTCCGCATCAACTCTGCTGCACACCGTGAAGGATGGACTGGCACCTGCTGTTTCAGCGAAAGTGAAGGTTTCCCCTACCCCTCGAGCTGATGCTCGAAAACAGGCAATTGTTGTGGGCACCTCTGGCGAATCCTCTTCCATTTCCGCTGCTCCATTACGACAAAGGCGTCCCGTCGTGTTCGTATCCAGAGTAAACACTGACACCTCTGCTGCCGAATTGTTGGCTTTCGTCCTCAGGTCATGCTCTGATATTGTTTCATGTGGAAAATTTAAGCCTAGAGATGGGGCTGAGTGTGCGTCGTTCGCTATCACTGTCGAGAAGGACTGCTCTCCTCTGCTCCGCCCTGAGTTATGGCCAACAGGAATTCTTGTGAAGCCTTTTACTGGTCGTCTGCTTCACACCAAGTTTTGTGAACTGGCCAAGTCCGAAGCATGACCCAATAGTGCTGCTGACTTCCGCGCCGTCTCATCTCTTNTTTCCGCTGTTTCAGCGGAGAGCCTGGCGGCCCGTGGTTCTGCTCGAAGGCGTGAGGTGTGAGGCTGCTGGTTAGTTTGCTATTCGGAACTTTCCACTCGCAGCAGGTCAGAAGCAACAACATCGCATCGAGAAATCTGGGAATGTTTCCCGGATCCTTTTGTTGAAGCGAATTGAATATGAATAGTTAGATTGATCGCTATAGATTGTTGTAGCGGCACGTGTATCGATTTTTCCAGCATTTTCTTTCAAGGGTGAAAAGAACATGGTGAAACCAGGGAGCTGGTCAATGCAAGCGAGTTTTGATGAGTCGGCAATTCATGTTATCGCAACTGGGAAATGAATCGGTGGGAGGAAAACATCTCATGATTCTCAGTGTCACAGGTAATCGAACGCTGGTGTTCCGGATTATCGTGGAGAACCAAAGAACATGAAAGAAGCTGCATGCTATAATTTTTTCCTTCTCTCGCATCTTTCATATGACTCGATAAGAGAAGAGAAGAATAGACCAATTTGATTGATGGTGACGAGCTGCATGGAATTATCGATACCTCCTGCCAGCTGTGAGCGTTTCGTTTCGAATTCACAGGCAATCGGGCGAAAATAGTCTTCCAGCATTTACATGAATACGATGCTTTGAGTGGTGGTAGTTGCTAACATCCAGAGCAAAACATCCATGTCGTCAATGAATTCGCAGGTAAGGCTCAATTTTCGACACAAGAACTCTGTTATTCACTCAACGCTGGTGTGTCGTTCAGTTGTGGAAGAAGTATCGAGCACCATGAGAAGAAAACGAGGCCGTCGAGTAACTCGGGACCTTTTTTTCAGAGCTTGATCTTGTCTAATCGCCGTGTCCCGGAAGCGCTGATGTGTACGCTGATTCCATGTCGGGCATGGAAAGCGACGATATTCCACCAGGAAGTACGAAGAAGACCATGTTCGATACCTGCTGGTTCATTCACGGGGAACGTCTCACTGACGCGCTCGGATTAAGGTTTCCTTCAGATCTGGACATTGGTAACGATCCGACAGAGCAGCTTCCGATGTCACTGGCATGAGAGGATTTTCTAGATATGGCAAGAGATGACACCGAACGCTGCGCTAAAGGAACATCAAAATTGAGCAATTGTGGGAACTGGGGCGAGTTGAAGTCGAATGGAATCCGCAGACCATAAGAATCAAAGCAATAACGGCGTTCTGGGTGACCACTATCTGTCCGGAGAATCACATCGGTCCGTATACCGAGTACGCTCGCGAACCAACTATGATGTCGAGTCTAATAATGCCTCATCAATGCTCGGCAACTGCGCGGTGTGCTCATATGTGACTTATGGTATTCTGTACAATTCCCGATGAGTCAAGAATTGCTGCACAGGTTTGAAGGTCGGACCTGAAAGATCGATACCTTTTGAATCAATAAAAATCCTGTCTCGTGACTGCTTCTTGTGCAACTGCAGGTGTTTTCTTCCTTGTCATTGGTTAGTATTCGCGAACTAAGAAGGAACACATGAATGATAAGCCCAAAGCCTTCAATCGGCTCTCATAGGAGAAAGATTCATGAAGGAGGAAGATTCTGACGCAGTCGCCGGGGCCGCTCCAATTTTGATTTTAATTGAGGAAAGAAAGCGGCGCTTGCAGCAGCGCACTCGGAGTAACGGTCAACGGCTTCGCCGCTAGTTTCATTGCGTATTTGTGTTTTGGTCAGTCATCGGCGATCAGATAAATAAAGAAAGTTTCGAGTGCTTCGAGAGGTTCTTCCGAATTTACAGAATGTAAGAATTGATACAGTCAGGTCAACAAGGAAGTTTCAGTAATAGCTCGCATGAGGTAAGTGTAGGGTTGAGTTGTTGAGGACCCGAGGGTTTTGAAAAAGGCTGTTGTAGGGATAACGGATTGACGGGAAACTTTTACGGGAAATTTTGGGATTGTGGGTTGACGAATGAATTCTTATCGGGAAAGAGTTGTGGGTTAGCGGGTTGAACAATATAGGGTTCTTGGGGAAAAGAAGTTAGATCGCGGTATGGGGGATGAAATGTTGTCAGGAGAGAGATGTGGGCGAAGATGTTATACTCGTAGCGTAGAGTTTATTGCATAGGGGGTTCTAGGAAAAGAGTTTGATAGTATACGTATTCCGTTCCAGATGGCAAACGCCCTCACATTCAAAAGAGCGACAAGCATCCGTTTCGGTCAAGGTGAAATATGGTATCACGAAGCAGGTGCCTACGATTTCAATGGTACGAATGGTACCTCCACTTACTTCTTCCACGTGAAGCGACGGGACCCACATGCGCGCTATATTGAATTGAGATGTAAGGCATACAAGAATTCTGCAATTCGATGTCGCGTTTCTGCGAAAATCACACCGACCGGCGAGATTCTCAATGTCTTTGGTATCCACAATCACATGTCTGATGTCAAAGGCTTTGGCGTGGAGTACCGCAGTGCGAAGAAAGACATGATCGAAGATATTCGGGAGGACCCGACGCAGCTACCTATCGATGTGGTGCTCAACCGACGGCGGAAACTCTCCGTTGAGCCCGCATCCACGCTCATACCGACGAAGCTGACTCGCACTCTTCGCCATCATGCGGCCAATCGAATGCCGGGAACAGTGAAATCCCTCCTTGAGCTTCACAACAAAATTGCTTCCGAGGACCATCCTGGCTTCACGATTACTCATGACAACCAACGACTGCTTAGTTTTCATGACAACCAACGCAACACATTGGTCGTGACCACAGCAAACCTACTGAGGCTGTTGCAGGAGGCAACTGTAATGCATTGTGACGCTACATACAAAACGAGACCCCGAAAACTGTGCAAACAAGTTTTCACGTTACATGCGAATTGGGGGGGGGGAAAGTAGGCATGATCGCTTGCGCGTTCATGAACGAAAAAAATGCCGATGCTTATCGCTGGGTCTTTCAATGCTTGCAGCAGAATTCAAATGGCCTGAATATTCCAGCCTACATGGGAGACTGGGATTCAGCTATGCGCGCCGCTATGCGATCCGTTTTCCCCAATGCTGACTTGTACGGGTGCCTTTTCCATTACTGTCAAAGCTTAGTCAAGAAAGCCAGCGGGCCCGCAGTGGGCATGGCAAGGGAAATCCGTCGTCCAGGTCCGATACACTCTATATTCTTGGCATTCCTAGCGCTGCCTCTGCTTCCGGCACCCCTCATTGAAGCTGCATTCCAATACTTCGCGGCTAGAGCGCGGGATGCGCACGTCGGGTTTCCCGTATTCCTTCAATACGTCTCTTCATTCTGGATGACCACAATCGGTCCGGAAGATCTGTCCATGTACCGTTTACGCTCGCGAACCAACAATGATGTCGAGTCTAACAACGCCTTTCTCTTACGCAACTGTGGCGTTCGCAGCCGAACGTGGTCGTTCATGAAAGTCCTCGCCAATTGCGCCCAGGATGTCCGAGTCGACTATTCAAGTCACCGAGATGGAGTCCAAAATATACGATCCCGGCCCAGCAAGAACACGATACAGAACAACGCGAAAATAGAAGAATCTTGGGATCTCTTGGAGCGGGGCGAGATTGACGACATCCAATTCATCGATCGGGTCAAATACAAATTAGGAAAGAAGAACAATCGGCCCGATGCCGATGCCGCAATGAATGCGGTGGCGGGCCAGGAGAATTTATCTTCAAATGCCCCCATCCCTGCTCTGGTCGAAGACATATCAGACGCAGACCTCGCCGATACCGACTCAAGTGACGACGCTTCCAGCACGTTCTCTGGACCGGATCCGCTCGCTCTCGCTGCGGAGTTCGATCAAATTGACGGCGATGCTTATCATTCCACGGATACGGCTTCCGTTGGAGACCCTATAACCACATTTCCCGGAGCAGACTGATCGCATTCGATTCCAAGGAGATCCCTCCAAATCTACGGATTCCGCATCTGCAACAAGCCGCTTCGATGGCTGCAGACCACGAGTAGAGAGGTCCAAGTCTGAATGAATATCAACCCAAACCGTGTTCTTAGAAATGCAATAAAATATAGAAAAGCCGAGATGTGACGGAGCGTTCCCCGGAAGCAGTCCTTGTTTTCAATATCAATTTCCAAACCCATGATAGGTTTTATAAGAGCTCGCCCGAAGATTTGTACAAGTGCGTCGTCGCGACTTGCGACTGAGGACAGCCGGATGGTATTCGTTGCCAGACTGCTGAACAACTCTTCCTAGTGGAAGCAAGGCATCGAGGCTGGAAGAAGCCACCTCGAAAGAGATGTTATTGCGGACAATCTGATAAGCAGGTGCGAATTTCGGGCAGACAGTAATTCAGTATCAAATGACAAATCATATACCTAGAAAAGTATTTCACGGGGCCGAGAACTCAAACAGCATCTTTCTCCCGATTGCCTTGAGGTGGACGCTTTCCCGAACTTTCCCAGCGTCTGACGCAGCGTTTACATAGCTCGTTAGATCAACAAGAAACCTCTTGAAATACTGAGCTTCTCTCATTATCATGGTCGTTTACGACTTCATCGTCGTTTCGCGCTCTCTAATCACATTCATCACGCTTGTTTCTTCCGTTTCTCATTTGAACGGGGCTCGCTGACAGATGAGCAAGCAAAGCCAGATCTAACCACAGGTTACAATAGATCTTCCGGAGGCGGCAAATGTGATAGCGGCGGCAATGACTTCTCCGAAAGTTCGTCCCGAAAGTTCGATTCTGTTCATTGTGGGCAGCAAGCGCTAGCTCGGCGACGATCCCCAGGCTTCCTTTCAGCAAAGACATTCAGTTTTGAAGGTTTCTCAACGATTCGAATTTGGACCCTCGAAAGACCCGATCGGTTGAGGTAATTTTTTTTAAGAAGATGGAAGGATCTCAAATCCGGCCCTGCAGATAAGGCAAGACAAGCAGCCCTTGACACACGTACTGTGCAGCTAAGATGTTCCTTCTGATACACCTATCTTATCTCACCTAGCCATCACGGAGACCGGCTTCCGCTGGCCGCGNCGATACCGACCATATTTTTGGAGCAATACTTCCCACTTTTCAGATTCTCGATCGATTTATTGCAGTTTTGTGAGCAAAATCAGATATCTCGGTTCTTTGATCGAGTCATGAAGTATGACACAGACATACGAAGTACGAATCAAGCTAGAGCAAGATTTTATTTCGAGCTTATAAGCCTCTCCGCTGCCGATTTTTTGAGAAATTATGCTTTTTAACCATGAAATCATGGAAAAGTCGCGTACACCGTGAAGCCAACACGCCACATGATTTTTTCTCGATAGTTAGTATACGCCTGGAAATGAATCTTCCGATTCCGTCTGCTTTCCAACGTTTTCAAATGTTTCTCTTACGATTTTCTCCTATCTTCGACCCCTGAGCCATTGAAACACGGCGGCTGCTGCTCGGACATTGCCACAAATGTCCACCCCATCAGAGGATTGCAGGAATTGCAGAATCGAGCGTTTCAATCAAGAAAAATCGAGAAATAGGCCCGGAAAACACTCAGTAAGTCGCCCGAGACTCCGTGACTGTGACAATGTGTGACCCCTGGATAATTAATTTTTTCCTATTTGGAACCACTGTGCGCCGTCGTGGCTTCGCTTGTTCGCGCCGTTTGGGCGCCTTACGCCTTGCGGGAGCCAAACAACCAAGTACCCGGACAGAACCCGACACCGAGGGGAACGAACCAAATTGCCATTGGTGCTCCATGACGCCAAAACTCAGCCCCGTTGAAGCACGTTTTAATATGGAATGAGCACGTTCATTGAATGAGCAAACAGGGTAAGAGTGGGAGTTCGCTATCTTCAAGGTTTCAGCAACCGACCCACGTATGTAGTTTGAGATATTCCGGTTGAAGCTCTTAGCGATGCATAGTTTGTTGAAAACCACCTCCCTGTGCGCCCCACGGTAATCGAGCAAAAAGGTTACACATAGGGATTTCTCGGGGGATCGCGAAATACCGAAAATCGCGTTGGTAACCACTCGGCTGCCGTGTAACTTTCTTTCATTTGACGTTCATAGCATTTCATTGATATTTGATGAGTGCGCGCGCCGCCTTGAAAGGACTCGCGGTGTTGCCCCCCCTCCTGGTCGCAGTCTCTGAAAAGGTCTTATTGCTCATGGCACTCTCTGAAATGGTGGAGTGGAAATAGGTAATCAATCGCATTGGTAACCGCTTGGCTATCGCGTACCTTTCTTTCATTCAAGTACCCGTTCATAGTATTTCATTGAGATTTAATGAGTGCGCGCTTCGCCTTGAATGGACTCGCGATTTTCCCAGGGTTTGCCCCTTTCCTGGTCGCAGATAGCTCATCTATTGATATGCTTGCGCTCGTCCATAGCAAACTAAACGTAAGCCTTCGGAACGACAAGTTCAGTCGCTGACTGAACTTGCACCGGATTTTTGTTTTTGCCACAGATGAGCTCTCCTTCGATGCCAACAACGAACTTCGCTACGTGTTGCTCGACTTCAACTTGAGTTTTAGTGAAATGTCGGAACTTGTGCAATATAAGCAGTGCGGTGCATTGGAGCACATACTCGGAACAATAACTCAAGTATCCAATCCATCGTTCGGAGAATCGCGGACAAAAAAGAATTCTGTGGGTATCATACGCTCCAGACAGCTGTAGCGAAATCACTTCGCGTTTTCAATGAAAATGGAATGCGCTGATGGGCATCATGCACGAAATCGATCCTGTCGGACTGAGCTGCAGGAGAAATGTGCGGCCTGTATTAGACAAAGCAAAAAGGACAAAAGAAAGCGTTGGCAAGCCCCGCGGCTTTCTCTTACAATTAGTGAGGACGAGGAGAAAATGGATGCAGATACGTAAGAATATGACCCAGAATTTTTATTTTTTCCTTTCAGATGAATAAATGTGTCGCAGTGGGTGATACCAGATTTTTCAATACCATGGAATTAATTAACTCTTGATACAAAAGTACCCATTTGATTGGATTTTTGTTCGGTGCTATTTGTAGTTGGGGGAAGCAGCTTCCTACTGCGCATCCCTTCTTGTTGCTGGAATTCCTCGTTTTCGGGGGAAAAAATCGGACCCTTCTCGCAGGGCGCCTACACTGGCCTGTCCCCTCTGTTCCCTCTTTTCCTAATCTGGCCTGTCCGATTCGGAGGTACCTCCGAATTGAACAGGTGGGAATTCGCCTCTAAGGAATACGGAACCAGCAGGAGCACAAACATCAGAGACAACAATCCGCTTGCGCAAGGGTAGAGAGATCAGGAGACCAGGCAGATTCGATAGTCAATGATCATTGTTTGTGAAGCTTCAAGAAAACCGCAAAGGACAAATAATCGATTCTAGGGTTCTTAACTCTCAGGCGGGTGTCTGGTTATCTCTCAACGTAAACATAGGNCATTCCAAAAGAGCAGCGCCCGGTCTAATTATTCAAACGCTGCTTCTCACAGTCAGATGCTTACTTTTGGTAACATTGAGAAATGGAGCTTCGGCGAGCCCTTATCGCTGCATTCGACAAGATGTGGGTACAACATCTCAGATTCATCATCGGAGATGACATGCTCCTCCGCATTCTTTCGAATGTGTGGTTCCGATCAAATTCATTCCAACTAATCGAGTCGATAAGTAGCTGCGGTGTGAAGTAGCTAGACATCGGTTGCCTCGTTGTCGACAGTCTCGACAGCACCCCACCAAGCGCGAGGAGTTTCTTCTCTGTGTCCATCAGTGCGAGCATCGAAATCGGTGAGAATCTGTATATTGCTTTTCGGTGGTTTTCGCCTCGCTCGATTCTCCAAGTTGTCTTAAAATCCATTCTCGTGTTCTCCTTGACAAATAAGCGTCCTCGAGGAAAAAACTCATTGATGAATTGCCCGGCATTCCGATTTTTCACACAGTAACTTCTCGATTTTGTAAACGCTTGTTCAAGAAATCGCGCGATTCGGTAAATCTTTCTCCGAGCCCTCTATGAGACACGGTAGTGCGTTCGAACGTTACGGAAGAGAACTCTCAGGATAGCCGATTTTACAGCCTCACACGGTTATCGACAACATGAGGATCTCACGAACAATTGAAAAAAAGCTCGAAGCAATTGAGTATTGCAGACGTTACGGGATGAGTGCAGCGACCATTAAATTCGAATGCTCGAAGAGTATGCTTAGTGACTGGCGGAAGAAAGAAGGTATTTTCAAGAAAAATCAAAAGCAACGTCGAAGCTTGAGGAAGGGTATGCCCAGGTATCTCGACTTAGAGGCGAAATTGAAGAAGTGGGTTCTTGAGCAGCGGTCGAAGAAAAGAGCCGTGCCGCTCGTGAAAATTCAGAAAAAAGCCTTGGAGGAGGCCCAAAAGTCGGGCGAGGTCGAATTCAAAGCCTCCAGTCAGTGGGCTCATCTGTTTCTGAAACGTAACAATTTGAGTGTGCGCCGCGTAACGAGTGTTGGGCAGCCATTGCCACCAAACGCCTTCCAACAACTAGCGGACTTCCGAGCTCGTGTCGCCGATGCGTCCAAAGACATCACCGATGATAATATTGGGAACATGGACGAAGTCCCCGTCCCCTTCGACATTGTGCATGGGCGAACCGTTCACTCAAAGGGGGCCGACAGCGTTCGGATTGATACAACAGGTCATGAAAAAAAAAATTTCACTGTTGTTCTCGCCGTGCTGGCTTCGGGCGAGAAGCTCAATCCAATGCTGATTTTCAAGAAGAAACTGGTTCCAAAAGTAACTTTTCCCGAGGTCGTTGTGGTCAAAGCCAATCCAAAAGGTTGGATGAACGAAAGCGTCATGACGGAATGAATCGAGGAAATTTGGAGGCAGCGTCGGGGGTTTGTGTCCGATCCCATGAAGTCTCTTCTAGTGATGGATTCAGCAAGAGCGCATCTGACGGATAGAGTTACGAGAGCATTTGAGAATAACTCCAAAATAGAGGTCGTACCTGGCGATTAGACAAAATTCTGCCAACCCCTCGACGTCACTGTTAACAAATGTTTTAAAGACAACTTGCGGAAGCTTTGGGAAGAATGGATGTCCAATGATGATCTAGCACAGTATACAAAGAGTGGTCGTCGAAAAGCCATGGGCTATGACGTCATGGCAAATATAGTGAAGCAAGCATTCGACCAAGTCTCCGCTGAGACAATAAAAAATGGATTCAGGATTGCTTTCAACGGCCCTGCTCAGGACGAAGGAGACGGTAGCCATCAATTCGACGACGATGAGAATAGCGTAAATAATTCGGAGCATAACGAGCACGAAGGACCGGCGGCAGGCGAGAGCGAAGATGGAGCGAAGGATAGCGACGCTGGAGGGAATAAGTATGAGAGTGACGATCGAGAAACTGAGGATGAAAGTGACGATGGAGAAGATAATAGCGATGATGGAGGGACTGAGAGTGGCGATGACATTCGATATTCCATAACTGATGCGGTCCGCGCAAAATTTGAGGATATCACATTCACATAGAAGCTCTTGTCACTCCAGTTTTGAATTGGTAGGTAGCCTACTTTGAGACGGAATAAGCCGTCCGGCCGCCATATGTTTCTCTCTCGAAATCTCGAAGCAAGCCGAGATCCGAGTTGAATCGTATCGTGGGGCAACGATCGGAGTCTTTCTATTCACATTGATAGGGTTCGTTATCTGCCAGGTTCGTTATCTGCCAGGTTCGCTATCTGAGAGGTTCGCTTTCTGCCAGGTTCGTTATCTGAAGGGTTCGTTATATGAAAAGTTCGCTATCTGAAGGGTTCGTTATCTACGGGATTTTAGGGTAGCTAGATTCACTAGAATGAGAACTAATTACTCATCGTTTCTATTCAGTTTCCATACCTTCAATCAAAGAATCGATTTAATCGTCCGTTCGTCCCATTCTCTATCTCATCTGTCTCTGCTGTCACGAAACAATCTAGCAGACAGAGTAAACAGACGCGTGATCGCAGCGCCCTCACGAAACGAGGGCGCGAACATTGCAGGCTTACACGGGAGTTCTCCAGATAAGGTACTCCAGATAAGGTGACAGCAGAGACAGATAAGGACAGATAAGGAGACAGACAGGATAAGGACAGGAGACAGATAAGGACAGATAAGGACAGATAAGACAGATAAGGAGACAGATAAGGAGACAGATAAGGTGACAGCAGAGACAGATGAGATAGAGAATGGGACGAACGGACGATTAAATCGATTCTTTGAATGAGGGTATGGAAACTGAATAGAAACGATGAGTAATTAGTTCTCATTCTAGTGAATCTAGCTAATAATAAACTTGATTGAAGGAAGCATCGATCTCGTATTCATTACGTTCGCAACAAGGAAGAAGAAACTTACAAATCGATTTAGGAATGTTCGGACTGGAAAAGCTAACATGGAGGCGAAGGTGACAATCCACGTCGTCGGGAAACTCACTAGTGAGGGACAGAAAGTCGAGTGCCTAGAGTGGATCAAGTTCACTGATGAGAACATGGCATACCGGTTTCCCTTGAAAGTTCAACATGAAGACCATCACAAGGAAATTTTCGAGCTGCCGCTGGTGAGAAATGCTGTGAAAAATATGGAGAAAACAGGCCAATACAGAAACCTCAAACTGATCTTGAAGGATCCGATTCGAGACATATATGTAGATGAGACATGAGAGTTTTCGTTTCGGTGAAGTCTTCCTTGAGGAGTGCGAGCCGCAACAAAAAGGAGATGACCGGAAAAAGAGCGCAGATAACACACTGGAGGAGATTCTAGCCAAACTGAATCTGAAAACACAGCAGAGGGAGTTCAGATGGTCTGACATCGAGAAGAAATTCTACTTGGAGAAGTTCTCCGGCCGGCAGAAGGCTACAGACTGGTTGAGTTTCGAGACTGAATGTTCAAGACACAATGTGGATAACAGCGAGCAGAGAATCAAATGCCTAAAGCTGTTCGTAGAAGATGGAGCGCTGGAAGGGTATAAGGCGAACACGATCAAGCTTGAAAGTGAGCCATGGGAAGTCTGGTGTGCGTCATTCCTCAGAGTGTTCGCTGACAAGGGTTGGTCGAAAGTGAGACTGGCATACAACTTCAAATACCTAGCCGGTTCAGTCGTTGATTATGCTTTGAAGAAGGAAAGATTAATTTCGTCATCATGCCGTCGTCAATTTCTCAAATATTTCACCAAGCAGCATTTCGAAACAATCACTTCTGAAGATATAAAAATGTTACTTAACTAGCTCTCTAACCCGATTCCCCCATCCCGTCAATGGTACGCTTAACAACTGCATATTTTCCGTGCGATCGTCACACGGGTCAAGCAGACCCACCGCGAGCACGTCATTGTAAACTGCTCTCACTTACTCTTGCCTGTTTAATAAAACCATACCATGCGTTAAAAAAAAATAAATCATCCATTGATCCAGTCAGCTATTCGAAAGATGTCGTCTCAGATGCCCGAATCTTAGATGCCAGATTCTTAGATGCCCGAATCTCAGATGCCCGACTTTGCCCTCTCCCGCTCTACATGCTTCATGGAGGATCGGGAAGTTGTAAAAATAAACCCGTCTATTAGAGAAAATACGGTATTTCGAAAGTTTTTCTTTTCGACTTTCCGAGACCTGCCCGTCTGGAGGAGAGTGCCCGTTTATTTTTTCGGAACTTCCCAAACCCGCTCATCAACGATCAGACTCTCCGTCAATGGGAGCTTTTGCGTATTTTCGCGCACAGGAGATGTCTTCAACGGGTAATTTCTATCGTCCCCTCCAATTTCCATCGTCCGTTCATGATGATTTCAATCATGCATCATATGCAGAGTGTCTCTTTTCCCAAGTTGCAATGAACTGCGATGATCCCTTTGTCGCTTGAATTCATGTTGTTTTTGAATGTCCTCGGGAAGTAATTCCGACGAAAGTAATTGGTGATTGTACCTAATTGAGCTCAAATTTTTGAGCCCTAATTAGTACTCCCTCCGTTCCGAAATAGTAGTCCCATTTGACTTCAAAGACCTGCCTTAAGGAAACTATGCGGAACTCCACCACGCTCGACTCATGTTCTCATGGAGCACTATCTGGAGCGCCGAGGATTCAGATATGAATTTGATCGAACACTTGCCACACATCGGAAAACAACCAGTTTCGTAGCCGTTACGCGCAAGTCGAGAAATGCTCTTCAATTCTGTTCCGAAATAGCAGTTCCATTTGAGCCAGAGAGTCTTTACTCGGGGATTTGTGACACCAGGTGATAATCTCCACAATTATATGCATCTGTCAGTCCTCATCCGTAGATGACCCCTCTTCTATCAGGCAGGAGCAAGCTCAGCGGACAGCCTCGCTACGCAAACCACAATTTTTTGGATCTGGTCACAGAGAGGTCGCCGTTGAACCCACTTCCGATTGACGGTCGTCAATCGATGCACACTGCACATGCTGTGACATCACCGCCTGCAGACATTTTGCACCGACGGGTACACATGTACACAAAGCAGAGCGTGCATCCCGGCGACCGTCGCGATTCGTACCGCCGCCTTTGAGTTCTGGTTCCAAGATTAGCCATGTAACCACAAGACAATCGGCCGTTTGATCCCTTTGTCGGACATACGGCTTGAATCAACTCCAACCAACGGTGCCTAGGTGAAGGGAGACGGACACCCTTACGGACATTCTAGCGGACAAAGGTACTTGGTTGTTTGGCTCCCGCACCGCGGGGGCGCTGCGTCACCAGCCGCCGGCACGAGAAAACAGCCGGCGCTGGCGACGGGCCCGGCGCGGCGGCCACAACCGCGAAATTCGAAACGACAGGATCTCGGTTTCGCTGTATCAAGCAGAAAGTTCCGAAGGTTGCGCTGTCAGGCACGGCGGGTTCGTGTCCCTCGCTTCGCACGGGATCCTTTGATTCCACCGATAGGGTGCCCTGCCGGGGGACGCACTTGCCACGCGCCTCGCGGCCCCCGCTAGGGCATCCTATCGATGCAATCAAAGGATCACGAACTCTCCGGCGCCTGGAAGCTCGCGTTACGCGCGTCGCTCGGGATCCTACCGGTGCATCGATACAACGCCCTGGTAGGAAGATTGAGCAGCGCCGCCATCATGCGCTGAAGAGGTCTTCAGGCTCCATGCTCTCGCACGTGCGCTTATTCACTTCTGGCTTTGCCCGTTCTCCACCTCCTCTCTCATTGCGGCGCCGCACAGTGGTCCCAAATAGGAAAAAATTAATAACTTCGGCTGTATTTGACGGATTCTTCTGAAACTTTGTCAGCAGTAGGGTGTATCCAGGGGTCACACATTGTCACAGTCACGGAGTCTCGGGCGACTTATTTCGTGTTTTCCGGGCCTATTTCTCGATTTTTCTTGATTGAAACGCTCGATTCTGCAATTTCTGGCGGTCGTATCTAGTGGAGACAGACTGGACTGGCTTAGTCAGATCCGTGGCTGCGCGATACCGACCATATTTTTGGAGCAATACTTCCCACTTTTCAGATTCTCGATCGATTTATTGCAGTTTTGTGAGCAAAATCAGATATCTCGGTTCTTTGATCGAGTCATGAAGTATGACACAGACATACGAAGTACGAATCAAGCTAGAGCAAGATTTTATTTCGAGCTTATAAGCCTCTCCGCTGCCGATTTTTTGAGAAATTATGCTTTTTAACCATGAAATCGTGGAAAAGTCGCGTGCACCGTGAAGCCAACACGCCACATGATTTTTTCTCGATAGTTAGTATACGCCTGGAAATGA
>JAJSRV010000122.1:291988-323855 GCA_021527715.1 Neoseiulus cucumeris
CGGGGCCGAGAACTCAAACAGCATCTTTCTCCCGATTGCCTTGAGGTGGACGCTTTCCCGAACTTTCCCAGCGTCTGACGCAGCGTTTACATAGCTCGTTAGATCAACAAGAAACCTCTTGAAATACTGAGCTTCTCTCATTATCATGGTCGTTTCCGACTTCATCGTCGTTTCGCGCTCTCTAATCACATTCATCACGCTTGTTTCTTCCGTTTCTCATTTGAACGGGGCTCGCTGACAGATGAGCAAGCAAAGCCAGATCTAACCACAGGTTACAATAGATCTTCCGGAGGCGGCAAATGTGATAGCGGCGGCAATGACTTCTCCGAAAGTTCGTCCCGAAAGTTCGATTCTGTTCATTGTGGGCAGCAATCGCTAGCTCGGCGACGATCCCCAGGCTTCCTTTCAGCAAAGACATTCAGTTTTGAAGGTTTCTCAACGATTCGAATTTGGACCCTCGAAAGACCCGATCGGTTGAGGTAATTTTTTTTAAGAAGATGGAAGGATCTCAAATCCGGCCCTGCAGATAAGGCAAGACAGGCAGCCCTTGACACACGTACTGTGCAGCTAAGATGTTCCTTCTGATACACCTATCTTATCTCACCTAGCCATCACGGAGACCGGCTTCCGCTGGCCGCGCAGAACCTCTCGGCCTGCTTCGCGCTCCACCGCCAAATCTGCGGGCACTTTGCAGCTACTCCTCCGAAATAAGTCAACCCCTTCAACCGCCCGCCCGTGAAAACGAAAGTCGAATGCGTTCATCAATGTGAAGAATTTGTAAACATTGGGGCCTTCTTGCCTAGACCCGGCTTGGGTCTCGTCCTCAGGTCATGCTCTGATATTGTTTCATGTGGAAAATTTAAGCCTAGAGATGGGGCTGAGTGTGCGTCGTTCGCTATCACTGTCGAGAAGGACTGCTCTCCTCTGCTCCGCCCTGAGTTATGGCCAACAGGAATTCTTGTGAAGCCTTTTACTGGTCGTCTGCTTCACACCAAGTTTTGTGAACTGGCCAAGTCCGAAGCATGACCCAATAGTGCTGCTGACTTCCGCGCCGTCTCATCTCTTCCATCGCTCAAATGATTATACCTAAATGCGCGGTCGATAGCTAAGTCTTCGGCATGTGACTCCCTCCATGCGTTTGCTTTGTTAAATGACATCGATATTGTTTTTCTCACCGAGTCTTGGCTAAACTCAAATGTCTGTGATTCTGAACTCTCGCACAAAGGTTTATATCAGGTTTTTAGATGTGATCGAGCGACGAGGGGTGGTGGGGTCTGCATGCTGATTAGGAAAAGCATTCATTGTACTGAGATAATGTCCTCTCCTGTTTCTGAAACTATTGTCGTTGATATCTCTTTGGGTTTGCACGTCGTCCGTCTTGTGTGTTCGTACGCTACAAACTCGGATGGCTACTCTTGTCGTCGTGACCGAATTGCGAGTCTCTGTTCTTTCTATGACTCCATCTGCTCATGCTCTCACAACGTCTTGATTCTGGGTGACTTCAATTAGCCGGGTATCGATTGGCGCCGGTTGCATGTGTCTGGTTCCGATACGAAGGAATCCCTATTTGTTAATATGTGTGTTTCGAATGGATTGTTTCAGTTGGTTGACCAGGTCACTCGACCGTCCAGCGGCTCTCTCATCGATCTCCTACTCACCACGGAGCCTGATATTATTGACGGACTGTCTTTTATCGATCCTCCGGTGCGTTCTGATCATCTTGCTTTTCTGTTTTCCATTTCTGGATTGTCTGTGGAGAATGCTGCTGCCAACGCTGGCATCGATTACAGGCGGGCTGATTTTGAGGCCATCTCGGCCAACCTCTGTCTAGTGTCCTGGTCTCAGTTCTTTGAATCCTGCCTTTCTGTTGATGAGATGTATCGCCATTTCGTGGAATATATCTCCTTCCTCATCTCCATTTATGTTCCTACTCGCTCACCTGAGTCCTTAAATTTCCGTGATCTCCGAAGCAGGATCAGTCGGCTAAGGCATTCTCTTAGTTTGCAGCATGATGATTCGTTGGCTAGGAAGCTTGAGAGGGCTTCTCGTCGTCTTCGAGTTCTTGAGGAATCTCAGCTGAATTTCAGAGATTCTAAATCTTTCTTTCGCTATGCCAATGGCCGCCTCAAAGGTCGTGAGAGTATTGGTGCCATCTCGTCTGGCGATCGGTGTGTTGTGCTGGATGCTGAGAAGGTTGGTTTGTTCGGTGATTTCTTTGGCTTCGTGTTCTCAGGGGGCTCCGTTGCCGGGCGTTCTCGCTCTTCGATCAATCGTTTCGCCACGTCCGGGTCTTTCCTCCTCATCACACCTGAGACTGTTTACTCGAAACTGAGATTGGTCCCTGATAAGTGCTCTCGTACGCCCGATGGCATCCCTCCCATTTTCTAGAGGGGGTTGGCCGTTGAACTTGCAGTACCTCTTTCCATGATCTACTCACGCTCTTATGAAGAGTGCTCTGTACCATTACTGTTCAAAACATCCTTGGTGACTCCCGTGTTCAAAAAGGGCAATCGTTCACTCCTGGGGAACTATCGGCCTGTCGCCCAGTCGTCTATCGCTTGCGTCACATTTGAAAAACTGCTGGTTGATCACATGGTTGCTCATTTGGATACCCATGGGTTGCATGATTCAAATCAGCATGGGTTCCGCAGAGGGAGGTCGACTTCCACTCAATTGATTGAGATGACATACGATTGGTCTCTTTTCGTAAATGGTAAAACTGATTTTGCATGCGTGTATTTCGATTTCTCAAAAGCTTTCGATCGGGTAGACCACGCTCTGCTGCTGCATAAGTTGGCGAGTCTCGGCTTTGATCATAAGTCACAGTACTGGATCCGCGACTATTTGACTGACAGATCCTTCAGAGTTCGCATTGAAGAGACTGTCGGCCCGGCGCTACCCAGTCCCTCTGGTGTGCCACAAGGTTCTGTGATTGGTCCTATCCTTTTCTCGATCTTTCTCTCCAATCCTCCGGCAGTCCTTCCGAAGGGTGTCTCCTACAAGCTTTACGCTGATGACTTAAAGATCTACTGCCCTCTTTCTTCCTCCAGCTCTGCTCTGCAGGTTGCTGTTGACTCCATTTCGAAATGGTGTTCTGTTAATGACATGATCATTTAGTTGAGTAAATGTGCCGTTATGTCCTCGACCGAGACCTGTCCAGTTTTATTTCTGAATGGCCACCCCCCATCCCCCGCGCCGATCAGTACCATGATTCAGGTGTCATCATGACACCACGTTTGGATTTCTCTGCTCACGTTGGTGAAGTGGTCTTGTCGGCCACAAGAATTTGCAACACCATTATGCGCTGTTTTATCGTAAGGAAGCCAGATTTCTATACAAAGTTGTTCATATCGCTAGTTATACCCAGACTTCTCTACTGTTGTGAGGTATGGAGACCGTTTTTAAAAAAGGATCTCATTGCACTCGATAACATTCGGAAAAGATTTGTTAGACGAGTTGCTTATCGCTGTAATGTTGCCTGTGATGAAGTTCTAATCCCCGAGTTGAAAGATTTATATGACTCGGCCGATAGACGTTTGTTTAATCATTTGAAGCACTTAGCTTCATTTGATGACATGTTTCTTGATTTTACAACAAACCTCCGTAGTGGTAGGTCTATCAGACCGAAGGTGGTCGCCGTCACAGACCGTATCAACCAAATGTTTGTATGGCGTGTGAGTCGGGACCTACGTGGTACCCATTGTAAATAACCAAATTACCCTTTCGAATAAAAGTGCCTCTGAATCTGAATCTGAATCCTCTACTTAGTTCGAAGAATGATGCAGAATTACGCGGGGCGCAAGGATCTCCTGCCTATGTTGACAGTCCTCTCACGTTTCTCCGAATCGCTTCGAGTATTGAACACCGAAAGTTCGCTGAAGCTAAAGGGGCATTGTGGTAACCCGGAATCGTTTAATAAAAAACTCATTCCGATCGAGTAGAATGCATGATCACAACAAGATGGAAAAAGGGGAAATTTCAGATCTTAATATGGAGTATGAAGACCGTGCAGCGAACTTCGTGGAAGACAACACTGATACATCAGGATCCGCCCTGAATTTGCATTCGCTGAACACCAATCTATCAGACATTCATCCATTCAGGGCCCGGAATCCATCGATTCTCCGTCATGATCCAGAGGGGCTTGATCTTACATTAGTGCGATTTCGCCCTATCAGCTGACATGCTGCACTCTCTCATGACGCGTGTAGAGTCGGAGATGAGTGGTGTGTTGGATAACTGCGCAGTGGAATGGAGTTTTGAGGCTCACTGCTGAGATTTTTAGGAGTCCATCTTGACGACTAATCCGATAGTACTTATTGATTCAATGATAAGCCATTGATATCTACATTATCACTCTGTTCAGAGGCACCCACATGACCGTGTGAAGTCGCGGTATCCACCTGCTTTCAGATACCGTGCCGCAGCCTCTGATGCAGCCGTGGATAGACGGCGCCATTTTGCGGGAACTTTTTCAGATGATTCTATCTGAGTGAGGAACCGAGATTGATCAATTCACGCCGCTGTGAGGGGCATACGGCCCTGAGAGACCATTCTACTAAACAAGTTTTTCGATCGATTTACGAGCACGTGTAAGGCGACAGACACGTGCCGATTATATGGCTGCGTGGATATGGATAATGGAAGTATCATCAGCATGGGACAACAACGTCTCTTCCGCCGGATAATGCCGCGCCTCGTGAAAACGGATAGTTTAACGTACATTTTTCCAGATCGAATTGGTCGGCCAACTCGTGAGTTTTCTCTATATACTCCAGGAATGACATAACCCTGGAAAATGTATCGCTCGTATTTTCATGAGAATCTAGGAAGCAGAATCCTCGATATCAGATTAGCAGCTCATAATAGATCTCCTCAATCATGTTGTTCCTTGGGAAAAAATATCATCTTTTCTCACCTCGGCATACGAGGACCGTGCTTCTGATACGCTTTAGCGCGCCCAAATGATTCGTCGAAGTGTGACTGCAGTGTATGAAAACGAAGTCCGAAGCCCTTCTCTTTCAGCTTTTGGAACCCCTCGTCATTTTGATCTGTACCGGGAAATATTGCATGAATAAATTTCAAAGATAATAGACTTTGGCTGGCAATCTTCGCGGTTTAAACTTACATTTTTCTGCTAATTCATTTCTCAATAATGTCAAATCGTTGTGGTCGTTTTTTGGAACATCGGCGGTTTCGTTGTTCAGGTTCCAGAGTCCGTGGACAACCCAACTGAGTGTTTGTTGCGTTCAAAAGGTCAGTTGAACGATTCACTCGAAGATATTACTTTTTTGCCATGTTAGAAGAACGAACAAAGCTTACTCCATCGGCAGGGTATACCAGTCATCTCGACACTTGAATTGATTGATGCTTCCATTCCGATGTTTGGGTCGAGTTATATCGTCGCGATCCAAATGCATGCAAGCTCCGGGAATGTAGGTCCAAACGAGGAGGAAACTGTTGACAAAGTTTGGAACTTTATACGCGCGACACATCTTCACGGATTTGCATCAGAACCGAAACTTTTATGGCTGTCTGTGGTCGTCAGCATGTCCGGAACAACTGAGGCGAGAATGTAAGCGTAGCTCGAGCAACTCCTGCCTTTGGAGTTCTCAAAATTAGTGGGGTTATTTCTCTCGACGGAACTGCGTGAACTCGAGACACCCTGTCCCACAAGCTCAGTGATGAAAATAACGAATTTGTTGAAAATAACGAATGAACACCTCAGCTGGGGGGCGCACCTCAACTCTCTTACCCCCAAGTGCTACGCGGTTGTTGCAATGCTCAGGAGGCTTCGAGCTGTGGGGGTGCCCCTTGAGGGCCTGATGACAGCATATGAGGCGCTTTTTGCACCGCTCCTTACGTACTG
This sequence comes from Neoseiulus cucumeris, assembly GCA_021527715.1. NCBI lineage: Eukaryota > Metazoa > Arthropoda > Arachnida > Mesostigmata > Phytoseiidae > Neoseiulus > Neoseiulus cucumeris. The sequence goes on from JAJSRV010000122.1 coordinate 297,858, forward strand.
TCTGCCCATCTGGGGCGGTTGTTATGAAAAGGTCATCCAAAGGGCAACATTTATTCAAAATGATGCTATAAGAGCCGTCTGCAACGTTAAACGATCCGAATCGATCAGTCACATGTTCGATACTCTCGAGATCCTCAGAGTCAGAGAGCTCCTGGAGGTAGCAATCGCCGTTATGGCGTACAAGGTTTCCACGTCCGATATTCCAGACAGCATTCTCTCGGCCCTTACCGCCCGAGAATCTCGCTCGTCACGCCGTCAGCCGTCAGACTACGTTCAGGACGCCACTGGCACGACAGGTTTTCAGTCGGCACTCTCTCGACCATAGGTTTTCAAAGTGGGTTCCATGGAACCCTTGGGTTCCACGCTCGTATTTATTGTGGAACCCTAGGGTTCCATGGGGTGGTTCGAGTCTCAGTTATTGTTAGTTAGTAGTGCCCGGGTGATTCTTATAGAGTGCAGCGGGCATTCAAGTCGTACGTTACTACGACGTCAGTTGAACCAATTGTGCAAAAATCAATCGACAGCGGCTGACAAGAACGGACGTGCAAGTATCCGATTGTTTGTTTACGTTCGTCTCGTTACCAGTACGCTTCGGCGTTTTGTACGGCGAACTCCGTGCAATCAGCGTCTTGGAAATATAGAAAATTTCTCTCGGTACAGAATGGAACAGTGGCTCAGAACAGGTTCATGTTCGAAGAAGGTCGCTAGGGACACCACAGGAGACATCTCTGATGGAACGTTGTCTGAAGCCGAGAACTCGGAAGTCGAGGCGCCGCCTAACGAAGAATCTTCAGTTTTGGAGGCGAAGAAAAGAGCTCGCCCCGAGTCGAAAACCGGCCAAGAAGCACAAATTGCGCAAATATGACTCGAGCCATATACAATGGGGCTTCCTGAAAACAGGCGAAGACGAGAATTCAAAACCCCTCTGCGTGCTTTGTGGAAAGGTTTTGGAAAACAGTTCCATGGTTCCAGCAAAATTACACCGACATTTACAATTGCTTCATCCCGCAGAGCAAAATTCATACATTTTCCGCGTTTGGGGCTCCACGGGGGGTTCCGCGACCAAAATGGACTCAGACCGGGGTTCCGCGGAAAAAAAAGTTTGGGAACCACTGCTCTAGACTATCGCTTGCCCGAGGTATGGAGCTCGATCCCACGATGCATCCGGTCCACCAGGTCAGTAAAAACCTTCGCTGTTGCAATCCGCAGATATATTGTGAGATTAATAGAGTTTGTTCAATCCGATCCCTCAACTGATAGGTCCACCAGCAAGAACCTTCGAACTAACCAATGTTACGATTAGACACTAGAGCTGACACATGACAAGTGATCATAAACTCGCGCGTCTGGAGGATGCGCCGTCTGCTTCCACGGCCGATTCTCCGCTCCTCCTCGCCACACGCTCTTTCCCCGGAAGGCGCGGAGACGGTGTGGAGCAGACAGCGGATCTTCCTTCTAACTTCGAGATCACCACTGAACGGTCGCAACCGCGCTACCCGTGAAACGGAATAAAAGAAGTATACCGATCCTCCTGTGCCATCGTTGACCGCCACCCAAATTAGTGATCCACCTTCAGTCTTACAATATTACATCAAAAAGAAAGAAAGGAAAAAAGGCGTGTTTACAGTCATTGTGTGTAAAAAGAAAATAATCCAAAATAATTGTAACAAATAATAATATACGAGAGCCCAAGCTGTACACCCTACTCGCGGTGCCGTTAATAAACCGTTTTTCAATTCAAAACAAATTATTTAGTCGGTTTTGCATCGACAGTTCAGCGTAGGCAGTTTTCAACCACGAATATTTACCAATCTGACCCACAGCGCGAACTAGAATGCGTCAAGGCTAGCACCTAGTACGTGGAAGCAATGGCAAAGCGCAGCGTCTACGAAGAAAGTGAAACATTGTGACTACCGACACTGTTCAGAATAAAAGCACCGGTTCGGCCCATGCTGAACATCTTGGCTGTGTAACCAGACTGGAACCCGTCTTCACTGCTGGTAACGACTAGGGGTTGCATTTTTCCCGCTAAGCCATCCCGCCATCCCGCGGGAATTCCCGCAGTTCGGAAAATTCCCGCAGGAATAACGAATCTCCCGCGGGAATAACGAATTTCCCGCGGGAATGACGAATTCCCCGCGGGATCGGTGAATTTCCCGCGGGAATTTAACATGAATGACTGTCGGAGATGTCTATTGAGTACCAAAATATGTATAAGAGCGGCTCATCTTCAAGGTTTTATTCCCTAAACCATGATATCAGTTTGCTATAAGTTGAAGAAGAGGGGGAAGAAGGGGAAGAATCAATCATAGCTGGTCCGCGATTTTTCCTGCGGGACGGCTCAGCGGGAAAAATGCAACCCCTAGTAACGACTAACCGACGAGCCCGCAACGCCACCAATTTCCAACATTCTTGACCCACACAGGGAGGCAACTTCCGAGGATCCAGAACGCATCAACACCCCAGCGATCACCATCGAACCGAACTAAAGGTTAGTCAACTACTGAGGAACAGTGAATGCTTCGAGAAGGAAAATCTCATCCAGGAAATCTACGACGAAAACCCCGCGTGCTCCAAACCCGAGAGATCAACATCACGGACTCCAAAGACATTGTTAGAAAAATCCGTATGTTCTCACACGTTCTTTGTTTGTTTTCCAACCCGTATTTCTATTTAGCTAGTCGTTCTGTTGTTTGGCCACTTCCGACTTCCGACACCGATGTAACGCACTTTCTACAACCGCTTAGTCTTGAATGACCTGAATACCCGGGTCTTGAATTATTACCGCAACTCTTTCCTACCGCCATGGTACAACACTACAATACCCGAGCTGTTTCAATAAACTTTACTTGTGCTTTCACTTGTGAGTCGACACGTCACGCTGCCCGTTGCTTTGTTTTGGGTGTTACTCAAACAGTACCCCCCTGTCGTTGATATCTCCTGATGGAATGATAATAGTCGGATAAGCTCACCACACCCACTGAAGCTAGTGGTTCTAACAGACATCACTGAGACGAAGACGGCATCAATCAAGCAGAGTTGGGCGTATTCGTATTCGCGAATACGAATACGAATGCAGAAACGAATACGGGTGCGAATACGAATACGGATACGAATACGATCTTTTTCGTATTTTTATTCGTATTCGCCCCCGTATTCGTATATTTCGATACGAATACCTCATTATATGTAGAGCCACGGACAGCCCCTGCATCGTTGCCCGTGGTCTCTGAGATGGCCAATTGCGATCACGGAGTCGATTTGAGAGTGTTCTCAGCTTCTCGACCTGAGTGCACTTTTAAAGCAATGAGAGTTCAAGATATGGATGTTCGGATGTTGATGCAATGTGATTTGTGATTTAGCTCAGACGCTCATACTCTGACAGTCAAGTGGGAAGTTATCCAACTGCAAGTACATTGCGACTTTCTGTTATCATCTCTTCACCTTCCCCGGCGAATCAGACCAACTACCGTATTCTCTCTAATTAAGGTGCCTTCTCTAATACTCAGGCAGTCAACCCAGGTTTGAAAATATAGAGGGGCACTGTTGAGAATAATGCTTGCAATCTAGAGAGTTCTCCTTTGCCCATTTGGGTTCGAGAGATACATTGTAGCAACTCTTGGCAGAGATCCAAGGAGTCTAGACAGGCCTTCGCCTGTACGCTTTGAAGTCGAATAAAAGCGGAGGCTCGAGGTCACTCGAGTCACTTGGCCCGCAACCCTCGACGAAGCTACATCGTCTTCATTTCACAGGGGCTACTATCCTTACGAGTACTCGTTGTTCGGCTGAATATTCAACAAAATTGGTGGCCCACACAGGGATCCTAGTGCACATAGGGTTCCTGTGTTGATCGAAATCAAGAACCTACGCTGAACGACGAAAGGTTAGTTGGCCCTTCTGAACTGTGAATGCCTCTCGGCATAGCGTCGAAAAAACAGAAGAAGACTTCAACGGAAACCGCGAGTGACAAGACCCCGAGAAATCAACATGTTTGGCTTGTCAACCGCCGCGGATTCAACCGCGACATCAATATCCAAATTCGGTCGCTTTCCGCCTCCCGTCATTCTTAAAGCCGACGGCAGCAACTATGTTGCCTGGTCGACCAACATGGAGGCCCTCATCAGAGCCGAAAAGGACACGTACTGGAAATACATCAGCACGGCCTTGGTGCCTTCCGAGGGAGTGGAAAAGGTCAACGCCTTCATGATGCCGCTGTTTATTCAGTCGGTGGAACCAATCATCATTCAGAAGCTGTACAGTGGAAAAACCGAAGAGGAGAAAAACACCCTCATGGGAGGAGCAAAAAGAGTGTGGGACGAGATCAAGATCATTTGCCAAAACTCAACTGGGGCGTCCCAGACGGCAGCATTCAACAAATTCACGGCCTTTCTCTATGATAACTCCCAAGGAGTTGAGGACAACCTGTCCAGATTCGAAAACATTGTTTCAACCATTCAGATGTCAGGCACTACCATCCCAGACAAATTGATTCAGGCCCAGCTGCTTCGGTCCTTGAAGGGAGACGAATGGAGCGCCTTCCGAAACAGCGTGTCCGGAAACCCACAGGACAAGTATTCCTCACTGAGGACACGCATTGTAGAGGCGGTCATTCAACGTGAAACCGAACAACCAAACGTTTCTGAAGTAACAGCAATGATGGCCTCGACAAACATTGGAAGAACAAGAGGAAGAGCCGCCCCACGAGAGTTCAGATTTGGGGTACGCTCACCCGAACGCAAGGCAGGTCGTGGAAGAGGACGTAACCAAAGAAGGAAACCACGTCATGAGATACGTACTACAGTAAAAGAAGAAAGAATTTGTTACTCATGCGGAAGGAAAGGACACATTGCCAGGAACTGTTATAGCAAAAGAAACTATCAAAGGAAAGAGCTCAATGCAATTGAAGCTCCAGAAGTTCTTGTGACAGAAGGTGAGCACGGCGTCGATACACACTCGAATTTTGTGATTGATAGTGGAGCAACTAATCATTGTGTAAATAACATTAATCACCTTTCCCACTATGTACCATTTTCGAGGAGTGTGGAAGTGAGGCTCGGGGGATCTCAAACAACGCTGGCGTTTGGAAGCGGATCGATCGACCTTCACTTCACGAGAAGAGGCTGCAAGAAAGTCTGCAGACTACGAGACGTTTTGTACGTTCCCAGCCTACGACGCAACCTATTCTCCGTCGCGAAAGCTGCTGACGCTGGATGGAGAGTAGAAGGAGACAAAAATGGTCTGAGGCTCACCTTGAAAGATACGTGCATCACCGCGGTAAGACAGGGCAATCTGTACTATCTGAGGACCACAAAATTGTCCGACATGGCCATGCGACAACAGAAAGAGAACACCGTTGAGCTCAACACGACAGAAATCGGAACTCTACAAGAAATGCACGAAGCCCTAGGTCACATAAACAAGAGGAAAGTCAAGGAACTTCTACAGCGCGAAGGAATCAAATTCAACGATAGCGACGATGAGACCTGTATCGCTTGTATTAAAGGAAAGCAGCACCGCGCAACCTTTCGAAGGAAACCAACCACAAAGCCGGCCAGTCCAGGTGACATTGATCGGGGTCAGATTGGTAGACTCGTCCATACTGACCTTTGTATGTCACCTGTTCCATCATTACAAAGGGGTTCAAAATATTTCATGGCAATGACAGAAGACTACACGAGGTACCGGAAGGTATACTTCCTGAAAAAGAAAGAAGAAACAAAGATCTTCATCGAGGAATACCTCAAATGGTTTGAGGTCCAAACGAAAAACAAGGTGAAAGCAATCCTGTGTGACAACGGCACCGAGTTCGACAACGAGGTCGTAAAGAGAATTCTCGCAAGGGAAGGATGCGAACTTCGAACATCGGCACCCTACACCCCTCAACAGAATGGAATCAGCGAGAAAGCTAACAAGACCATCATCGAATTGACAAGAACTCTGCTCATCAGCAAGTCATTACCCCCATCATTCTGGGAAGAGACTGCGAACTGTGTGGTGACCATCATGAACGTAGTCTACACATCCCCCAACACAGGTGTAACACCATATGAAGCGTTCTACGGAGTAAAACCTCATCTTGCTCGTATCTACCCATTCGGATGCAAATGCTCTCTGCTTAACCACGATCCCAGGCGGAGGAAATGGAACGCAAAGGGAATCGATGGGATTCTGTTGGGATTTGACGAAAAGATCGAAGCTTATAGGCTGTGGGTACCATCATTACACAGACTCATACGATCCAAGGATGTGGTTTTCCCAACTCAAAGCCTGTTCAGCAGGGGAGAGGACAGTCGTTCTCAGGAGAAAGATAAGTCTCAAAGAACAGGCGAGGATGACAAAAATGAGTCTCAGAGAACAAACGAAGATGACAAGGCCGAGATTGCACTCACGGAACCTCAGACCGTGGAGGAGGCACTCTCAAGTAAAGATGCCGCCGAATGGAGAAAAGCGATGGAAACAGAAATGGAGGCAATGAGAAAAAACAAAGTCTGGATACTCACAGAATTGCCGGAAGGCCGTAAATCGATCCCGAATCGCTGGATCTACAAATATAAGACGAATCCTAAAGGAGAGATAGAGAGACATCGCGCAAGACTTGTCGTGAAAGGATACTGTCAAAAAGCGGGAATCGATTTCAAAGAGACATTTTCACCGGTAGTTCGATTTGATACCATCAGAATTCTACTCGCTCTAAGTGCAGAGCGCAAACTACAACTAAAGCAGTTCGATGTTAAAACCGCATTCCTCTTGGCAAAGCTCGACACAGACGAAATCTACATGGATCAACCGGAAGGATTTGAGGATGGAACGGACAGAAAATGTCGTCTCCTACAAAGCTTGTACGGCTTGAAACAGGCCCCAAGAGCCTTTAAAGGGAAATTTGACGAGGAGATGCTGAGGCTCGGATTCACAAAGAGCAGTGCCGACGATTGTCTCTTCATCAGTGAGGAGAACGGCAGGTTGATCCTGGTCTGTCACTATGTCGACGACGGAATAATCTGCGCACCGGGGGATGGGGACATTGAGAGCTTCTTCGCCAAATTAGACGGAATCTTCGAGCTATCCGTCAAGCCATTGAACTTCTTCCTCGGTATACACGTTCACATCGACCAATATTACAACATCCGCCTCTCACAGACAAAATACATCAAAGATCTGGTCAGGAAATTCGGCTTGGAAAACACAAAAACAGTGGCCACTCCGACAGACTCAAACGTGTACTCAAGAGAGGACACTGCTGATTCGGAAACAGAGCAGTTCCCGTACCGAGAATTGGTTGGCTCGTTGAATTACATCGCAATAGCCACCCGTCCCGATATATCTTTTGCGATCTCCATCTTATCGAGATATTTTGATAATTCCAACAGATCGGACTGGCTTCGAGCTTCTCGAGTGCTGGGGTACCTCAACGCGACGCAGGACCTTGGAATAACCTTCACTGGCGGAAACAAAGAGGCAAGACTGGAGGCGTATTCGGACTCAGACTATGCTACGGATCCGACGACCAGAAGATCGATAAGCTCTCAGGTGTTTATGTATAATAACGGCCCGATCGTGTGGAGCTCAAACCAACAGAAGGTTGTAACGCTGAGCAGCACAGAGGCAGAGTTTCTGGCTGCAGGAGAGGCTACAAAGACAGCACTTTGGATAACACAGCTTTTCAAGGATATCGGAATAGAGATCGTACCGACCGTGCAGATTGACAATATTTCTGCTATACGATTGATCAAGAACCCTGAGTTCTTCAAGAGAGTGAAGCACGTCGATGTCAAATATAAATTCATATGCGAAAAGTTTAAGAGAGGACAGGTGAAGTACACACACGTGAGGTCAGAGGACAACGTCGCTGATATCTGTACGAAAAATTTATCGAAGGGAACTTTCGTGAAACTTCGACGTCTTATAGGAGTACAATGAACATTCTGTGGGTTGCGCTGATTGGAAGCGTCTGCGCTGATCATGATTATTACGAGTACGAGGATTGTGGAAGAACGTGTACTGTGCAGAGGAGTAGCTGTACGATTTCAGAATCGAATGGAAATTTTGTCACAACATGTTGCGATGGAGAGGATTGTTTGGCAAGAGCGAACAACCTCATTGTATGCCTAAGGCCAAATCGGCCCCCGTTGGGCGGAACAGATGCCTGGCCAGAATTCAAAAGAATGGTTTATCCACCAATACCAAAACCAATACCGGAACCAACAACGAAAAATAACTGTATGGTTTGGCAGGCTCTGTTGGGTGCAAACTGGATTTCTCTAGTGATATATGTTACTTTCCGGATGGTAAGATTCTTGCTTAAAGGGCGAGAGTCCCGGCGAGATCCCGAAGGGGAGGTTGGTCGCGACGACTCGGAGGAGTCGATCGTTCACAACGAAGCTTATGTAGAGGAGTCAGGCTAAAGGAGAAAGAGAGGATGTTGAGAATAATGCTTGCAATCTAGAGAGTTCTCCTTTNAATGATAATAGTCGGATAAGCTCACCACACCCACTGAAGCTAGTGGTTCTAACAGACATCACTGAGACGAAGACGGCATCAATCAAGCAGAGTTGGGCGTATTCGTATTCGCGAATACGAATACGAATGCAGAAACGAATACGGGTGCGAATACGAATACGGATACGAATACGATCTTTTTCGTCTTTTTATTCGTATTCGCCCCCGTATTCGTATATTTCGATACGAATACCTCATTATATGTAGAGCCACGGACAGCCCCTGCATCGTTGCCCGTGGTCTCTGAGATGGCCAATTGCGATCACGGAGTCGATTTGAGAGTGTTCTCAGCTTCTCGACCTGAGTGCACTTTTAAAGCAATGAGAGTTCAAGATATGGATGTTCGGATGTTGATGCAATGTGATTTAGCTCAGACGCTCATACTCTGACAGTCAAGTGGGAAGTTATCCAACTGCAAGTACATTGCGACTTTCTGTTATCATCTCTTCACCTTCCCCGGCGAATCAGACCAACTACCGTATTCTCTCTAATTAAGGTGCCTTCTCTAATACTCAGGCAGTCAACCCAGGTTTGAAAATATAGAGGGGCACTCTTTATTAGACGGGCGGTCTCTGATCGATGGAAATTATCCGCGTGATCCCACTTCCGCACAGTCGGGGTTCCAATTGACGGAATGTCAGACTTGTGCCACGCACGTTGCACACCATTGGATGCGCGATCTGTTTCAGACAGCCTCCGGCGCTCTGAATTCTCCAGTGACAAACAGCTTGTTTACGTTCCGCGCATCGTAGGTGGTTGGATGGATGACCAGAGCAGGTCCGTCCAGGCCAGGAGGAAAGCGTACTCTGCGCGTTTCAAACTGGACGCGATAAAGTTCGCAAAAGCCAACTCCAAAAAAGCGGCACCTAGGAAATATGGAAGAAGCAGAAGCCGTGTGCATGCACCAGAACCATGATTAAACGATATGCGAAAAGCATCGGCAGTCATTCCTTCGTTGGAAGTGAAGGCTGGCTTGAGAAGTTCCTGCAGCGTCATAATCTGTCCAATAGGAGACCAACGACGGTCTGTCAAGAGCCTCCCAACGATTATGAAAGACAGCTTGTAAACTTCATCACATAGGGTAAATGTACCAGTTACCAGGGCCCCCTACCAGTTATGGACCGGGTCCACAACTGGTAGGGGGTCCAAAACCGATGGGGGTCCATAACTGGTCAGGTGAGTTTGACCCTTGACCACTTATGGACTCGGTCCATAACTGGTAGGGGGTCCAAAACTGGTCAGGGGGTCCATAACTGGTACATTTACCCTACATCTCGAAGATCCGGCAGAAAGAAAGTTACCACGGCTTGTTTGCAGCTGACGAAACTGCAGTATTTTTTGACAGCTCCAAAAGCTGTGCGGTGACTCAGAAAGGCTCAAGGGACGTTCCAGTTCTATCTACCGGACACGACAAAGCTCGCGTTACTATTATGCTGACAGCGCGATCAGACGGAACAAAATGTAAGCCGTTCGTTCTATTGAAACGACCCTCACATTGTTGAGCCTTTCAAGAATGATCTCGAACTTTGCTGGTTAGGTACGTCGTGGATGAACGACGACACAACGGAGATATATCTCCGGAAAATATTCGGACACTCTTTGTTTGACAAAAAACTCCTGGTATGGGACAGTTTCCGTGCGCACATCAGCACAAAAACGAAAAAGGTTCTCAGAGAACTCCGTCTGCATACGGCAATCGTGCCGGGTGGATGCACAAAGTTCGTGCAGCCACCCGATGTTTGTTGGAATGCTCCCTTTAAAGCAAAGGTCCGTCAATTGTATGAGAGTTGGGTGTTGACCGAAAACAGGCCTCAGACAAGTGGCGGCAAGCCCGTCGCTCCAGCAATGGTTACTTATTTAGAGTGGAACGTTGATGCTTGGCGAAATGTACCTGAGTCACTGATACAACGCTCATTCAAAATCTGCGGTATCACAACGGCTTGCGACGGCTCGGAAATTTCGACCAGATGGTCCGATTGCGTCAGGATTAGGAAAATTGTCCGATGCTCGTCTAGCGGCGGAAGAGTCAATTGGTGTTCCGGATGATGCTGACTGTAATAGTGGAAACAGCGAAGGAGTCGCAGACACGGATAAGGACGACGGTCTCGATTCTACGCTTTCAGTAGTGTTTGGAGCTCAAGTAAGAATGGACTCATCCTGAGCGAGCGGAGGAAAATATAGGTACAACGGTTGCAGTCACTTGTGATAATGTTCTGATCTTCATTGTAAATGTCTCGTGCTCATAGATGCTCCGCTTTTCAAAATAAATCCGGCAATTGATGCGTAAACAGCTCGAAGAGCATGCATCGCAGAACCGTTTTTCATTCCTTCTTTTTCGTAGCCTTGCAAACGCTGTATTTCGCCTGATAAAGGGGCACTCTCTTATACTCATTGTCAGTCAGGCATCCAAGGTTAGGAAATATAGACGGGCACTCTCAAATAAAGGGTCACCCTCTAATACCCAGGCACGCTCAGGACCCTCGAAAAAATAGAAGGGCTGCTCTTCAATTAGAGAGAATACGGTATTCTACCCAGTAGCTAAGTCACTGGTTGTGGTTTGTTCTTCGCATCGTTCAGTGCAGTGTGGAACCTTCTGGCTAGCAAGAATGGACCAGCGAGGGGATGGAAACATCTAGGAAAGCGAGACTCCTCATCATCTAGCCGAACTCCGATTCTCAGTCCGATCAGCTCTACAAAGTCCGTTCTTTGAGACGGAAAACCCTGATCCTGGAGCGATATCAGAAGAAATTCGGAAAAACAATTCAGTGACGTCCCGTTGTCTAATCTGTTCTGCCACAGATACACAAAAAAGGTTCGACGATTTTATCATGAAGTTCATCGTGGGATCAACGGTTTCGCTGAGCGTCGTGGAGGATGAAAACTTCAAGCGAATCCTCAGTTTTCTGAATTCCGATAAACTAGGATTGACAGTGATGAGTCGCCGGAAGTTGGGAAGGCGAATCGATGACGAATACGACGGAAGCGCGGATCGACTCCGCGAGATTCTCAGGAAGCCTTCCTGGGTCGCGACCACGGCAGACATCTGGTCAGGCGGCCGGCGGAGCTTCCTGGGTAAGACTGCGCATTGGATAGACGATGAATACAGGAGGAAGTCCGCTGCTTTGGCATGCCGTCGATTCCCCGGCATCCATTCTTTCGAAAGAATCGCCGAGCTGGTTCATGACATCCACGATTCGTTCGAACTTTCGTACCAGAAAATGCAACGTTGTCCAACTTCCAACTTTGTCAAGGCTTTCCAAGAGTTTGGAGTCGACGTCGAAAACTTGGTCACTGATGAGTCAGGAGCAGATGAAGACGAACATTGGATCGAAGTCGATGACGACGATGTAATGCGACTGCCGCGTCATTCGCGATGTGCTGCACAAACGTTATCTTTGTGCGCCACTACCGATCTTCAGAAAGTGCTTGACGCTCATCCTGCATTGAACGCCTTCCATAAGGCAACGCTCATCAAATGCAATGCCCTATGGAACATGAGCCAACGACCGAGGACGGCCGAAATCATCAAAAGCATCACCGGCAGATGTCTGCGTCGGCCCAACGCGACGCGATGGAAAAGTCTCCACGATTCCTTGACGCAGCTGGTCGGGTTTCAGGAGCACATGGACGAACTGAAAGATCAGCTCCGACTCAAGACATGTCTGGGCACGGAAGATTTCTCGTATCTGAACGAATACCTCAGTTGTTCCAAGCCCTTGGCAGATGCGTTCAACATCCTTCAAGGAGAAAAGACTGCTTTTTGTGGAGTGCCACTCCCGACTCTCATCGCGTTGAAGCGACAACTTCTCAGGGTGAGCTCAACACTGCAGAAGTGCCGGCCCATAGTAGAAGGATACTTGCGGAGCTTGGAAACTCGATCCTGTGTTGAGATCGACTGCCACACCCCGACAGGAGAGAGAGCCGCCATCGCTGCCATGTCGTTGCCTCGGTTCAAAAGAAAGTGGTTCCCGTGCATTCCAGCGGCTGATCAGGAACATCTCCTCAGCCGATTCCAGGAACTCCACTGTAAAAGCAACAGACGCCGACTCGTCCCACAGTCGAAGAACCGATGCAAGTCGGCGGAGAAGACTTTTACGATTTCGGAGGACCGGCGGACTCTCAACCTCGACAGAATATCAATCGGGTATTGGAATTGATGATGCTGCAATACCTCGACGACAAGCGACAGAGCCAAGACATGCTCAAGGACTTCCCGCAGATCGAGAAGATCTTCCGGCAGTATAACACGCAGCCGGCTTCAAGCGCTAAAGTCGAGCGGCTCTTCTCGTATGCCACACTCACGAACGCACCGAAATGCAATCGTTTGAGCGATGAGAAGTTTGAGCAACGAGTACTCCTTCGAGTCAACAAAGCTTTGAAATTTCCTTAAGGCTAGCACGCAGCGTTGGCACGTTCGATGGGGATGAGATAAGGTATAACTGGGGGAATAAAGTCCGAATGAAATTGTAAATTGAGACTCTGCGGAATAATGATTCAGATTCATTTTCATTCCGATTCAGATTATTGAACTCAACTTTTCTGCCATCTAATCTCACGTCGTTTGTCGGCGCGTGAAAGCTCGACGCACAGTGGTCAGGAGTTGACAAAAACCTCCGCATACAAGGGCGATCTGGTCGGGGCATGCAATTTCTTGAAGGTGACAGAGAGAACCTACTGTCGCACACGAAACTCCGACCATGTTGCTGTCTGATGAAAAATGTCCTCCAAACACAAAGTTTTGTGAGATGGATTCCAAGCGACTCTAGCTGTAATCTCCAGATTCGCTTGGGTTCTCAATTCTCATCTTACAGAAGCGCGACGACAGCCGGACGCAATATGGTATTCGTGACTTCCTTATATTATGTGATGCTCATGACATGCGAGATTTGAAATAAGATTCCTAATCAATGGTGAGAATTTCCAATTCCAATTTAGAATCACTGAGAAGAGTGAAGCGTTCTGAGGCTCGATCTTGGGAACAAATGACTAAGAGTGCCAAGTTTTTGTCATCGACCCGATGCATCTCCTTTCAATACACAGGATAGGAGAGAGTAAACATTGACAGTGAGAATTGTCAGTTTTGAATATTCTTGTCACAAACGATTTGTTTGCTCTTTGTGACGTGCGGAGATGCAAAACTCAACGGTGAGTACGATTCTCTCTTCGCTTCAACCTTTTTAGTTTCTCCAAATCAGAGCGATGCCCTCTCAATTCTTCTATATGAGTTGTCTGAGCGGAAATTTTTCATTAGGCATTCGAGGAGAGGTACCTCACGATTGTGGGTACCTCGGCCCAGGTGAGGGCGAAGCTCTTCGTGAGCTTACGGAAGGAGGGCGTTTTCGGGGGCGCCCTGGTAGAACTCCGTCCAGAGTTCCTGCAGTTCAGGATACAGTGGGGAGCCGCCGGGGAAGCTACTACTACAGGTTCCTCGGCAGCCAGGCGAAGGCAACAATCAAATAAATGGTTGCTTCCGTGGAGTTCTGCTTTGTCTCTTATGTTAGTGTAGCGTACTCTTCAGACTCTTCTAGTGACAGGACCAGACACCGAAGTTTTCAGATACTCCTGGCACCGTCATGATCGAGGGATCGTCCCCTCCCCCAAAATCGACCGTGCTGAACACGAATCCGGTGTCAGAATTGACCTTCTCTCATGGGGTCCCATGGGCCCCATAGTCAAAAAATCGACTTTTCTCGAAAACGGCGAGGATTCCGCACTTTCTAGCGACGGATTTCTTAGAAAGTCGCCCCCCTCAGTACCTTTATATATCAAACCCGATGTTTGTATATATGGTTTTTATTTGAGAGAAATCACACCAAATCAAAGGTAATAAACGTCTTACAAACAAACATATTTCCTCCAGAAGGAAGATCCAGCGAAGACATTCATCGAGACAACGATTCAGAATTCAGCAACGAGGATTTGAGGAAAATTCTAGCCGAGGAAAGATGTGAATTTCGTTCGTCATCAGCCTACTGTCCCCAACAGAACGGTCTCAGACAGGAGACAAACAGATCCATCGTGGATTTAGCGAGAACCCTGATGATAAGCAAAGCACTGTCGCCATCTCTTTGGAGTGAGAGCGTCAACCTCGTTGTAACCTCGATGAACATGGTCTACATATACATCTCCTAATACAGGAATAACACCTTATGAAGCATTTTACGGAGCAAAACCACATCTAACTCGAATACAACCATTTGGCTCCGGCTGTTCTCTTCTCAACCACTATCCAAAACGGAAGAAATCGGACGAAAAAGGAATCGACGCAATTTTGGTGGGCTACGAAGACAAGATCGAAGCTCACAGAGACAAGAGCCCAAAGATTCAATAAAATAGTGAGGAAACGCCCGAAGTAGCATTAACAGAACCTCCAACACTTCAGGAAGCAATGTAATCCCCAGAAGCAGAAAAATGGAAGGAGGCGATTCGAACAGAGCTCGAAGCTATGGAGAACAATCGTGTTTGGACGCTGACTGACTTGCCAGAAGGACGCTATCAACAAAAATTCGGGATCGACTTCCAGGAGAAGTTTTCGCCCGTGGTCCGGTTTGATTCCATTCGATTTCTGCTCGCCCTCAGCGCGGAGAGGAAGCATCGCCTGAAACAGTTTGATGTGAAGACCCCATTTCTGCGAGCAGAGCTGGATGAAGAAATCTGTTGGGATCTGAGGCGATCCAACAGACCTACTAGCTGGTTCGGCGGTTCAGAGTGGAATGAACGATGTACTGGAACAAGTAGGGGATTATGGCTGACAAACAAAGACACAAAGATTCGGTATTGCAGAATCTAGGGTTTCTCCAAACCCGTGCTGTTTAACTGGGGCTTACTCAACTCATCAACGTCCCCACACACCGAGATGGAGGGACGCTAGATCTGCTTCTGGCATCTGATCCAGCACTGAAGCGGAAGATTGATATCATCCCGCCCCCTATCAGATCGGATCACTCAGCCATATCGTTCAATATTGTCAAGCACAACGACGACTCTACTCAACTCATGCCACGCTTGGATTTCAGCAGGATGGACGAGTTCATGATTGCTAGCCATCTGGACGCCATACACTGGCCGTCGTTCTTCAGAAAATGTAATAACGTTGATTCAATGCACAACGAATTTGCGGACTGCTGCACGTCCCTGATAAGCCAATTCGTACCGAAATCCCGTCCGCATCGTAATCTACAACAAGTCCGAGGGTTCATCGCAAGGCAAAAGCAACAGCTGAACCCGGACGGGGTAGGGCGAAAAATCAACGGTCTCGAGAAGGCTTCTCGGCGGATACGCTTGATGCGAGAGACCGAAATCAACTTCAAGGATGCTCGTAGCTTCCCTTTCGGTACTGTTGCCTTCGGCGCCCGCAGGGTCGGAGGGCGTCTCAAGGCAGCAAAATGGCGTGTTCCGAACGCGCCAAATGGCGGCGCATGGAACGAGGAACGGGGAGAGAGTAAAGTAAAGGGCCGCCTCAAAGAAAGACGAACGCATGTGAACATCGAGAGCGAGCTCTACACGACGTTCTTTGCCCGGTGTGTAGACTTTTACGGCTAATGGGTTTTCGGGCTAATGGATGCAGACCGACCGGTAGAGCTCCAGATAGGGCTTCGAGTTCTTCACAACGAAGCAACGCAGGATGTAGTTGGTTTTGAAAGAGGCGGCCCTTGCAACCGAGTGAACGTGTTCGCCGAACTTTAGCTTGCTATCCACCCACACACTAAGGTCTTTCGCGCAGCTGACGTCGTCAATTTTGTTCCCGTTGATGATGTATTAGTTCGAAGATGAGCTTTTACCGGAACGGTTCCTCTGGCACTTCGCAGGAGAGAGTACCAAGTCCAGAGATTCGCTCCAGGCAGCGAAATCGTTGATAGCCTCGAAGTCGACTGCCGAACTCCACGAGGTGAAAAGGCCGCAATCGCCGCGCTATCGATGCGGTTCTTCAGGAAAAGGTGGTTCCGGTGCATTTCGCAGGGCAATCAAGAGTACGTACTTCGCCGCTTCAAGGAGCTAGTTAGCGATCAGCTGACAGATCCGCATGCTCTTCTGGAGCCCGCCTCGGAGCCGATGGATGTAAGCTACTACAACTTCGGTGTGGAAGTAGGAGCGCCACCGTCGCCGAATTTGAACTCCGCGGAAACAACAATAAATAAGTACTTGAGCGACACTGGAGTGGATATCAATGTACTCAAGAAGTACCCGGCGGTTGAAGCCATTTTCAGTGAGTTCAACACAGCGCCGCCTTCGAGCGCTGAGGTAGAACGACTTTTTCCGTTCGCTACGATGACAAACGGGGTCTATGCCAAACGGGTCTATGCCAAACGACCACGCTTTCTCGCGAATGGATGCATTCGGCCGCCATTTTTAAATGCCCTCCGTGAGGGTGCTGGTCGGTTACCCGAGACTGCGCTGAGCATTGTCACTAAAATGGTGGTGCTTGCAGGAATTCAAATGCAGGAAATCTGAGTCAAGGTGCTCCGGAATGGTAAGTTCCGATTTCGGCGCGGCCTAAGGTCTTTCAGCCAACCACAGTTCAAGTTATTCCTGCCCCTCTTCGGTCGTCAACTCCGTGTTGCCAGGAGTACACTCTACCTTCCCTTCACATTGTCGGGAAGAGGTCAGCTGAAATGATGAAGAAACGGTAAGACAGGTGGACGACATCATCAGCCATAGTTTGGCCTGTTTTCAGCTACGAATTCGTTCCTCAAGCACTGGTCCAGGGACGATGCTCAGCGCAGCCTCGGGTAGCCAAACAGCACCCTCATGGAGGGCATTCAAATATGGCGGCCAAATGCATTCATTCGCGAGAAAGCTTGGTCGCTCTGGCGGCGACATATTCATCCTGTGCGCTCGTTTTTGCTTCTCTGAACTTTACAGGATGCCTTTACAGAATATCTCATTCCGAATTCAACAAAGAAACTTCAAAATGCGTTCATCCGAGCGAATGTAAGCAACTGTTCTCCCGCTCGAGGCATCGAAAGTCTTCTTTTTTCAAGCTGTGCGGTGCGAAAAGTTAGTAGAGATGTACAAAAGTGATCCAAAATGACATCCTTTACGGAGCAGCAGCTGGACCAGCTGGAAAAAAGGTTCGAAAAAGTGGTTGACAACAAATTTTCGGAACTGACTAAACACGTGGACCAGAAACTAGACTCATTCCAAGTTGAAATCGTGAATTCGAAGAAAGAAAACCGAGGACTAAAAGCCCGACTGAGCGCAATGGAAAGCTTGACTCTACGAAGTCATGTGGAAACCATCGGCTTCCCTACGGAACCGAAGATGGATCCAACGGAGATGGCGTTGAGACTTGGCAAAGCAGCTGGATTGGATATGACGGTAGACATGATCCATCATGCCTATAAGTCTGGTCCAGTGAAAGTCGCCAATGGGATAAACTGCCAAAATGTCACTGTGGAATTCACCCGACCGGAGGTCTGCGACAGCTTTCTGGATAACGTTAAGAAGCTCCGACAATCAATGAAGGACTTCACCTCGAGGGTTATCAGTTCGAGAGCGAAAACTACGCCCATCGCAGTCTTCAGGAAAACCTCAAATGAAACAAAGCGTCTCAAGTTCCCAGCCATGCAGAGGAAGACCGTTTGCAAATACGAATTCTGTTGGATTAGCAAAAGCGGTAAACTATGCATGAGGAAAAACTCATCTAGCCAGCCTGTTACGGTCTCCCTCTCCTGCGAAGAAGATCTGCTGACGCTGAAGTGATTGAAAAGACCAAACGGACACAGGGTTCAGGATTTGGAAAGAGTTCCAGTAAGCAACTGAATCTCCAGAGGACTGTACCAAGCCACCCATGACTGCCGTTCGGAACGAGCGAGGACAGTGTGTTATCAGTTCCCGCAATTTCTCTCACGTAGATCTTGAAATTATGTGAATTACTTCAGCAGTAGTGCTTTCATGTGGGTTCCTAACGTCAGTATCCCGCTCAGATTACCGATGCCAACCGCGAGGCAAATTCATCTGGTAAAGCACATAAAGAGAGCTCGACGCCAACGAGCTCGAAATCGACCGAAATCTGTCCGTACTCCGGAAGCACTCCACAAGGCGATCACATCAAATTCCATTCCGGACTTCACGGTCACGAAAGATGGAGAACGCTTGCTAAGCTTTTTCTGTCCCGAGTCAGAGACCGTGATTTTATCTACCAGAAGGCAGCTCGACATGCTGCCGCAAGAGGCGGAAATATTTTGCGACGCGACCTACAAAGTCGTGAGGAAGAGCCCCTTTCATCAGTTGTTCACTCTTCACGCCAATTGGGATGGTTACGTAAGCGACGAGCTCACACCGAATCAGCGTCATTTGAAATCGCAATAGGACATACTGTGACCTCTGATTCATAACTTTTTTTCCAGGTTGGAATCGTTCTCTGTGCCCTCATGAAACGTAGATCAGAGAAGTTTTTCACTTCCTCAAACGAGAGACCCACGGCGACGTGTCTACATATATGGGAGACTTCGACAAGGCGATGAGGTCGGCCATGAGAGCAGAGTTCCCTGAAGCCCGCATATATGGCTGTTTGTTCCATTACTCGCAAGCGGTGATGCGTCGTGCAAGTTCTCATGGAGTGGGATTCGCGAAAGACCTCAAGAAACCGGGCGTAATCTTGGAGAAGTGCTTGTCGTTCACCGCTCTCCCTCTACTGCCGGCAGATGCCGGCAAATATTCCCGAAGAGGCAATCTATCAGAAGGGCTCACTCCACATGAATACCTCTTCCACTAGTAGTCTCACGGATAACATGATTCCCATTCCAGTTCCGTCCTCTTCTGGCTTACATGAGGTCGCAGTGGCTGCATAAGATAGTACCCAAGGAGCTCTCACTGTACGGAGTCACTCATCGCACAAACAATTTCGTTGAAGCCAGTAACTGTAAGCTCAAATGTACACTCCGAGAGAACCCGGCTCTTTGGGATGTGATCGGTGGGTACTTCCAATGCATTTTTTTGAAGAATCGCGCATATGTCTGTTTTTCAACCTTCGTCAAGATTCGATCAGCGCTGACAGCGTACCTTAAAATGATTGCGTGTTCCAGCAATAATCGTACAAATCGCTAAAGATGTCGCAATCGGTGTCAAGACACGAGCCGACGGAGTACGATACGTTGACTCGATTCCCAGCACAGCGAAGACGGAGAACAACAAGAAGATAACCTCGGCTTGGGCTAGCTTCGAGCAAAGCCGTATCACTCGGCGGGAATTCATAGATAAGGTCAAATACAGAGTTGGTGGAGATAAGTTCGAACCAGCTCCGCCTCAGATTATGGAGTCCCCGGCATCGCCTGAAACCGATAAGCGATGCTTATTTTCACTGAAATCTTCCCAGCAGCCCTACGGCGTGGTCTCACAAACGAGAATAGAGAGCTGATCATTCGTGGAGAACTTCGACAAAGAGGGATTGCATGGATGGATCAGCGCTACAAGATCACGACTACTAGCGATGCGCCATCCATTCGGTGATCATAGTTACCTATGCTCGGTTCCTCACACCTGGGGACCGCGACATCTCCCCTCAATACCCGCATCCAGCAAGTAACGAGATAAATGAAATCATTGAGCAAAACCCCATGGACATGTCATCGAATCCATTTCATGTCGATCACGATCTACTCCGAGATCCTCCGAACGAGATGGTTGATGATTCCGGAGACAAGAGAGACCGGCTCCAAGCAATGGACGACGTATCACAACCCAAAGTCAATATACGCTTTGTTCCCCACTCCGTACCGCAACTTCCATGAATATCTCATCATATGCTCATCGTCATTAACGAGGCATTCAAAAAACCTCAGAATCACACCCTCGTGAAAGTGTTCAAAATCCCCGTCGCCCGCAACGATCTGGAAACACTTATTGGTCTGAACTGACTGAATGATCCGATCATAAATGTTTATCTAGAACTAATCGTCAAGCGGGGCAAGGAGAAATCAGAGTTGCTCAAGGTGCACGCTTTCAGCACATTTTTCCTGAAAATCTAGTGAAAGCGAAGATAAGCTGTATCATAAGCATGAAGCATGAAACCTTTGTGAATGGATGCACACCTTCCGCGCCTGCATGTGCAGAACAGGCAAACACTGAGGTCGCCTGTCTTCGTCCTGATCTTCCACCTCTAGGCGGGGAAGACATATGGTACAAAGTCAAAGAGAAATACCATCCCAAAGTGACAACGCCCTCAGGAGTAACAACAGAAATACCTCAACCCGACGACACTATCACGACTACCCGACGACTAACGAAAGAGTGCTCCATGTCATCATCCTCTCAGGTGGACTAATTATAGGCATGATGATCTTACTGGCCGCAACTATTTTGTGCTTGCTGTTGCACCCAAATAACCTCCAGACTCAACCAAGTAACTCAAGTCCAAGGCAAGCACTGCTAAATGACGATCAACTGAATGTTGAAGACTTGAACCAATAATCGATAATCTCAAGAATCTAGCAGATAAACAGCGATGTCAAATTCGAATCAGCACTTCCTTCCGACGCGACGATAGAGCGGACTCCGTATGCATCGACGGACGGCTAGACGAACTCTGCTAGACAGATTAGCGAGCGTTGGCGACGACGGATCTGTCTATGAAAACCTATTCCGAAACTGAATATCCCCGTCGCCTTGGCCGCCTCAATAGAGAGATTAATATTCTGATAATCCATAGAAAATACCAATGCAGGTCGAGAAAATAACGTAAAATGTATTCTAGTTTTGAATCATATAGTAATTGTCATACTCGGAAAAAAATCGAGAAGCGGATACTTTGTTAGAGTCGCTCTAATGAAACGGGGTTTCGAGCGACCTGTCAGCCTTACACACGTCTGATCATCGTGGGAGTAGCATCGTAGAATTGGCTGCAACCGACGACAAACAAAATTTTTCAGATCCAGGCGAACGGATCGGGGCGTGGAGGGTGTTGAAACTTCGCTCATCGAGGAGCTGGAACCAACTTATTTGATATCAATAACACAGCTGTTCGGTTTGTGGCCACGGCCCTCCTCGAGTCAGTTTCTTTCGTTTTCGAACGTGCTCGCGCAGAGCAGCTCTGCTTGTTCGACACACACTCGTCGTCGCTGTCAGCTGACTTTGATCTCCCTCATGGTGCGGCTGACTCCGAGGAGAGTCGAGAACTTTGGCATTTTATTGATTCTTCATGGTTCATGGTTATTCAATACAATGTTGATCTACTGCTTTGTCTGCACGGTCGACCGACCGATTTGCTACAGAGGGCGAGGTCGGCGGCCGAGGCCGAACCGCCGTCACGGGCGAGAGGTACCGACGAACCTCGGGCCTTACGGCCCTGGGTCCGCTGACCTCAGCCCGATCTGGTGGGATCGTCCACACCGACACGGCTGCGCTTTCCGTTACCTCCATCACCTCAGCACGAAACGTTGGATGGATGCGCGACACCCAGACCGGAATCAGAGATGACTCGGTTGCAGCTTCCTCGGTGCTGGTTACCACCGGTGTCTCGTCCTCTGGCGCCCTCGTCGGCTCTTCCGCCACCAATCCTTCCGCGCTGGTTGCGTTGCTCCTGCCTCCAAAGCCCATGAACTCGGGCTGCATAAGCAGCATCGCTGAACTTCAAACACCGGATAATTGGTTTCATGTGGCGCAGAAATGATAAGAGGAACTGTTGAAACAACGTACTGACCCAATACAATTGGGACAACGAGGAACCACAGGGCTGCCAAAACAATCCCGCGGGGCAATGAGAAACTGTGTCCGGCCAACGGCGCGCCGTTGGCCGGACACCCCCGGGACTCCTCCTCGACCGCAGTCCCATCGGACCGATGTAGATTCAACTCCACATTTTCAAGCTCCGCGTCGACCATCCTTACGTAACCTCCGCACGCCTGTCGTCTTCGGAGTGGGCTGCTGCTTGATGAGGATTCGAATGTCCAACTCGATTCGGAGCTCATCGTTTTCTCGATTTAATCTCAGTGAAATCTAAACCCGAATCACTCTTGAATAGTCGCGTTCCTGACATTCTCAGACAACTGTCAGACCGGAGACCGTGGGAACTCAGTCTCGATTACGCTTAGTCCGTATCGATTAAAACATAATAAGTAGTTCGAGTTTTCTGTGTGCGTATTTGTCTTATCATTAGAGCTTGGAAGTTTAGGCATTAATCATTTTTGAACCTCCATCAATCAATATGAATTGATGGATATTTAGTGAAATAGTGCCTGATTATTCCAGCCCATGACTTTGTTGGGTAAATATCATCGAAGTAATCGACCTCCGATCAATTAATCCATGGATTGATGGAGGCTGATTAATGAATAATGCCTAAACTTCCAAGCTCTACTTATCATACCTTTTCTCGAAACTCTCGGAATATCAATTCACATGTTCGAAACAACAATGTCACGAAAGATTAATTTCTAGAGAGTGTTTGCTCATCTTAAACAACATCGGGTTCACTGTCAGGAGGTGTGTTGGAGAAAAAAGAGCCATCTCCCCTCTGCTCTGCTTTGTCGTAGTCTTATAGCAAACCCATCTTTAGTTGTGTGCCTTATTCATAGTCAACCGGTTACTCTGGAAGAGTGTTCTAGACCAGCGGTCGGCGAATGGTGGTCCACGGACCACCAGTGGCCCGCGGCGGATTTTTTGATAGTCCGCAGCGAATATTCTGACGGTCTGTGGTCCGTGGTCCGCAGCGAAACAAATTCGGGGTTCGGGGAAAGAGAGAATCTGCCGGCGACGCAAGAAGTGACGGATGGCGTAGGGTTAGGTTGTTCGCAATTCTCTGCAGCAAAGCAGAGGCGTCGCGCGATCTGAACGGGCTTTGGAAACGCTTGCTAATATATTGCTCCATGTACTCTGCGGGAACTTTCACTCCGGGAACCGCATGATTGAAATGCGCGTATGCTTCAATGTTGGGATAGGTAGTCATCCCATTGGCTGATGAGTATGCGACGTGGCCCATTCAAGTGGCTCAGCTATTTCTCGATCTGTCAAAGTTCACAGCTGATCGCCACAGAGTTCCTGTCTGGAAGCATCTCTACTACGGGACTGAATCAACATTCATTGACTTCGGACATCGAGAAATTGGCGAAATCGAGCCAAGACCAAGGGTCCCACTGAGAAGGAGCATTGTTAGGGTTCCTCGCTTCTTGACTCGTACTTCTTAAACTTTGATCTTAAACCCGTTTGTGTATTGAAATAGTGTCGATGCGCCGGGTCGAGTCTAAATAAATGCGGTCACAGACATCGTCACGGTCGATGATGTCCGCAGCAGCATTGAAACTGCAGCTTCGAGCTAAAAGCGGCCGCGTCCAGCTCTACATAAATAGAAAACACAGGTTTCCTGATGCTTTGTCGACAGTCTTCACTCATCTAGCGTTCCGATTCGGCCTCTCTGAGAATTTCGATGTGCGGTGGTCCGTGGCGATCTGGACGAGGAGCTGNATTGAAATAGTGTCGATGCGCCGGGTCGAGTCTAAATAAATGCGGTCACAGACATCGTCACGGTCGATGATGTCCGCAGCAGCATTGAAACTGCAGCTTCGAGCTAAAAGCGGCCGCGTCCAGCTCTACATAAATAGAAAACACAGGTTTCCTGATGCTTTGTCGACAGTCTTCACTCATCTAGCGTTCCGATTCGGCCTCTCTGAGAATTTCGATGTGCGGTGGTCCGTGGCGATCTGGACGAGGAGCTAGATGGTCCGCAGGAACAAAAAGGTTGCCGACCCCTGTTCCAGACCCATATTCGGACAGACTCTGCCAACACGCCTCTAAGAAAGCGCTAGGAAAGGGAAGCCCCTCATGTTAGCCTATATAGAAGCCCTGGAATACTCAGTAAGCTACTGTGGTGTTTATTTCGTGAAACCTCTGGACATCTTTGTTGCCTACCTCGTAAAGTGAACCTTGCCATCCTGTTCTAACACTTCTGCCCAAACCCCTTTTTGACGATCCGCTGTCGATGATCATTGTGCGAGCATAGTTGAGCAATGTTCTGTTAAGACGCTCGCTCGCTCCGTTCATTTGGGGAACGTACGGCGGTGAGTACGAAAAGTCTGCTCCGATGTTTTCCAGGAGAGTCTGCACACGCTTGTTTTTGAACTCTGTGCCTCCATCAGACCTCAAATGATAGACTTGTTGTTCTATTCTCGCCTTCGTCGCCTGTCGTCCACCACAGGAGAAACTGCTTCAGACAATCGTATACTTCTGCTTTGTTTCGGACAAAGTACACGGTGGTCATCGTAAGTAGGGAATTTTTTTTGGCTCATCTTAATTTGCCCATAACTCCTCGAATTCTGCGCCGATTTTTGATGATTTTTTTCTGGCTTCAATTTCCCGGTTTGCGTTTGTTCCTAGCTCTTTTTGCGGATTTTAAAAACAATTTTAGTGAATGTAACGACTTTTTTTCCCCCGACTCGATTTGGCTCTCAAACCCCGAGGAAAAATGATATCGAGTCGTTCAAGGTCGGGTTAGAACGGGGATAAGCCCTAGAAAATTCGCTGCAGTTTCCAGATATTCACCTCACCGCCGAAGTCAGCACGAGCTTTTATCACACGCAAGCCATGACCGACTCTGCATGGAAAAGCTCATGTAGAACTAATCTTCATGTTCTAACTAGGTATTCATGGTTTCCATCATGTCTTGTGCGTGCGCAGGGGGTGGCACCAGCCTGATCCCGCTTGCATTTGCGGCAGGTGTGGAAGCCTATGTACAGCTTTCCACGCTACTAACTGTCCTCTCGTGCCCTCACTGGGCCAGGCCGCCACGCCGCATACTTCTTTGTAGAACTCTCATCTTTAGGTACCGATCTACTCGAACAGAGTGAATAAACGCTTGTATGTATGGAACCTCGTTGAGAACGTTGGCAAAAATACGACGTCGTCAAAAAATACGACGTGGAGCACGGCACTGAGCACTTAGGTGACCGACCTGGTTACATTTGTAGCAGCACTCGGAAAAAGTGCCTGAGTGACATTTTCGGAAAAAATGAGATATTGCACATGGTGGTCCAGAATGTCACGGAGTATCACCTGGTAGCTCGATTTCAATCGAAAAAATGTTTGCACCCCATCTTTGAAGGGATGGTTTCTGGATCGAAATGAACAAAAATTCGTAGAAAATGCCTAAGTGTATTTCTCGCGGCGAAAGCCTCCGTGCCGTGAACTTGAAAGCAAGAATTATCCCCACTTGACGTTAGACTTCATCGCTCGCTCTCTCAGCCTTCGGAACTCAACTTTCCGCTCAGAGTTTCGGGAGCAAGGCAACCTTCTACGCGGGCGTCGCTCGAATCGAAACATTGATGTTCTTGTTCTGAGATCGCTTCAGCCAGAAGAGACGATCGTGTTGAGCGACAGTCAGCTTCATTCATCTCGTTATCTCAGTTCAGCCCCTCGTGTTTGTGATGGCTTCAGGTGGCAAAAGACACCCCGGTGAAAATGGGGAGAACCCATGAGATTCAGATATATCTTATGTTAGTCCCGACTTGACAATGGCCAAACTACATCGGATTTCCTGCGAAAATTTTCCTGAGCACCACACAACAATTTTCG
>JAJSRV010000122.1:337278-370599 GCA_021527715.1 Neoseiulus cucumeris
CTGCTGTTGATACCCAGATGGCCCGGCTTGAGGGACGGAGTACCCTTGTGGTTCATAGTTCTGCTGTTGATACCCAGATGGCCCGGCTTGAGGGACGGAGTACCCTTGTGGTTCATAGTTCTGCTGTTGATACTCAAATTGCTCGGCTTGGTAGACGGGGTACACTGGTGGTGCATGGTACTGCTGTTGATACCCAAATTGCTCGGCTTGGTAGACAGGGTACACTGGTGGTGCATAGTACTGCTGATGAGATCCTGATTGCCTTGAGGCTCCTCGCGGCGTGGCCAAACGTTGCACAGACGCCTTCCCCCGTGCATTTCCACGATTTCAAGGCGCCAACGGGAACCAAGCGCTGCCAAAGAGTGCAATGAGGATCAGGGTCCTATAAAGTAATCGTCTCCTATTTCTCTCGACGTCACGACCGCCTCCGCGGAGCCCCAATCGTCGTCGGTAGCGGAACAGTTCGAACGTCAGACAAGTGAATATAGCGACGACAATTTCGGAATTCATCATGGATTCGAAGATCCTTGTCAGTATCAGAACGAGGTTCGTTGTTTTAAGGTCGAGAATATAAGTACACCCACAACGCAGAATATTGTGGAACTGAGATGACGAAAGTTTTCTTACTCAGAAGAAAGATTAGCGGTATCTTTGTACTCATTGGGCCTTGTGAAGAAAGCTCAATTGGCAAAACTATTATTATAATTTATAATTGAAGTGCCGCAGTTCCGATTTATCTTACAATCAGTACTCTGAGGCTTCTGGGGTGTAATAGAGTTATTTGTGGTGCTATTCTTTGAGAGAATCACTTTCGTGTGCTCCAATGGGTTACTTAAATCAAAAGGTTCTTCGACTTGTCGATTGAATCTGAAGATAGCCGCGAGAATCACACTTTGAGATACACCGTTAACTCAAGAGATTGAGCCCGCACAGAGAGCAGCGAATGAGCATGGCACCAGGATATTTTCGCGAATCGTCAAGAAAAAAAAATAGTTTTCTC
Organism: Neoseiulus cucumeris; assembly: GCA_021527715.1. Taxonomy (NCBI): domain Eukaryota; kingdom Metazoa; phylum Arthropoda; class Arachnida; order Mesostigmata; family Phytoseiidae; genus Neoseiulus; species Neoseiulus cucumeris. The sequence goes on from JAJSRV010000122.1 coordinate 338,279, forward strand.
TCATAATGTCAACGTGTTGAGAACAACTTTCCGTCGACGGCTTTCTATAGCATAGGTACAAAGAGTCTGTAAGCATCTTCACCAGGCCTCTTAGGTAAACCTCCTTCCCTTTCCCTTGACCACCGTCTACGATACATGAGAAGCTACATTTCAAATAAACAGCAGTGGGGTCCAGAAGTTTCACGCCACTCTTCACTCTGTTCCGTGCCGGAGTTTCCGGTCTTCAACGTATCTCAGAATACTCAACAGTCGCTTAACAATCACGATCTGCTCTACAACGGAGTGGGAGTGGGGGAGTGTGTATAACTTGGCATCTATCTAGGCCAGGGATGAGCAAGTGGCGGCCCGCGCGAGCCCTCCGATCAGCCCCGCGTGGACTTCATGTGTTTGACTCTATAGCCGATGCAACATCAGCTCTAATCGAGATTTTCATGCAACCTTTCTCGACGAATTTCGAATGGGCGCCAGTTGAGCTACAGATGGAAATTATCGACTTACAGTCCTATTCTACAATCAGAGAGAAGTGTCTGTGAAGTGAACTCCACGACTTCTGCCAGCGACAACTATAACAGACGCGCTTCCCGAAACTCCAAGCCGATGCAGTACGATAGGTATACCCCCACGTTCGGGAGCACGTATCTTCGCGGAGAGTTGTTCTCATTAATGAAGCTTTGTTAGTCCAAGCATCGTGCCCGTCTCTTCCAGATCAATCTGTAAGCTAAACTCAATATCGCAGCAAATCAATAGTTCGTCACCCGATTTTGAGAGCCTCACGGATTCTTGCCACCCCTAGTTCTCTGCAAAAAGATCGAAATAAAGTCAATTTGTGCTACTTTTCAGAAAATCTCCGACGCCCTGGAGCTAGATAATTCACACGACCGTCGAAATCCTACTTCATGTATTCCAGGTGCGAAGTCGCGTCAACGCCACCCTCAAAATGCCCACCAAAGACTCGGGGGCAGCTGACTTCACATCGGAGCAAAAACTCGGGATCGCTAAATTCGAGAAAGCCAACAAAAGGATCAGACAACTGCTCTTTGCCTCCATTCATGAGGAATCAGTGGTCGCCCTTTTCTATAGTGAGGTGCCACTGATCAGAGCGGCTGAAATGTGGCTTTAACAATCAAGCTACCTTACGCAAGGGAACTGCGATTACTCAATTCTTGGCGTTCCGATTTGCGAAAGGAGAATCGATGATAGAACATCTTGCCAATTTCGACACTCGGTTGCCAATTTCGACACTCGGTAAGTCAGAGACATGATCCCCATCTCCTGCAAAGAATGTGAGTCGAAGGCTCTCGAGTATCGGAGCCAGAACAGCTGCTGCGCCCTGGGCGTGATCTGCCAGAGTTTGAAGCGGGAAACCGCTCGGACTCTTGAGGTGACTGCTCAGGAGTGGCAGGGTCGGACTGCCGATCTCTAAGCTCAGATTCTGTCTCTTAAAGCGGAGGGACAGCGAGTTCTCGATGAGCTGACTCTGGAGAAAACACGCAGAGAGGCTCTCGAGGATACTGTTGCAAAAACGAATGCAGCGGCGCTCGCCGGGGAACCCATGGCTCAGGGTTCGAGCAGCGTAGAGCCTGATCCGACGTGCTTGGTGATTGTGGGCGACCACATGATCCGACACTGCCGCAACAGTGTAATGACAAATCTGGGCGGTTTCGGAGCAGTTGGTTTATGGAGAGTCGGTACGGACGCGAAGATCGCGGACTGCGAGAAGTGGGTTTGGAAGTTTATCTCCAAGAACCCGCGGACCAAGGTCCGTGTATTGGTAGCGGCCGGGCCCGCAGACACGAAGGAAGCACAAGAAAAGCTCCTTCCTCTGGATGCGACTCCCGCCTAAATTGCCAAGACGATGAGACAGCTGGAGGCTACAAACCCCAAAGTCGAAAGCGTCGCTTGGTTGACGATGCTCGAACCTCCCACCCCATCTATGCTTGGAGACGTAAACCAGGATATGATCGACAGGGTCAAGAATGGTGAAGCTCCTTTAGCCGTCTGGGACGTTAGGGCCAACAGTGGCTATTGTTCCCCCAGGTCAGTCGAGGCCTCTAAGATGGGTGCGTGGAGTTTCTGGTCATCCCGCGAGGAATGTGCCAAACTCTCACGTTTCCTGTCAGATAAACTCTATAAATTTCTGGATCCCCACCCGGAACAGAAAAAAAAATCATAGGTTGTCACTAAAGTGGTCGAACCGAAACGGAGGATTCCGTCGTGAGTTTCAACGTAATTTAACGGAAAGCTCCTGGGGCCTGTGACAGCGACTCAACAGTAAAACCGCAGCGAGGGATTAGCAAGATATTGTAAGAAAAAAATATAATATAAGGGAAAACAACCAATTAGTTCTAATTATTGTCCCTGAGGCGCGTCCTAGGGCTCTCTTCACTAGAGTCATCACACTCAATACGGCTGAACTTACCTCGTTGCTTAACGACGGGTGTTCATTTCAGTCACTTCTCATCAATTCAATTCTCTTTTCATTCATACACTCTTCTACTAAGAATCATGATCCCACTCGATTAAAACCAAATAGATTATACTAAGATCTACGTTCATTCATCTCTCCTCTGTCTGCATTGAACCCTCATTCTTCTGATTTCTACCACTTTCCCCTTGTGTCGATTCCATATCGCGCAATACATCTTTATCGTCCATCCCAAATCTTTTCCTATGTTGTAATGTCCCGGCTGAAATGCCCCGTTGCTTGACGACGGCACGCCGTCCAGTCTTCTTTCCTAATCAATCAGAATTAACATTGGTCGATGACAACCGAAATAAGTGACGTGATTGATGCATGAGGCACTTGAGGCGTGCCTGTAGAATATAAGATCGATGCATGTTCCGTCGGTTGTTGTTGGTTCATTGGCGTCATTCAGCAGGTTCAGACCGAAAGATTCCCTCATGAAATTTATAACTTTATCTCAAGGCATCCGAGGGGTTGTTCCTTCTGAAGGCTGACGATGTCGCTTATCGACTTGAGCGGAAAATCATGGGAGTTCAGAATTTTCTCGATACTTTGATAGGAAACACCTTCAAAAGGTTGTTCTCGTGTCTAAGTAATGGGCGAATTCAACGTACCTAGCATATGTGACCGCATGACTGGTATTGATGTAAAATACCTCCGAAATCTCATGAAGGAAACTGCTGTCTTCAACAGCATGTTTGATCTTAGACACTCCCGCACCCGCAGGGGCTTTCCACTCCTCCCCAAATCGATTGCGATCTCAACCAAAATCAGTCACTTATATCCATGCCGAATGTCTGCAACTATGAACTGCTGACTGTATTAATTCTTATTATTAACCCCATGAATAAATGGCGTCCACATCGAATTCCAATTTGGTAAGACGAAGAAATACGTGTATTCTATGTGTCCCATGAGAGCTCAGCTCTGGACATGCATTAATATTGACCTACGAGATAATTCATGAATTGCAGGAACAATCCGAGTTGAATGTCGTGCTGATCAAGTTAAAGAGGTGGGATGTCGAGGAGTAGCAGCGGTATTGATGAACTTAATATACATCATCATGGTTGAATTTTTATTTTTTTTCTGCATGACATATTTGGAATGTATTCTCAAGAGGTATCGGAACGCCGATTCCGAGAACTGTAAAGATCGCAAGGTATAGGCATACGTGTGCAAAGATATAGGGCACTTCAGCTTTAGCCCGATGTGCCCGAGGAACCGAGTTGGGATCTGTTTTAACTGCAATTTAATGGCCTAATGAATGAGGGGGTCCATCCATTCGACGATCAACTCCACAGAAGGTCAATGAGGGATCGATAAGGATGGACTGCGCGGATGGAAACGCGCGTGACCTCAGGAGATTGGTGCAATACGATAGCCTGTGTGTGCTGCTGGATAGTAGCGACATGCGACTAGATGTCGCGGTAATCTCCGAAACCTAGTTCAGCGATACTGATGTAAATAACTATAATATTCCCGGCCATAATTGTTTCTCAGCTTGCAGGCAGGGCGGCGGCGGAGGCGGCATTGCAATTTACGTTCGGGAGGAACTTCGGGTTCTCGAGGCGAACTCAATTCAATTCAAGGTTTATTGTCATCTGTTAAGATGCTTGTTTACATTGTTTACATAATTTACGGCGACTAGCGTAGAGTAGAGTTCAATCCCACGTCCCTTAGTCTAGTCCCGCTAGCTTTGCGATAGACTCTACCTGATCACAGTCATTAACATGGTATTTCGGACAAGCTAATCCGCACCTTCTACATACACAGTATTCGTTTGGGTCATTGCACTTCTGTTTCGTACATAATCTATCATGAAACCCATGTACGGCGAGTCTCGCTATCAGATGCCGTTTTTTCCGATTGGGGCCTCTCCACTCCGTAGTGTTCATTCCTACAGTGTAAAACAATGCATGATCTACTGAGGTCAACTTCGTCAGGTATATCTCGAGGTATTCGCGATAGGACTCAGTCTCTCGGAGGCTAAACAGTTTGACGAGGTCCTCGACATAGAGCGGACAGCCAATCAACAGGTACACAATTCTATTCAGCGCAGATCTGCTGACACCTAACACTCTCTTCATGAACGTTGCTTTGATCCTGTCCAGTAATGCGAAATCTGACACGGTTCAGCGATATTCAGCGATACTGATGTAAATAACTATAATATTCCCGGCTATAATTGTTTCTCAGCTTGCAGGCAGGGTGGCGGCGGAGGCGGCATTGCAATTTACGTTCGGGAGGAACTTCGGGTTCTCGAGGCGAACTCGTGGTCGAGCGAGGATGGTTCTGTCCAGATCGTTTGCACTGATATCAGTGGTATTGGTTCCAGAGGCTTCATTGTCGTCAGCAGACGTCAGGTGGACACCCTCCTTGATCTCCTGGACTGCGCCCTCCCTACTCGGAATGGTACTCCTCTCATTGTTCTCGGAGACACAAACATCGACCTTCTCTCAGATGATCCTCAGGTTCTTAAATATTTGCTGTTCTTCGCCGGTCGCGGCCTTGCTCACGTTGTCGACATGATAACGCGACCCAACCTCAGAGCTGATGCTAGATCGGGCGACTCCTGCCTCGATCACATAACCATCGCTGGTTGTGAAAACTATCTCCAGGTCAGTCCCTTTGTCATTGATACGGTCTTCGCGGACCATTTCCCCGTATATATCTCCCTCACCGGAAATCGATCCATCCACAACAGCTCCAGTTCTGAGTTATTTGGACGCAGAAAGCGCCTCTTCAATGAAACGAACTGCGGTAAATTCCTGGCTGAGCTCACGGACGTGAGATGGACTGAGGTCCTGGATGCCACGGATGTTAACGCGGCTTTCAACTCGTACCACTCCAGTCTTTCTCAACTCTACGAGCGTAGTTTCCCAGTCCGCGAGGGCCGTCCCTTAACCCGGTCTAAGCGCTCAGCCTGGTACAACGCACAGCTTCGTGACCTTCGTCGAGTGGTCGACAAGGCTCGCCGCAGATTCCTCCGTTTTCGATACGACGTTGACAAGGAAATTTTTCAGTTCTGGCAAAGGGCTTATAGACACCAGATGCTTCAAACTCGATGTTCCTACTACGAGCGACGTTTCGGCGACATCAGTTTCAAACCGGCTAAGCTTTGGGGACTACTCAACGATCTCTGCGGTCGATCGCGGAGGAGAGCAGATATTCCATCCAAGTTGAGCTACGGGGATACCGTCCACACCGACCCCCTGGACGTCCTCAACGCATTCAATGCTCATTTCGCCACAGTTGGCGAGAAGACAACTGCGTTCCTTCGCGGGACGTCCTCTCTTCCCGACCTTCCGGACAACTCTGATAAGGGACTTTTCCATCTTCAAGAGATTAGCAGAGACACCATGATCAAAGAGATCTCTAAATCGGTGCTATATAAGTAGAGCGCATTCGAAATAGAGCGCACGCCTGATTGGAGCGCATCTGATTGGAGCGCCGACCTATCAAGAGCGCAGTAACCTCCGAGATCGAATGACCATGCAAATGAATTACACCATCATAGCTCAGTGTAAATTTCTTCACATTATAGTCATTTTTTTTCGGCAATTCGACAGGCGACACAAGATTGAGTGAGAGTTTAGGTCTGGAACGTTCCCTCGGAAGCGCGCGGGAAAACAAAATTCGGAGTTTATTGTGCGTGTTAAATTTCAGACGGGAAATGATCTACCTTTCGCTTTCTTAACTGGGGAACGCTCTATACCCATGAGTACAACGAAGAAAACAGCGGATTCAGATTCACGACTCGTTGACAGCACTGATTTATTTTCTGGACAGTCGGCTCTCATTAACTTCTTTCGAGATGGCTGCGTCGGTAGCGCGAAGTCGGCATCTACCGGGGACATAGAACGTTAGAAAGGCGCAGTTCTAAGATTATTGTAGAATTGATCTTTCCCGAGCGCGAAACGCTTGGAGCGTGGCAATTTGAAGTAATGCACAATATCACAGAGAGAATATTCGACGGTGCGCTCTCATCAGATGCGCTCCAATTATACGGGCGCGAATCAGATGCGCTTCAATCAAATGCGCGTCAAAGTCATCCAAAACAAAGCTATTCGAGCAGTTACCGGAAGATCTTGTAGGGAGTCCATCGCAGACTGTTACGCCGAACTGGGAGTTCTCAACATAGAACAACTTACCACGCTCAACCAGTGTGTCTTTGCATTCAAAACCCGAAAGGGTAAAATTCCGATCGGAGGCCCTTTTCAATTTGAGGAGAAGAGCACAAAACGAACCCGACGCCGCGACAGCCTCCGAATCCCCCGTGCAAAAACAGTACTTTCAGACCACAGCCTCCGCCACCGCCTACCGCCTGTTTGTTTCACTCAAACCTTATGGTTTGAGTGAAGAACTCCCAATTTTAAATGATAGAAGGTTTGTTCAAAATTATTTTGAATGATGTTTACATGAAATAATGACTTTCCTCGTGGCATTCTCATTGAATGAAAGTTTTCCTCGCCTTCGCTCCCGCGAAATCTGTGATTCTTGAATCAATGATTTCTCCATTCTTTCCACTAAGATTATCCGAGCGTTCCTCCGGAAACTGGTACATACAAGTTCAATGATGGCCTACTAATGAAATCAATCGTCGAGTGAACCCACACGGATCCCAAAGCCCGCGGCCATTTTTTAACCCCGCCATTTAGCCTGCGAGCGAAATTTCGAGCCCAACTCTGGTCTTGCCTGACGGTTCTCTTCTATTTCTTTTCAAACTATTACGCTAAACGCTCTGTCAGGTACATTCGGATGGGGCGGCCGCCAGCCTAACAGATACTCGGATGAGAACCAGCCTAAATAATAATGTTGATGTGTGTGAGTTCTGGCCGTTTTACCACGGGGGAAACCCGACCGACTTTAACAGAACCACAAGTTCACAACTGGGCACACTTTGCACTAGCTTAGCCGGTGTACAGGCACTAATGGAGAGGAGTAACACTATCAAAGTGAACACACGGTCAACTTCAGTATGAGGGTTATCTTTATTGAATCATGAACTGGTTATATAGGATTTTGCTACACTCTCCCACTCGTACCTCTCACATAATACCTGTTGTCGAATACTGATTGGTTGAGACACACACAAGAGCCAGATGTCTGGCTCAGACATGGGAACCCCGGTTTCTTACGGTATGTGGAGTTCGTCTGAGACCAGCCTGATATCTAGGGAGAGTGAGAGGCATGTCTAGACATGAGAGGCCTCTGCTGTAAAGAGGTCCGGCTGGATTGCTTACTGACCGTCTGGGATTCTAATTTCGTACAAACACATCTCTAAGATTCAGCGGTACGACATCTCTAGGAAGAAGCGTCAAAGTCTCGATGAGAAATCTCGCTTCAACAGCCTCCCAGATGTCGACCCGGTGAATCCTGCACCAATAGTGTATTCTATGTCACTTTCCAGCCGTCCTTTCAATATGTATAGACTTTTAAGAGTGTGTATTATATTTCGAACTGCTTCCAAAAACTGAGCAAGGTTTTGGATTACATCTTGATCATATGGTTAATCTTCATACATACAGTGAGTTCGCTGTGGAAACTCTTGAGACAGGAGCGCGCGGTTGGTTCGAAATCTCACTCAGTGCATGTTCCGTGATGTCGTCTGGAGATCGGGTGATCGTGCCGCGCGTTTCCATCGGGTGATCGGTCATTTGTAGGAAAAATGGCGGCCGTCTAGCAGCGAACGAGTATAGGCCATTTGTAGGAAAAATGGCGACCGTTTCACCGTTAATTTGGCGGGGAAGGGTAGTCGGCGGAGCGCGGGCATTTTCGGATGGCAGAACGCGATGTATTTGGCGTTGCGAAAAGAGTTTCGTTTGTTTTCTTCCAATCGTCTTTCTCAATAAACGGTCAGTGATTTGCATGTTTGAAGACTCAATTGGAAGCTCTGCTTCCGAGGACCACTTCGAGAGGATCGTGAACAACTTCCCGAGACTGTAGTCCCGCTTAACCGCTCTGAGAATTTCTTCGCGAACTTCGGTGGCGATCGAATGTTCCCGGATGTCCGTAGCATGTTTGATCGAATGTCACCAAGTCGACATTCCATTCGCTCTCGCCGTTCTTTTCTTTCACATCTTCACCACTCATTGAGCTTCAGCCAACGCCGTCGTTAGGGCAACCTCTGTCGACCTTCGTTTCACCTGGCGCGTCAAGTATATGCTCCGCTTCATCGTAATCTCGAAGTCCAAATTGGATTGAAGAGTTCTCAAGAAGCAGAACATCTCCCCGAGTCCCCGGGGAAATCGCAAACGAACACGAGAGACAAACCACTGTTCCGAGGAAAGGAAAATTTCCCGGCGATCCGCGCGAAAATACAGCACGAGAGTCCACGCAAGAGCCCCGTGTGCTCCCATCCCATTGTTTACAGTACGGCGCCGACCCTCTCCCAAACATGTTCGCTATCAGACGGGCAGCTTGCCCTCTCCACCACCAAGTTCGCTGCGGTGATCGGTCATTTGTAGGAAAAATGGCGGCCGTCTAGCAGCGAACTTCGTCGTAAACGGCCATAGGCGCGCAAACAATGAGGCAGAGCGCAGACGATTTCGAGGGAGAGGAGGAGAAGGCTTCGGCTGTGTCATACGGAGAAGGAGCGCGCGATTCAAATGGTTGAGGGTTCTCAGACAGGACTGGGACTGGCACAAACGTTGAATGCTGGCATCCGTTCAATGAGACGAAGTGGAACGAGGAACGGAGTGGATTATGATGCGTACTGCGAGAAGAATACCGGATGATTTGGCTGAGGGAGAGTTGCCTTTCGGGGNGGATAAGTTCGCGATTGGACTGAACTATCGGCTACGAACCTATCAATTTTCTAACAAAATCAATGTCCTTCAGCAACCACAGCTCAAATTATTCCTGCCCCTCCTTCCCTCCACATTGTCAGTAAGAAGTCAGCTGAAATAATGAATCATCAGCCATAATTTTGACTTGTTTTGAGCTACGAATTCGTTTCTCAAGCACTGGTCTAGACTCTAGAGACGATGCTCAGCGCAGTCTCGGGTAGCCGAGCAGCACCCTCACGGAGGGCATTTAAAAATGGCGGCCGAATGCATCCATCCGCGAGAAAGCGTGGTCGTTTGGCATAGACCCTTTCCATCCGCTCTCCCCCAAATGCGCGGCAACGAACACGCGGGTTTTTTGATCTGCCACCAGGGTTCGCATTGGAGTGTGCTTCCGAATCGTTGGATGTGGCATTGTGGCATTGTTTGTCCTCATTCGGACGAGCTTTGGAATGTCTGTTCATTTGGATGACTTTCCGGTGTCGTCGTTCGGATTTTGTGGAATCGTTTCGAGATGGTCTTTGGAGGACATTTTGAGCTCAGTGTTGCCGACGAGGTCTCCGGAATTCTTGAAAGTGTCCGACGCAAGGAGAGTACCCGTGTTATTCAAGGCTACGCGGATTTGACCGGAGAAAATGTTGCTGAATTTACAGAAGCCTTGTCGCCGATCCCGAGAACGAAGATGCAGCTCGATGTTGACGATGAGCATTCAGGTGGTTTCCTGATTCCGTTGGCGGATTCCACACAGCAGGACGACGTGGATCCTGGAATTTCGGTTCGAACGACGCGTCGTTCACGCCAATTCACTCTTAAGGTGCGTTTACACTGTTTCAATCTCATGGCGCCATCTCATGGCGCAATGCGATTGAAAGCTCAAGCAAAAGGCTATGGAGCGGGCGGTCGGCGGAACAGCGATGACGTCAGCACTGACTCGTCTGCAGCCGATCGGAGCCCGCGCCGGCAACATTGAAAGAGATTACTGGCGAGTAATGTCGTTCAATCGGGTCTACGACTTTTCGATCCAGTGTTTACCGAATGGATGGATTTTTAAAGGGACACCTCGCCGCCAGGCTAGCGGGTTGTCGGCCGGCGCATCGAGTGCTGAGACCGAATTCCATTTCGCCGGGTTTCACCCGTCACCGAGGACAGAGAGCGATTGTGATCCGGTAGGCAAGTGAGCGGAAAAAGGTTCCGGACGGAACCGTCCTGCAAGACCAACCAAACCGACCGACACGACCAACCACATCCTCTACTACATTCACGCAAACTCCAACTAGTGGCGTGGCGCCTCGCTCCCCACTCCTGTCTGCAGAAGCGACGCACCTTAGGTAGGTTTCCGTCCTGGAGGAATGGGAGCGGTGGCGCTACGAAAGGCGCTCGGCCAAAATTTTGGGATCGATCTGTGGTGATTCAGCCAGGTAGGACATGGCATCGGCTAGGGGGCGAGCCAGAAGGGCTTGCTGTTCCGCAAGTTTCACTAGGAACCCATCTGCCTTCAGCGCGAAAAAAGATTTGTTTGCTTTAAGGTGGGCCTCGACGTCGTATAAGGGCTCCGGGCTTAAAAAGGCTAAGCCGCTCGATTCGGGGTAGGCTTGCTTGAGGTCGTCGGCCAACTTTTGAGTGTCTTTCAGGTCGAACAAACGTTTGAGGGCGGCGACCACCCCGGGGCTGGAAGTGTGAGGTTGAACGTGAATGCAAGTGTCAGGGCATAAGATGGCAGCGGAAGCAATCGCGAAGAGGGCGTGCAAGGCGAGGTGAACTCACTTAATGGACGGGGCACTGGAGTCTTCCAGGAGGCCGGAGAAAATGTCTGGCAGTGCTTCCGAGAGCGTATTCGCAACCGGGTTGGCAGGTTCGGTCTGTACCTCTTCTTCCGCTTCGGAGATCTCCACGGAGTCGTGGTCGTCGTAAACGTCCATGATCTAGAAGTGAGAGGGACGTAAGTACAGACAACAGAAGTCGCCGGCGGACTTCGCCGTGAGGAAGGCGTATGCACGTGGGCGGAGTAGGGTTTAGGGTTAGGGTGAGCCGACGAGTCGGTTCGGGATCGCGACAAGCGCGTGGCATCACGTCACATTCGTGGCATCACGCTCATTGCGTGGCATCCAGTTCCTGAGGGAAAAGGGCAGCGAGCTGGGCCAGGCCAGTCGGAAAACTCTGATCTACCAGACCCGCTCAGTGCGGCGGTCATGAGCACGTGGCGAGCACGTGGGATGAAGAAGGTAGGGTCTGAATGACGACACAGCTCAGGTCGAGCGAAGCTGAAAGGAAGGGGCAGCGACTTACCGATCGGTTCACAGATGGTAGAACTTCAGTTGGCACAAGTGTTTTAGTCACTTTTCGAATGGCTCCGCAAGGACCGTACTGCACTCGACGAGCGGAAAACAACAAGTGAGGAACATCCTTTCCAGCGACCCTCTCTTGGTGTTGTTTTTCGTTTCGCCCTCGGTGACGGGTTCCACCCGTCTCATGGAATCCCAGTCAAGTCTTCCCATGCAAGCATGAGTCGACTCGACTGTTGAAATATTTCTGAATGAATTCGACTGAATAACGACATTCGGATGCACTCAATGATTCGGAAGAAACAATGATTCCGACGGTCTGATAGAAAACAAAATAACACGTACGTCTGATTGCACTCTTAGATTTTCCATAACTTTCATGGTCTTTTGCAAAGAAAAGGGCTCGACTCGAAAGAAATGCATGATTTGTTCGGAGATGATTTGTTCGCTATCCCTCGAATATCATTGAGCACCTTGTTTCCTCTCGCATGAATCAAGACACTGAGGCTCAACCTCTTCCAACGCGTCGCTGTAGTTGTATGAATCTTTCAACGATTTTCTGCATTATAGTTGAAGAATTGGGAGCCGGATTGTGCCGGACAGCGAATGCTCACGTGCTTCCCATCCATCGCCCCGCAGGCGTTCGGAAAATTCCATCGCTGGTCGAAATCTCGCATGATTCCCTCCCACTGAGCTTCTGACTTGGGTACCTAGAACAAGGGGTTGGACTTACAGTGCGATCTTTTACAGGATGCCGACCCTGTAGCCGGAATTGAAGGATCCGACGACGCCAGCCTGCTCGCCACGCACTCCCAGCCGATTGGAGAGGAGGAAACGCCGCCCTCGACCGCACGATCCCCTCAAAGTCCCTCTTCTGGCGACTCCCGCGCGTCCCGCAAACGCAGACGACCCCCGCCCGACGCGACAGCTGACCCCGGGGTTGTCGATGCTCTCAGTAAACTTGAACAGCTGACGCACATGAACCGGCGGCGGAGTCCCAACGAGTTTGATATCTTCGGCGAGAGCCTCGCCCTGCAGTTGAACAACATGCCTCTGCACCGAGCACTGCTGTGCCAAGCGAAGCTGCAGCAGGTGATGACCGCCGAGCGGTTGGATCAGCTGCGGGCGGCGGATACCGCCACTTATTTCGATTCCTCGTCTGTGGTCGGACCAGTCTCCGCCGGTCTGTCACAGCTCACTCACAATTATTCTCTGGGGGGTGACGAGAGCGACGACGACAACGACGACGCGCCAGATCTTACGACTCTCTAATAATTCATAATCTATCTATCTCACACGGCTTCAGACATGCCTCATTACCTGAATAAACTCTTCCAACTCTTGGTAGATCGCCTTGCAGACGAGTGGAAAGAACAGTGAGAACGTACTCTTTGGGATCCTATACAGAGCGCTCAGGGTGTTGAGATTATCCCCGGTCGCTAGGTACCGTAAACTCATCTGAAGTTTGACTTCGGCTTTTATAGCAGAGCGATACCAGGTGTCCTTCTTCTCCAGGCGTGGCCGCACTTTCTCCAGCAGAAAGGCGAATTGTGTCTCATTCATTCGAAGATGATTGAGAAAATCGTCAGGGGACTCCTTCACCCACTCTCTGATGAGCGTTGACGACGCTTCTCGCTCCTCTCGTGCCTCAACTAGAGGTCGCAGAACCGGTTCCTGGCATTTTAGGAACCGGTTCCTAATTCGAGGAACCGGTTCCTGATTTTAGGAACCGGTTCCAAATTTTAGGAACCGGTTCCTCATCTTAGGAACCGGTTCCTNGCCAGAAGGGCTTGCTGTTCCGCAAGTTTCACTAGGAACCCATCTGCCTTCAGCGCGAAAAAAGATTTGTTTGCTTTAAGGTGGGCCTCGACGTCGTATAAGGGCTCCGGGCTTAAAAAGGCTAAGCCGCTCGATTCGGGGTAGGCTTGCTTGAGGTCGTCGGCCAACTTTTGAGTGTCTTTCAGGTCGAACAAACGTTTGAGGGCGGCGACCACCCCGGGGCTGGAAGTGTGAGGTTGAACGTGAATGCAAGTGTCAGGGCATAAGATGGCAGCGGAAGCAATCGCAAAGAGGGCGAGCAAGGCGAGGTGAACTCACTTAATGGACGGGGCACTGGAGTCTTCCAGGAGGCCGGAGAAAATGTCTGGCAGTGCTTCCGAGAGCGTATTCGCAACCGGGTTGGCAGGTTCGGTCTGTACCTCTTCATCCGCTTCGGAGATCTCCACGGAGTCGTGGTAGTCGTAAACGTCCATGATCTAGAAGTGAGAGGGACGTAAGTACAGACAACAGAAGTCGCCGGCGGACTTCGCCGTGAGGAAGGCGTATGCACGTGGGCGGAGTAGGGTTTAGGGTTAGGGTGAGCCGACGAGTCGGTTCGGGATCGCGACAAGCGCGTGGCATCACGTCACATTCGTGGCATCACGCTCATTGCGTGGCATCCAGTTCCTGAGGGAAAAGGGCAGCGAGCTGGGCCAGGCCAGTCGGAAAACTCTGATCTACCAGACCCGCTCAGTGCGGCGGTCATGAGCACGTGGCGAGCACGTGGGATGAAGAAGGTAGGGTCTGAATGACGACACAGCTCAGGTCGAGCGAAGCTGAAAGGAAGGGGCAGCGACTTACCGATCGGTTCACAGATGGTAGAACTTCAGTTGGCACAAGTGTTTTAGTCACTTTTCGAATGGCTCCGCAAGGACCGTACTGCACTCGACGAGCGGAAAACAACAAGTGAGGAACATCCTTTCCAGCGACCCTCTCTTGGTGTTGTTTTTCGTTTCGCCCTCGGTGACGGGTTCCACCCGTCTCATGGAATCCCAGTCAAGTCTTCCCATGCAAGCATGAGTCGACTCGACTGTTGAAATATTTCTGAATGAATTCGACTGAATAACGACATTCGGATGCACTCAATGATTCGGAAGAAACAATGATTCCGACGGTCTGATAGAAAACAAAATAACACGTACGTCTGATTGCACTCTTAGATTTTCCATAACTTTCATGGTCTTTTGCAAAGAAAAGGGCTCGACTCGAAAGAAATGCATGATTTGTTCGGAGATGATTTGTTCGCTATCCCTCGAATATCATTGAGCACCTTGTTTCCTCTCGCATGAATCAAGACACTGAGGCTCAACCTCTTCCAACGCGTCGCTGTAGTTGTATGAATCTTTCAACGATTTTCTGCATTATAGTTGAAGAATTGGGAGCCGGATTGTGCCGGACAGCGAATGCTCACGTGCTTCCCATCCATCGCCCCGCAGGCGTTCGGAAAATTCCATCGCTGGTCGAAATCTCGCATGATTCCCTCCCACTGAGCTTCTGACTTGGGTACCTAGAACAAGGGGTTGGACTTACAGTGCGATCTTTTACAGGATGCCGACCCTGTAGCCGGAATTGAAGGATCCGACGACGCCAGCCTGCTCGCCACGCACTCCCAGCCGATTGGAGAGGAGGAAACGCCGCCCTCGACCGCACGATCCCCTCAAAGTCCCTCTTCTGGCGACTCCCGCGCGTCCCGCAAACGCAGACGACCCCCGCCCGACGCGACAGCTGACCCCGGGGTTGTCGATGCTCTCAGTAAACTTGAACAGCTGACGCACATGAACCGGCGGCGGAGTCCCAACGAGTTTGATATCTTCGGCGAGAGCCTCGCCCTGCAGTTGAACAACATGCCTCTGCACCGAGCACTGCTGTGCCAAGCGAAGCTGCAGCAGGTGATGACCGCCGAGCGGTTGGATCAGCTGCGGGCGGCGGATACCGCCACTTATTTCGATTCCTCGTCTGTGGTCGGACCAGTCTCCGCCGGTCTGTCACAGCTCCCTCACAATTATTCTCTGGGGGGTGACGAGAGCGACGACGACAACGACGACGCGCCAGATCTTACGACTCTCTAATAATTCATAATCTATCTATCTCACACGGCTTCAGACATGCCTCATTACCTGAATAAACTCTTCCAACTCTTGGTAGATCGCCTTGCAGACGAGTGGAAAGAACAGTGAGAACGTACTCTTTGGGATCCTATACAGAGCGCTCAGGGTGTTGAGATTATCCCCGGTCGCTAGGTACCTACCGTGAACTCATCTGAAGTTTGACTTCGGCTTTTATAGCAGAGCGATACCAGGTGTCCTTCTTCTCCAGGCGTGGCCGCACTTTCTCCAGCAGAAAGGCGAATTGTGTCTCATTCATTCGAAGATGATTGAGGAAATCGTCAGGGGACTCCTTCACCCACTCCCTGATGAGCGTTGACGACGCTCCTCGCTCCTCTCGTGCCTCAACCCACGGCCGCACCCACCAGCGCCGAGGTCGACGTCTCCTTGCTTCGCGTTTCTTTCGTAGTGCCGCCTTCAGGACCTCGATAATCACTTCGAGACCTGCTCGAACCAGCTCTTGGTCCCTTGCTCCGCGCGATGCCATTCTGGAATGTTTCTCTTCTCGATTGCGAGATCTCTTTGTGAAGTACCAAGAGCTCAATTTCGGCCCATCGCCCGAGATTTACTCCTCTACGCACCTGAGCTGCCTTTGCTTGTGCTTTGACCACTGAATCACCTAAACAATTTATTCGACCCTCTTGCTGGTTGACAGCTCGCGCGAAACTTCCGTTGACGCTAGCCGTTGGAGGTTCCGCGATATTTCGCGATAGTCTCGCGGAGTTCGCCCGCTTTCAATGTGATTGCGCCATCGCATTGAACGCCATTTCGCTTTCAATCGCATTGCGCCATGAGATGGCGCGATGAGATTGAAACAGTGTAAACGCGCCTTAACGGATCAGGGAACAAATGTTCATCTCCAGCGCAGTCCCACAGGTCAGATCCACGATGGATCGTGTCGAGCGCGAGCCGATCCAATTCTCCGAGATTCCTCAGCTGAAAGGCAAGTCCAATGCCTCTATCGTCAACGACTCTCGAAGAACCCGGACTCTTACTTGACAGAGTCTGGGTGGCAGGTTGGGATCCTCGATGCCTGAGTATTGTTTTTTTTTGAGGACTTCCCATTCTCGAATCGAAAATCTCCGGGATTAAACCGTCTACATGCTCAGGGAGGTGGGCATTGAAATCGAATTCGACCGACAGAACTATGTGGGTTCAATTGCGTGATGTCCAGCCTCTTAATTACACCTTATAAGATGNATAATCGATCCTGCTGACACAGCATCCTGTACAAGTGATCGGAATTTGCGTATGTTAGTTAATATGGAGAGATTTGGGTTGAATTTGAAATCCATGACTCGGATGGTCGCCACAGTTTTATTTGGACCGTTGGTACGATCAAATTCTTGTTTGATGCTGTTCCAAATGTCAGCTGCAGTAGCCGTTAAGGTGATGCCGCGGAATTTCAGATCGATTAAGGCAGTAGAAAGAGAGTTAAGGAGAATGGTTTTTGCCAATAGGTTCGCTTTGACGAAAGTTTTATCGGTATTGGGTAAAGTACCCATAGCAGCCTCGCCATGCGAGATAGTTTTTTCCTGCAGCGTCAAGCCGCACGTTGCATAGATTAGAATATCTGAAGTTCGAGGAATTCGTATCCTTATTGTCGTCATTTTTGTCGTCAGCCATGAGGCATTCTTGTTGGTGGAATAAGAAGACGAAATCGTCGTCCGCCAGAGTAATATTGAACACGGGTTACCTATCTGATAATCGGGTGGTAATATGATTGCGAAGGACCGTAAGATGAAAATTTTCCTTACCACTTAGTGCCTCCGTTCCTGTACGGAGCACAGCCAAACTGATGTACTTCAATGGCGTTTTCTTCCGAACACAGGAACAAGAGAGTGCACTGATAACGTGTTGATGTGTGTGAGTTCTGGCCGTTTTACCACGGGGGAAACCCGACCGACTGTAACAGAACCACAAGTTCACAACTGGGCACACTTAGCACTAGCTTAGCCGGTGCGTGCCGGAAAATTTGAGCGCAACGTAACTTTTAGCGCAAGTAAATTAGAGCGCGAAGTAGGTCAGAGCGCACCGTAAACTCTAGCGCAACGTAGATTCGAGCGCGATGTGAATTTAGGCGCAACGTAGACTTGAGCGCAATGTGGATCTAAGCGCAATGGAGACTTGAGCGCGGAGGCCATACAGGGTGTCCCCGTTCTGTAAAAGTTGACCCTTAACGCATCACGAGAGTCCTTGGGAAGTTTGAGAAAGGAAGACACAGTTCTCGTTTGGTTCCACAAAAACAGGCATCGATTTAATCGTATACTCAATAATTCTTCTTACATATCGAAGTTTACTAGAAGGAAATGTTATGAGCACATGTGAGAAGGTAATCTGAAATGTCGTCGCTCGAATAGGAGTGTACAAGGTTCCTTAGTCGAGTTTGACTTGAGGGTTCCGGTATTTCGATGATGTGGCGGCTCATCCCAACGATTGGGTGAGGTTAGGTTAGATTCCGGNAAGATTCTATGAGAGGAACCGGAATGAACTTCACGCCATCGTGAAGGCATGCGGTCCCTAATTTACGCAGCGTAGCTTTGTGATCGATTTCAAGCACATTTGAAGCGATGGATGTGCGCGCCAATTCGCCAAGCGGAAAAATCTAAGCAGACGGTTCGACGTTCGACCCATCATGATGATGATGATCTCTGCTGAATTGAGCCGGAATATGCGAGTTTTCCGACTTTTTCATTGTTTCCGACGGAATGATGCTAGAAAACGAAGGTGAAGAGGAAAGAGCTATGAAAAGCTAAAAAATTCTTATGGCGGGTTACATTTCTGACAGTGTCGGTCATTGGACTTTTCACGGAATCTCCGGAGTTTTCCGGAAAATTCGATGAAACCAAGTAGACAGTGCTGTAGCTCAGTGCTACTTGAGACTAGTCGGCTGTCGTCGCAGAACACAACAGTTTTCGCCACATGAGTAGAACATTAGCAGTGCTTAACGTAGAAGTGTGAGTGATCATGGCTACAAGTGAACCAGATCCCCTTAGCAAGGCGAAACTGGCTGTTCGTCATGCTCTACGCAGCCCGTATTTCAAGCCGTTTGATTCAGATGTTCAAAAAGTGAGAGACGAAATCAGGAAGACGAAGCGTGTCACCGCGGTGTGCCTAAATTGTGCAGCGCCTCTCAAGGTTAAAGTTTCGATCCATCGCACTTCAAACCTGAAGACGCATCTCCGGAAATACCACGGGCCACGCGTAGCCACTGCCTTCACGGCATGGCTCAAGGCAAAACGCCTGGCTTTCGTTTCCCGCCATCCCAGAAGAGTGAGTGAAACCCGCGCACGTGACTCAACTCGCTCTCTGCAGCGACGTTTCGATAGTGGTCTCGTAGAGTTCATCATGCAGAGCATGGTTCCTCTGCGAACGGTTGAGCTGGGTTCTTTCAAAAGATTCTTAGATACGCTGGATTACAAGAAGAAAGGCTTGAAATTGATGAGCAGACGAACTCTGGGCCGCACACTCAGAACGGCGTACGCCAACTTTCGCGGTATCTTAAAGAACCTCTTAGAGGAGCCAGAATGGGTCTCCACGACCGCCGACATCTGGTCTGGAGGTACAAGAAGCTTCTTAGGGATGACCGTACACTGGATAGATGCCGCTTACAATCGAAAATCAGCGCCCCTCGCCTGCCGGCGTTTCCGTGGAAGGCACACGTTCGACGCGGTTGCCAATCTTGTCCATGAAATTCATCAGTCTTTCAACCTCTCGACTCCGAAAATTACTGCCTGTGTCACCGACAACGGATCAAATTTCGTGAAGGCTTTCTCCGAGTTTGGCGTTGAAAATGCCAACCTGGAACTGGATGTAGAGGAATCTGACAACAGCGAAGCGGATCATGACTCACAGGACGGAGAGAGTGAGCCGAGCGAAGAAGATTATGATGACACGGACAATACCAATGAGGTTTGTTATGATATTGCTCGCTTCCTAGCTTACGCTGTACAGAGAGAGATGGATGGTAGATTCGATATGACTTACTTCTTTCTACTGATCGAACCACTAACGTGTGAAACTTTGTCTGTTTTACAATAGGTCGAAGGAGCGAGCACAGAAACGAGCAATGCCGACGAGGAGGCTGACGACGAAGACGGTCACTGCGAGTCGGACAGAAGCGCACTGAGTGTTTCGCCCGTGGAGCAAGACGATTCGGATTACTCTCATTCGGAAGAAGAGTTTGATGGTGGCAGCCAAACGGTGGTCGCCTCGTGGGCGGGCCTTGACGATGCAACTTTAATCAGGTTACCTTCGCACGCGAGATGCGCGGCTCACACATTGTCCCTTTGCGCAACGACCGATGTGAATAGGGTGTTGAGTGCCAATCGCGCGCTGGCGACTCGCCATGGAAGGGTCTTGTCCAAGTGCAACAAATTGTGGAGCTTGAGTAGACGTCCGAGATCGGCTGAAGTCATAAAGGAGATTACAGGTAGATTCCTGCCCCGGCCGGTCGCCACCCGTTGGAACAGTTTGTACGACTGCCTCACGGCTCTGTTTGAGCTAAAACCTCGATTACCCGCCCTCATGACAGGTCTACAGCTCCAGGAGTCGTTCAACGAGAATGACTTCTCATATATTGAGGAATACCTAAAATGCACGAAGCCCGTCGCCATGGGCTTGGACAAGCTCCAAGGCGAGGAGAGCGCCTTTTATGGAGTGCTCCTACCGACGCTCCTCGTGGTGAAGCGGCAAGTTGCAGATGTTACTGAAACTGGCCTTCGCTTCTGCCGACCCGTCGCCGAGGGATTGCTGCAGAGTTTACAGACCCGATTCGAGGACGTTTTCGACTGCCGCACCAGTTTGGGCGAAAAATGTGCAATGGCGACTCTGTCCATGCCACCGTTCAAGAAATGGTTGCTCAGGCGCGTTTCGCAAGAAGACCAAGCACACCTTCTCGCGCGATTCAAGGCCCTCATTCAAGATAGGCTGCCGACAGAAAGTACGACAAGCCCTACGCCAATGGAAGCAGACGACTTTTACGGCTTCGGCGAGGAGCCTGCGGCTGCGGCCTCAGAGAATTCTGCGGAGTCAGTCATGCAGCAGTATCTGAGCGATCCTGAAACAGCTCTCATCATGCTCGACAGATATACCGTCATCGCCGCAATCTTTCGGAAATACAATACTCAGCCTCCTTCAAGCGCGCAGGTGGAGCGCTTGTTCTCTTATGCGACTATGGCGAACGCAGCTAAGGCCAACCGCCTCTGCGATGAAAAATTTGAGCAGAGAGTAGTGCTCCGGCATCGATTACCAGCCGAATGAATGAATAAATGTGTGTCGGGGCATTTGTCAGATGGGAGTCATCATGTACATAAACAGACGAGAGCGTGTCTTCAAAGGAACCGGATGAGTTTTCTTTCGTTGCATGATTTGATTTGTTTCATTGCCATTGACCTGATAAGCGGAAATAACTAGCAAGATCCCCCAGAGCATTTACCCGCGGTAGGAGTCTGCTCTATCTCGAGCGATGATCATCACAGTCATGATTATGATCACAGTTGTGATCATAGTCATGATTATAATAATAATCACAAAAACGATTATGATTATAATCATAATCATAACTGTGATTATGATTATAATCATAATCATAACTGTGATTATGATTATGGCCATAATCATAGTCATGATTATGATTATAATCATAATCACAGTTATGATTATGATTATAATCATAATCAAGGTCATGATTTTTCAGTCTGTGATTATAATCATAATCATGATTATGATTATGNACATCCAACTTCGTCTATGCCAAACGACCACGCTTTCTCGCGGATGGATGCATTCGGCCGCTATTTTTAAATGCCCTCCATGAGGGTGCTGCTCGGCTACCCGAGACTGCGCTGAGCACTGTCACTAAACTGGTGGTGCCTGCGGGAATGTGACTTGAGATGCGACTTCAGAGCCGGAAGCAAGTAAAAATGATGGCGGATGAGGTCATCTACCTATCGTGTCGTTTTCCCATGATTTCCTCGACGAGTTGCGTCTCAAATGAACGGGTCGTTGGGAAGAGTTCTTACGCGAATAGTGTAACAGCGCTCAGAGAACAACCAAACGCCCCATTCGCTCAATGGTTAATAATTGCTTACGTTCCAGGGAAGGAGCTACCCCGATTTCATATTTCTGACGCGCTCCATGGTTCCCATATTCCGGAGGACCAACCGCTCCGAGTCCGATTTATGGTCAACTTCGGCGTCTCGGCTCGGAGCGACTACCGACGAGCGATTCAGCGACAGTTCAGGAGCGGATTCATCAGAGAAGAGAGCTGTGAAAGGGAGAGCCAACAGAATTCCATGGAGTCAGATGATTATTGCAGCGAAAGCGTTAAGATTGAGTTCCGGAGAACTTTCAAATAGAGTTTCATGCAATTTTCCATTCATGCAACGATGCGCATTTTTTCATCCAAGATCCATCAGAACAGCACACATCCAGATTTCAGAATATGAACTATCCCGGTTCAGGTCACCTTCTCGTAGTGCTAAGCCTAGGATAGAAAAATACACTGATCAGAAGAAAGTTCCTTCACCCTCGATTTCGATAGAAGAGAAATTGACAATGGGAAACGTACTGTTCGCAAAGCAGGGGTTTTGTTTGAAATCAAAGGTCTCTACAATCTAGGAATGTGAAATCGCGGATAATCCGTTCAGTCAAAGCGAGTTCGCTCGCAACGGTTTTTTCAAGCGCGCAAGCGATCGGAAGCCGCACGGCGTCAGAGTTACTAGGAGTTAGATACGACGCGATTGGAGGTAAGTTCGATACTTTTTTACCTAGTTAGATTTCGTACAGAGGAGCAAGGAGCTAGAGTCACTTCTCCTAGTTGCCGAATTCTTCAAAAGTTTACTTGTGTTGCCACAGGCTGCTCCTCCGCTTTTATATTTCCCAGTTATCAGCCAGGGGTGACCTTGAAATTCATAACGGTTTTTCTCTCGAAACGTTTTCTCAAGCATGCAAGCTATCGGAAGTCGCATTGCGTCAGAGTTACTAGGAGTGAGTCACGACGCAATTGGAGGTAAGTTCGATACTTTTTTACCTAGTTAGATTTCGTACAGAGGAGCAAGGAGGTAGAGTCACTTCTCCTAGTTGCCGAATTCTTCAAAAGTCTACTTGTGTTGCCACAGGCTGCTCCTCTGCTTTTATATTTCCCAGTTATTAGCCACAGGTAACCTTGAAGTTGCTCTCTAGGGCAAGTCACGTTTGCTGGTATGTTTCCATTCCTTCATTTGGTCTCTTGCTAACCCTTATTTGATTTCCGAGTTGGTCTTCCGTTTAATTCATTAGTCAGCCTTCTATGTATTCGCTCTTTTTTTACGATTAAATTCACGCCAATTATCCTCTGGTACATCTCCAGCGCCGTTATGGATCGAAGTGGGGAGAGTTTCGTCCGTTGTCCTGGCTCGAAATATAATACCACGATCTGGACTGATCGGCGAGGCCGTTTCGAAACTGACGGAGCTGAGAGATACGGTGACTTTTCCTTCCACATCATTCGGGAGAGCAAATGCAAGAGGTTTCTCACCCTGGGCTGCAAATTCCGCAAAGCGTGAGTTCTTCAATGAGCTTTCAAAAGAACCGAGGTGTCGCCTGAGAGCAGTTTGACGAGACCTACTCACACTATCTATCTGTTCCAGGCCCCGTTTATGCCCTGCTCAGGCGAAGATTCAAGTGAATGGAACGATCGTAAACCAGGTCAGCGTGCACAACCATGAGCCGGAACTCCAGGGCCATGCAGTGCGAGTACGCGAGGCTCGCAACGATTGGCTTACAGAGACGCGATCGAATCCCAGAACGAACCCGAGCGACATCATTTTGAAGCATAGACGAAATCTTGACTTCGGAGCCGCCTGTCAGGTGCTCCCCGTGTCCCACCTTCGGAGCAGTCAACGTCACGCTAACTTGGTCCGGCCCCGTCAAGTTTCGAGCCTGCGACAGCTTCACGAAGAAATCGTAGACCATGAGATTCCGATGTTCACGGAGACAGCAACCGGAGAAAGATTGCGCAGCTTTCTTTGTCCCGAGCACGACTCCGTTATCCTAACGATTGATAGTCGACTCGAGCTTCTACGCCAAGCAAACATGCTTCACGCAGATGCCACATATAAGGTCAGACCCCAGAAATTATGTGAACAGCTATTCTGCATTCACGGCAACTGGAATGGATACGTGAGTATTTTCCCTCCGTTGAAAGATTCAGTCCATCGCGTATTGCTAAATCCGAGAAGGCGCACTCTCTTCTTGTTCTTCTGTACTCTTTCGTTCTCCGACGTTCCTCAGGTGGGTCTTGTTGCGTGCGCATTGATGAAAGTCAGATCTACTGCCGCCTACAGGGAGGTTTTTCGACGGCTGAAGCAGGAAGTCCCGGGTCTGACAGTCCCGGCATACATGGGAGACTATGACGAAGCAATGAGGGCAGCCATGGTCGCCGAATTCCCAGAAGCGCGTATCTATGGATGTTTTTTTCATTTCACTCAAAGTTTGGTTAAATACGCGAGCAGGCCGGCAGTGGGCCTGGCGAACGAAATCTGCCGCCGCGGCCAAATCCGCCGGAAATTCTTAAGTTTCACCGCTCTCGCCCTCCTTCCGCCAGAAGAAATCGCCGCGGCCTTCGATTTCTTCGCACTGGAAGCAAGCTTGGTCGACAACCGCTTCCGCCCGTTCTTGGACTACTTCAGGGCGTTCTGGTTGGAGGATATTGGGCCCGTCGGATTTTCCGTCTTCAGGGCGCCCTGTCGAGCGAACAACGCCGTTGAGTCTAACAACGCGACGCTGCTTCGCAGGGCAAAAATCCACGGCAATGTTTGGAATCTTATTTGTAAGTTATGTTACGCCCACTCTTCCACACGCTTTTCAAACGTTCCATGAATTCTTCATCGACAAAGGCTGATGATAATCCGATTCTATACTCCAGCGGTCTTATTGGAAATCTATCAGGACGTCGCACATGATTGCGGAGCTATTGCCAACGGAGCAGTTCGCATACGCTCTAGACAAACTCCAGCAACTAAGCAGAACGACGCAAGGATCTCGGAGTCGTGGGATATGTTGGACATGGGCCTAATCAGCCCCGTCGCCTTCATACGGCGAGTGAAGCACAGGACTGGTAGCGGTGAGCGAACCTCGTTCGATATCCCGCAGTGAAGTTGAGCATATCTCCGAAGACGGAGGTCATGTTCATGGAACCATTCCATCTTTCCTCCAGCTAATCCCCAGGAGGATTTCTCGGACGATGATGACGATTTCCAAGCATATCAGGCGGTTTTGCACGATCACGATTATCAAGGGCCAGGACCTGTGCAGTGAATAGCTAACACATGTGATAACACCTGATCCGGTTTCCTTCCTGCGCACCTTTCTCTCTACGGAATTCCGCGCAGAACAACGCGAAAGAGAACGTCCCCATCTCCTTCGGACTGAGCCTCCTGTGTCCGGGACGGGAACCAAAAACCATCTACTTTTTTGAGTATGAGAATCATTCTGGACTACCAACATACTCATCCATGATTTTTTCGCAATATTGGCATTATTATCCATCAAACGCCGAAGGGGCGTCTCGAACGAGACTGAATTCGTTCCCTCCGCTATCCCATCACGCATGCGATAACTTATCCTCTCAATAAAAATATTCTGGAATGACACTGAGTGAGTGGTTTTTTACATGCCGGTGCGCCGGAAACTGCATGCGACGACGTTTCCTATTGCTATGTCCGTATCACAGACCGAACTGGAATTCTCTCTAGATTTGGTGATGACACCTAGCTAACAATAAGTTATCATGGTCCAGCCAGGTTCAAAGCGAACATGCATCTGTATCCCTCGATAAACTACCACCGTTGAGGAACGCGGAATACGAAATGGAGCGCCGAAACAATTCTGATGGGTCTTCCGAGTTTCACATCAGAGAACTTGCCGACATCGGGTCAGATTGAGTTCTAAAAGCGGAGGGGCGACGCCCTCACCGCGATCAGTCTTGAAAAGATACCAGCGGATGGTCTATCTTGTGAACTGTCTCTCTGAATGAGAAAATTCATGATCGCACAAAACAAACGGAGGAGAAGAGCTGTGGTGCGAAACTATGTGAAAAAATTCTGACCAGTGAGAAGTTCAATCACTTTCATGCAAACCATTCATGCAACGAAGCGCATTGTTTCATCCAAAATCTGTCAGAACAGCCCGAATCCAGATTTCAGAATATGAACTATCCCGGTTAAGGTCACCTTTCTCGCTGTGCTAAGCCTATGATGGAAAAATACACTGATTGGAAGAAAGTTCCTTCACCCTTGATTTCGATAAAAGAGGAATTTACAATGCGGAGCGTACTGTTCTAAAAGCAGGAGTTTTCTTTGGAATCGAAGGACTAAGCAAGCTAGGAATGTGAAATCTGTTGAAAATGTTGTCCGATGGTTCACCATATTCAGTGTTTTGTTCAGACCATGACGATGGAACCTTGGAACAATTATATCTCAGTGTTAACAATTAGCTTGAAAGTGAAAGTTGACTGTCACAACTTCAGGGTCTGCAGTTCTGTTCACACACAGTAACTGGGTCAGTGCTCACACAGTAATGGATGCACATTGTTTGCATTATCTAGATAGGGGGAGCTCGCAGCGTTCCCTAAGATATATAAGCATCAGGTGTATTGAATAAAGTGCAGTAGTTGTTACCCGACCGTCATGCCGTTCTAGTCTTCACTGTCTAGTCATTCCACAGCATCTCGTCACAGTAGTCAGCCGGACTTCACACACTGGACGGTCTCTATCATACCGCAGCTCGCAGGATAAGTTCGCGATTGGACTGAACTATCGGCTACGAACCTATCAATTTCCTAACATATCGTTATCAGCACGATTAGGTTATTGAAGGAGACTAAAATTAAGTGAGTGAAGTGTCCGAAGTCACAGTAGAGAAAACACTGTGACTTGTTAGTGCCTCATCAAAGTGACTCGGTGTGCGCCACATCAACTATGGAATCCAGACAAGGAAGAATCACCACGCTCAACCCCAACGAGGAGAAAACGGCGAGTATCGTGTTTGATACTACGATGATGATGCAAGAGGATGGTCTAAGTTGTCACGTTCCGGGATGTGTGCAATCAGGCACCCGGATTCTGGACATTCTGAGATCCGCCACTCCTCTCAGGCCGGACTCTACAGGCGACGACAGAGGAGAAGTACGATCTCGGGAGCAGTGGCTCCCGAATCGTTTTCTTTGATTCGTCCAACCTAACGGACTACTTTCCCTGCCCCACACCAACGCTGACACTCCGTCGGCTGGTATCATGTGGACAAAGATCAAGGGAAAGTACCAGTACGTCACCGGCTGCTACCGCGAACAGTCCACAGCTTGTTGCCCGGTCTTCGAGCCATCACTGTTCAGAACCATAGAGCAGGGTCTTGAGGTCCACTCTGAGACCAAGATCAGCTTGGCGCTGAATCACGTAAGACCAAGTGCGAAAGCTGTAAGTTCCGGTGGTTGTTCACCCCGCCAGCATATTGGAACACCTTGAAGCCAGGGGCACAGCCAGTGCACCTCTGCGACCGATTCGTTCAACCACTTCCAGAGCGAAATAGTTTGCTAACGCCTAGTCAAAGAGTGTTGGCAACTTTTGTCGCTCTGCTGGTCAGAACGTTCACCAGATGACTTCAAGATCAAAGAAGAGATCTCCAATGCTGGCGATGTCCGAACAACAGGGAAGCATCAAATCGACGGTAGTCGTCCCCGAGAACGACTGATGTAACATATTGGAATTGCGGACAACGACACGTTGCTGGATCCCGCGGAATATTAACTGATCCAAGAAACCGCGAGGCTATGGCTGAAGACAGCCATCATTTGTGACCCGCAGAAGCTCCATGAACAATGAGGGATGTTCATCGGATGGCCTGATTCAAAAGAACGTGAATTTCAAGCCAGAGTGTCACAAAGTGTATCATGAACAGTTCTTCATGCATCTGAGAAACTTGCGAGCTCACGAGCAGCTGGACTTCATGGCTCTACCACCTAAAAGGCACGGGGGTGTGGAGTTGCTCCGCGGGCTGCTCGGCAGGTAGATCGGATCATGACAATTGAACTGAAGGACGCTGTCCTAGTGATCGGTATGAGACTCATCCGTATCCGACAAACTAGTTGACAAGCAAGTTGACGAGATAACCCTCAAGCCTAATAGGATCGCAACGTCCATGGGCAAACTGAGAGCAGTTGCACGCAACGGCGCCGCCAGTTTGGAATAAAAGGATCGAGGGAAAGCCTCGTCGATGACTTCGAAGCCCTGCAGGCCTCTTGAGAGACTAAGGATAGTCTAGGAGAAGTTCATCGAGCTCTCACCCGTGTGATTCCTCAGAGTAGGAATGAAGTCTTGCAAGTCTTGAACCGAAAAGGCATCTTACTCAGCGATGTTTTCGGAAGTTGTCCCGCACGCGACCAAGTTGAGTCGCAGAAGCAGCCATCAGGGCTGCTGTCAGCCGAATGCCGTAACACACCTCCCGGTTTCATTCACGAAACATGTGAACTTCAGCCGAAACTCTAACCGGTGTCTCCGTGGTGAGAACCGTGAGTGAGGTGACTGATTGCTCAACACTACGCATTCGTTGGCTGTACTACAATACTATCTTCGGCAGGCAGAATCATCTTCATTTGGATTTAGGAACGAAGAACGAGTCAAGTGAAGCAGATCATTGTAATCCTCAAGAATGACTTCACTGGTGCCAATCCGGAGAGACCGAAAGTCAGAACAGGGCTTCTGAAAGTTTTATGCATGCATTTTTGGATCGTCTGTTGGAGACCAACGTCTGCAGCGT
Source organism: Neoseiulus cucumeris (assembly GCA_021527715.1). Lineage (NCBI taxonomy): Eukaryota > Metazoa > Arthropoda > Arachnida > Mesostigmata > Phytoseiidae > Neoseiulus > Neoseiulus cucumeris. The sequence continues at coordinate 366,531 of JAJSRV010000122.1, forward strand.
TTTGTCTCCTGCACAGGAAGTGCACTCCCTGACAAATACCCAGGTCGAGATAATTATTATAACCCAAGAAGGTCTCGTTGGACACCTCGTTGGCTGAAATGGATCCGTGTTTGTGTACCGTATCCTAATCCCCGGAACTCACAAGGTCGTGAGGGTCCCAATGAAGAGTCCACTTGCAAGACATGGAAATGTGCAACGATGAAATGGAATAAAAGGACACCAGTTGATCTGTAAAAGCCGCCGAAAGATAGCACTACCCAGGAACCAGAAAATCCCGATCCATCAACTGAGTCGGGAGAAGAAAAGTGAAACGCCACCGTCAATGAAGCAGTATCCGGACGCACAGACATCAACTTCAACAGCAGCAGCAGAATCAGCGACCGGAACGGCAGCAGAAACTTCAACGACCGCACAAGAGTGACCCGTCTGGGCCAGCTTATCCAGCGAACCCGTCCAGGAGATCGAACAACGGATGAGTAGGGCAAGTTTGTGGAGGTTAAGCTTACGTTTGAAGTTTGCTAGATAAATCGAGAGCAGAGAGCGATTATTAGCGAGATTGTTCCAAGTTGAGATTAGCGAGTTCATTTAACGCTATCGTCATGATTTTCTATCCACAACAGTTCTTCCTGTCGGAGACAGATGCACCTTCCAGTCTTTCTCCTTTGTAAGAATAGGTGAACAGGTCAAAATGTCTCGACGCAGAACTCGGATAACTGGGAAGAGATTTGTCCAACTTGGTGTCTGCCTCTGCCTTATCAGATGAGGTGTCCGATGCCTGAGTTGATCGGCCAAAAGATTAATTTCATTCAGTCGCTTCAGTATGAAGCTCTAGTATTTCGACGTCCAATCAGATTGAACCAGCATCAGTGTATTTTTGCTTCATGAATAGATTGAATATTCTTTTGTAAGATCGTCCCAAAGTTTTTAAAGCAATGATCAACATTGGCCGTCGGAAGGCAAGCCATTTACTTTACTCAAGGCAGCATTTCAAGCCTTTGTGGTTCCAACGCTTTTGCACGCTGACTTGGACATCCCAAATGAGACATATCGGCCCCTGAGAGTTAGCCTTGTTGAAGATGGATAAGCACTCTCACCGAGGGAAGCCGCTTCCGGAAAGGAGCCATCCCTGAAATATTTCTTTGACGAAAACGGTTCCAGTTTTGAACGACGGGGCCACGAACAAAATTTCTCGACTGATCCTCGTGCGTTTACTCGAACTCGAAAACGGAACCTTTGCTTCTTGCACTATCTCTCTCTCCCTCCAAGAAAGTGTCCAGGTGACGTTTTGGTTGGTGATCTGAAACGGCCGCAGTTGAATGACTGGGACGGCTCGAAAGTGGAAAACCGACCGCTGGAGTATTACCTGGGACTCCAGATAAAGAGAACGAAAATCTTCTTCGTTCATAAGTCGAGAGAAGTATTCGAACGAGCTTCTCGAGAACTGTGGTACATCATTTGGGACTATGATACAAGTTTTGACACCATTACTTCCAGATATCTCTTCTGAAGATGATTCCGAGGTTGCTGATGTTTAGTTCAAGAGGGAGTCTGAAGTTCTCAGTGTCCAGTGAGACCAGACTAGGTTTAGCCTCTCCGATTTCGTTCTCACCAGAGAAGCTTGGGCAGATCGAAAGAGGATTCAGATCTGCGCTCCTCTGAGCCTTGCGCGGCTACGAAGAACTGTGAGGATACACGTCGCCGTTGAGGAGAAGGGAATCGCCTGTGTCTTACCTATGCGATTTGACAGGAATCTGTTAAACTCTCTCCAGGTAGTAGCAAAGTTGATTATTGTTGCAATTTGCCTCGGTCAGTATCTGTGTGTGTGCTTCATGCCGCCGGCAAAAGCCTGACCTATTGTCGTAAAACCTTAAATTCACGTATTCTACTCGTGAGAGGAACAGGACATTTAATGGAAGCAAGAAATGTCCTTAGATAGGATTCATTCGTTGCATGAATGCAGCTGAGACTTGCTTTGGTCAGGACAGATTTAGGAGTGCGGGGGAGCAGTACCCCTTTGTTCACTCGAATAACGATCCATCATTGGCGGATCACACATCTTCGCTGATGATATGGGAGACAAGTCAGACGTTCTTCTCATGCGAGTGCCATGCGGAAAGCACCTTGCGTAGAAGAGAAGTATGAGTCCCCGTCGTCTGTCTCGAAGAGAACGGAAATGTTTTTGTTTATATCCGCAGAATAAGACGCGATCAAAGATTAGGAATACCGTGAATTTTTAGCCTGAAGGGCGCCACTCATTGGTTGAGGAATGTTCCTGATTGAAATCATACCCCATGAGGATTGGTCACGGTATTCCGACGCGTCAACAACAATGCCCTCAGTTAGTGACTACAATGATCCTTGAAACACGCGGGACTTCGACGAATATNTCCCACTCGTACCTCTCACATAATACCTGTTGTCGAATACTGATTGGTTGAGACACACACAAGAGCCAGATGTCTGGCTCAGACATGGGAACCCCGGTTTCTTACGGTATGTGGAGTTCGTCTGAGACCAGCCTGATATCTAGGGAGAGTGAGAGCCGTCTCATGTCTAGACATGAGAGGCCTCTGCTGTACAGAGGTACGGCTGGATTGCTTACTGACCGTCTGGGATTCTTATTTCGTACAAACACATCTCAAAGATTCAGCGGTACGACATCTCTAGGAAGAAACGTCAAAGTCTCGATAAGAGATCTCGCTTCAACAAATAATTTCGACACAATTCCCAAAAACGGGCACCAAAAAAATTACGATGTTTCCCAATATGGCGCCCCCTGGGAAGTGGCGCCCACTGAACCCATATGCACGCTTCCATCGGAGATCAAAACGGGAGCCTTCTTCGTGTGATCGCTTCTTGCCGCAAGGTTTATAGTCTACGTTCACCACACACTCGTCAAGGCACAACCCTTGGTCCTTCCCGATGGGTGTTTATTCTCAGTCACTCATCAGTTCAATATTTTATCCACACTCTTCTCTAAGCTCTTTCGCTTCTCTCTACGTTCATTCATCTCTCTAATTCCCGTTCTCTCTTTCCTTTGAACCTACATGCACGCTTCCATTGGAGATCAAAACCTTGCAAAGAGAACATGTAGTGTTGAGAAGCGAAGAAAGCGTGAGTGAAAGCATGAGATCAGAAGCCCCAGGCCAAATTGGTGAAGAACATCATGGGGAAAGTGCAGAACAAACGGCATATCTTTAAACCAATACGAGAGAAATGTTCTGGGCAGATGAGATATAAATGAGGGCGCGAGAGCGCAGCCGAATCGGAAGAAGCGGCGAAGCAATAGAAAAGCGACAACAGTGATACCTAAAAGATTACTCTATATCCTCCAGTATCTCGTCGAATACCAGTTTATCAAATGTTAAGAAAATCCTTCGTTGGAACGACATAGACGATGCCTTCCTTGTTTCGTTACGGTTTGTAACCGTGTTCCCGGCCCCCGAACGTTCTTCTATCATCGTAATAGGATCCTGCTGGTTGAACCTGTCGTCCTCCGTCACCGCCTCTGCGCCAGAGGCGTGAGTACTCCAATTTTGGCATCGGGGTGCGTTCATATTAGGCCGGTGGAGGAACATTGTTATAGGCCGGGATCGGCTTCGAGGCTCAGTTGTTTGAACACTTCCACTTCGAATGCGATTGCTCGCTCCACCTCCATGTTCAGAGCCCTCCTTGATGGTTGCGTTTGCGTCAACTCACTTTGGCCGCCCTTGACGAAGTTGATGAATTTGAAATCGTTCATGAACTCCTTCTTTCCTTTGGGCGATGTTTCCTTTCCTAGCCCCCGTTGTAGATCTGACTCCGTCGACGCCATTTTTCTCGCTGTGAATCTTCCGACACAGTTTCCAAGTGAAGCGTCTTGATCGTGGGACGACACTCTTCGAAAATAATGTTCGTCTGTTGCGAGCGGTTGATCTCGTTCGCCTGTCTTCCCCTCTTTCTGGATCTTTCCCTCTTATTTAGAAGCGAGCGGTTTCACCCTCCCGTTGCATCGCGCGCGCGGTTTCACCCTCCCGTTGCATCGCGCGCGCGGTTTCACCCTCCCGTTGCATCGCGCGCGCGGTTTCAC
>JAJSRV010000108.1:0-219193 GCA_021527715.1 Neoseiulus cucumeris
AGAATGTGAGTGACAATAGAAAGGCGGTTAACGTCTCTCATGATCGAATTTGCTTTCTGTGTTTCTTTCTTGCTACAACAAATGACGACAATACGTTGAATGAACTTCCAAGAACGAGCCGTCTGTCCACAGGTGTCTGAAATCCACGCCCTTCAGTTCCTTGGTTCGCCATCGTTTCGGCCCAAAGTCAACATTCGAACCGTCACTGTGGGAGTCTCTGCGTTTTACAGAGTTTTCGAGTACACGCTCAACAATGAGCCGCAGCTCGATGCAGGCAAGAAACCGAGCTGCTGGCGGAACGAATTTTCTCACGTTGTAGTTTCTAGAGAGAGCATAAGAAATGATCAGGCGGTTAGCGAAGGCTCCCAATTGTCACCGGGATTCCCACCGATGCTCGCGGTGGACGGCGGCGGCATCTTTTTTGCTGGACGACTTCGAGTAATTTCACAACGGAATGTTCCACAAAAAGCGTTTGCGTGCCGACGCAAGTTGGTAACGGTGTCAGAGGGGACGACGAGAAGCGCAAGCGACAAGACGCAACCCAGAGCAGTGTTTCGCATTCAAGAAACAAACAGTTTCCTGTGAATTACGTCTGAAGACTACATGAAAACCGCGTCCGCTTGAGAGACCAGAGTGAAAGAGTTGACAAAAAAAAAGAATGAATGAACGAATGTAGAGTTTTTTTGGCTCTTGTGGGATTTCCGCGGGGGCGCCTAGACACTTGCAGCAGTCGCTGAACTTTGCGATTCGGTCCACGCGTCAACTATTCAACGCAGTTCTCAAGGGTTTGTCGCATCGATCGCGAGCCTTGTTCGGTAATTTGGTTTCCGGACGCGACAGTTCCTATAGAGGCGGAGTGGACGATGCGCTAAGAAAGTGGACGAAAGGAATGAGAACATGGAGGACTGTGAGCTTAAGGTGGATTGGGAAACGGAGGGAGGAATGATTGGATCCTTTCGATATTTTCAGTTCGCGATTCTCGCGGAGTACCGACCATCGGGTCCGTGCTGGTGTTGGGGCCGCGGTTCACGAGTGGATACTTCAAAGAAATCGAAAAGTCAACACGCCCTTTCTCGATAATCGTTACCGACAAGTTTGCTATCCAACTCGTTGGCTGGCTAACCAGTCAGAAAGAATCGTAGGTAGGTCGTTCACGATCGTCTTGCAGCTTGTGTAGGCGGACTTGTGTATTGTGTTCACAGATACTTCGTCGAAGTCGACGAGATCCCGTAGTCACCGCAAACTCTCGTGGACCTTAGGCTCACGAGTGACTTTGTGGGAAACCTGTTAGCGAGTGGGAAAGCTGGCGAGGGAAGAACTCCACGAGTAGTCCGAAACGATGTCCAAGAAGTGTGAACTTTCGAAAAATCGAGAAATCCCTCAAGCCACAGAACTTCATTCGGGATGAGAGCGTCTCGATGGAATAATGAACGAAGATCGCGATTCTCATCTTTCTAACACACTGGAAGGCGAGCATGGGGCTCACATATCTTTTCCGAGATTGTATGTGTCTTGCGGTGCTCCGTCTGTTGAATATCTGACACATTTCCGGAATGTGTTTTCGTTGTTGTTGTTGTTGTTTATCATCGTTACCACGGGTCGGAAATAGAAAACTCCCAAGCTAGCCTTCCCGTCTGATGTGAGAAGCGGCTCGATAGAATCATTTTGACGGAATCCGAATCCGTTGGCGGACAAACACCGGAACAGAAGCCGGAGAACAATGGAATACTAGAATATGGACCAAGATAACAAAGTCTACATACGATATGGAAAAGCTAAAACACTCTTGGCGACTTGGCGAGAGGGTTCAACGGGATGAATTCCTGGGGATTGTCGTTCGAGTCGGCCCGCACGCAATTCACTGCCAGCTTCACAGTCGGATTCGCCGAGCGGTCTTCAGCGGCGAATAGGCAGGCATCGACGGCAGCAGCGAAGTCGGCATTGCCAAGCAGGTACAACCTCCTTCTTCAGAGAGCTTAGATTAATGTTTCTTCTTGCGGGTCTTGTGCACTTTGAGCCACAAGCCGCCGCGACCGCCGCCGCCATAGTCGGCGGAATCTGTTCAGATGGCGTAGTAACACGTCGAGCGGCGTTTAACGTCGGCCGACCGAGGAGGGAAGACTCACAGACTAACGGATGGAGGGACGGACCGACGGACAGGTAGAGCAAGTCGTTCGCTAACATCTCTTAAGGGGGAGAACCCAACCGAGCGCTCCGAGAAGCTCCGATTAATTTCATTGCCTCTAAATCTTCATGAACTTTCAAAAGAGACACAGTTCAGACGAGAGTCAACCGGAGGCAAGAATCGTTGAGTATGAGTTCTTCGCCGGTACTGCTGCCGCTACGGCTACGGTCGAATCTGAATCAACACGTCAGTTTCCGTGACACAGAAGACAGCTGCGTAAATGTACAAACAATTCCACAAGCCACAGACAACTCTCAAGCGAGGGCTTCATTCCATTCAGCTGAGCAAACGAGTATTTTTCTGTCCTCAAACAGAACTTCGTTTCACCGTCGGCAATATTAGCGATTTGACAAAACTTTAGAGTCTCTTCAATCCTAGTTACGGAAGGAATCGAACGAACTTCGATCCAAACCGTCGATGAAGGTTCACAGATGGTTTTGGAAAAGGCCAATCCATCTGGGAACATGAAAACCTCGAAATCGAATACAGTGGACACCCTTCTAGAAATAAACAGCTGGACAACCCCTGGGGACGTCTTCGAAGGTTGTCTGAGTTCTGTCATCGTCATGCGCAGTAGGAGTAGCTGAGCTCCGACCGCATTCAATGATGGATTCAAGGTGTCACGAGAAAAGTTTGCCGAAAACGAGCGACTCGACTTGCGAGCCTTGATCTCAGGCCGACGGACGGAACAGTTCCATGAACGGACGACTGAAGTCCATATGCTCGAACGGAGGCTCCGTCACCGATCAAATTTGCACCTAGAACTAAGCTATTGTCTTGACAGAGACCCCCCGTATTTTGTGTTTTGTGCCCGTTCACAATGTCGTTCAGTTAACACACTCTCCCGAGTGTTTATTGCGAACTTCGGTCGCGTACATGCGACGCCGACAAGGGCGTTTACAAGCTCGGCTTGTGCTGCTGCGCCGAGATCAATGCGTTCACAGAAGTCCGTATTGTCCTTCTCAGTTGAAGATCATAAGTCATAAACAGAGTTGTTCTGTTGAGTGATTCTACGAAAACCAACCAGAAAGCAGCTCAGATGAGCTGTAAACAACGCGCGCCGTCCGCAGCACAGTCTCCCGAGTGAGCCCTTCTGACTGAGTGGCTGATATGCCTCTGGGTGTAGGTGTATCAGGCCGGAGGGACTCCGACTCTGACAATGAGTGTCTCTCGACTCTCAACAATAACAGCTTGTCGGATTACAATGGATTTGCGGCGGGTGCTCCTCGGACTCGTCGTCGTCGTTCTTCTGTTCGTTTGTTGCTGCTCTCATGATTGTCCGTCTGACGTGCGGATGGACTTCGTTCCCGACTGAGTGACTGAAATATCCGCTGACAGCTAAATCAAAACATCATCCCGGAGCCAAACCCATCCAAAACAGCTTCATCTACAGCTGTTTCTAATTGTCGTTAGCGTAAAGTACGGTGTTTCGATACCCTACTCGCCGCATGGCGAGCAACCGGTCACATGGCTTGTAGCTGCTCGCTTGATAGAAATGCTGTACTGCGCTTCCTGACTCCTTTCTCGTACCCGATGATTACAACGAACGCGGATTCTTTCGTAAAAGCTACTCGGACTAAGTAAGCAAGCTATTTAGCTGTTCCATATACCGTGGCCGAGCCCGTTTGATGTCAGTTACCGATCCAGCATCGGTTCGCACGACATGAGGAAGTTCGGGAACATCTTCGAAGGTGTTTCGGTAAAAGCTGAGCATGGAGCTTGTCCGTCTGTCTGTCTGTCATTGAGCGGGTTGTCATGTTCTTAGTAGCGGCTGCAGTCGACAGTAGCCGACACTTATGCTTGAGCAGATGCACGTAGCTCATAATGACAAGGATCCTGCTCAGTGGGGTAGCCTGCCCGTGGCTATACGGGCGGACCACACACAAGCGTATGAGATGAACTCACCGAGCGCAAAATGCTTCAGGACAGCAGACGTAAGTACATGCGGCAGTCTGAAAGCACCGAGTTCTCAAAGAATGACTTCTGATCGACGGAGTGATTCTCACACACTCGACACGAATCGAAAGAGAAGAAAAAACCGATTTCCAGTGACAGAAGCGATGAGCGGCTTGAGATTTTCTCGATCTGAGGCAACGTATACGTTTCGCCTCGTTCAGAGCGGAGTTCCGAAGTCGTATCATTATGCCGAAACTCGGCACAATAAGCAAAAAAAGCAATAGGGACGATGTTTGTCTCTTATTTTAAAGTCGTCCGCTTCTTCGCCGGGTGATACAGCCGCGGACGCGGGGGAACGTTGCACCGAAGTTGTTTCTGCCGTCATTTGTTCTGAATCTCGTAAAGTCACTGAAGCATTTGTAGATTGTTCTGAAGACAATGTCCCTCGCCAACGGCAATATTGTAGTTGTGGAAGCTAGCTGGGCACAGAAAGGAAATATTTGCTGAGATCCGCGATCCGTAACTTTTTTTTTGTCTTTCAGAATAAGAAGCAATATTGCGAGCGGTAGCGGTGACGACGCTGGAAGAAAGATCCCATTTCGCCGCTCCAAATCGACGGCAACGGCTGTTTGTTGCTCGGTGTGTTGACTGCGATTCCAAATGTTCAGCTAATCGCCAATTATGTATCTGAGGCTGACATCTAATTTTCAACGCTTTGGACATTCCAATTTATCCGATTAGATTGCAAAGAATATTTGTTGTCGCTCGCTCGGGATCTTGATCGCGGATTTCGGGAGAAGAACAAGCGTGAGAAACCCGAGAATCATGCAAAAAACCACTCTCAACTTGCGTCACATAACGCGTTCGCCACTTTTCGAATAACATTCTTGTGGTAATATTCCGCTGGGTGTTTGCGGCGGCGGCGGCGGCCACCGTCGTCGTTGTTGCTGTTTATGAAACGAGAGAATCCCTCACTGAATTCGAATCGAGAGAATATCCATGAGCAAGTGTCGTCCACTCAGGCTCGGGGACGAGTTTATGCAGCGTCTCTATTGATTAGGAAGATGTCTTCGAATGCAGAGTTGTCGCTGACGTGATCAGGCGAGAGGTCATGAATTTTAAACAATCCCTATTCTCATTCTCGAATCAGTGCTGTTCACAAAACACGCCAACCAACGTTTCGACTACGCTCGCGGCAACAAAAAAAGAAACGTGTTCATTGATGAGAACACGTTGTCAGAAAGTTGCCTGAGCATTTTTACCCTTTTTTAATCAGGCGGCCACAAAGTCGATTCGCAGCGTTCTGTGACTCCGCTTGCGGTTGGGGTTCGGTCGGAGTGGGGTGCCGGGGCCGGCCGGCAGGCCGTCAGATCAATTAACAAATTCGGTTCATTGACTCAAAGGCGGACGCTCATTGCCTATCGCCCTGAGGTCAATGTCGGGTCACTGTCGATCGATATTTCCCGGAAATCGAACAAAGTCATACTTATGGAAGCTTCCGTACGAGGAAACTACTCCGACGAAGCATCCTCCAAAGGAGCTGGAGGGAAGAGTTGAGCTGCAAAATGAACGTGAGAGGAGTTTCCACGAGATCGCTTCCGCTGGTGGCTGGGACGAATGATTTCTAGCAAATGTATTCATGATGAAGGCTAGCACAGAGAAGAAAACGCACTCGAGTTTGTTAAAAACTGCATCGCCTTTTGTTGTGTCCGTTTGTGACGACAGCTTTCATTAGAACGGCGCACACGGACCTCTGTCCAATTTTCTGTCTACGACATCTGACAATAGTCCATTGAGGGCTCCTTCCCCTGGAGCTGTGTTGTGGTTGTTGTTGCCATTGCCGCTGCTTCTGCATTGGTTTGTTGAACCCTCGACGTCGGTGCAAGTTCAACATTTGCAGCCGAAGCACAAAAAGACGGGAGCTTCCTTATCTTTCCAACAAAACGATCGTTTTCGTTACGACTGACGTGTGCATCAAGCAAAGCAAAACCGAAATCTACCGGGCTCAACGTGATATTAACGCCTTCGCTTGTGTACAAACGGCTCCGACGTCTAATCAGTCACGTTCCACGATAGTCCGTGAAGCCTGAAACCGCGTTCTGCTCACTTCACACATGCATTCCAGATAGCATCGTCTGCAAATAGGAATCTACCCCAGAGATCAATAGCAATTTACGCTCGGCAAGATCAGCTCACTCTGAACAACCTATCCGGAGAGGCACCGAGAGCAGTGAAATCTGCTCCGAATCGTTCTCCGTCTCGGATTGCATGCGCTGCAACAACCTCGATAGAATCGAGTTTCGACACATATCATCAAGCGAGGATTTCCGCGACTGTCGCCACAGTTTCGTCGTCAAAACCCTTTTTCTTCGTCTCTCTCCGAGGCGTCTTCACCAAAGTTCCGTTGAAACTAGAGCGCCGCGCCGTGGTGTAAATCAATGAGGGTGTCTCGGCTGGCACTTCTGTGACATTAAAACGTTAAGCTTGTGTATCAGCAGCAAGACAGCAGTAGTATTTCTACAGATAAATAAAAGCTCCGTGTGTTTCGTTTCGGATCATCATCAGCCAGCCCTCGCTGATTGTTGAATACATATCTGTCTAGCAGTGTCACATAGTGGACGCGCTGCTTCTCGTTCAAACACGGAATGAAACGCTTGTCTCTTTTTCCTCCTTTCATACAGCGGATTTGCTGCTAATCCGTCAAGATTGATAGTGTGGATCAAAACGATCCAGAAATGCTGCAGTTGTAATTTACATTTTACGAGAAAAATATGAAACGAAAGCAGCGAAATTCAGCTCATCAAGGCTGATGAGAATCGCGGGAACGTTTTTTAACCTCCAATTCAAAACAATTTCTCTTCACAATCAGCGCTCTTCGCGTACTTCACACCTCATTTCATTCTTTTTAGGCTCAAGCTATCGTCAGAAGAAACGATTTCTGTTCGCTTCTTTGATTCTGGAAATATCACTGCGCAACACGTGCTCATCAAAAATACACATCCACTGCGAGCTGGGCTGCTCCAAAAAAAGGGCCCATCGACGGGTTTACGCCGCCATTTTGTATGTTTGTCCGTTTCAAACATAAAATATCCTTCACTCGGAAAACGGAACTTGACGCAAATTGAAAATTTCCAAAAAAGGTCAAGTATCAATATTAACATTTGATTTGTATCGAAGAAAAATTGCCTCTCGTCTCTTAGCCCGACGCTCTTTGCGTGGGTATAAAACAGCAACCCAAAAGAATGGGTCGGACGAGACCGCTGCTTCGAAAAACTGACTCTTCGAGAGATTGTACGATCAAAAGTCGAATTCTTTCACTCCAGCGGCTGAACTCCTGCTTTTGGAAAGAAACATTGGCTCCTATCCACAGGGCTCGATGAGAGGAGTTGAATACAAAGACTCACTTCGTTGATATGCTCGCTCATGCCAAGACGACGAATATATTGACTCAGGGCGAGGGAGAAAAAGAATTTCCAGCATTGTAAATAGTGGCGCAGAACTGAACGCTGCTAATGTGGTCAAATATTTTGTTCTGACTAATCCCTCGAAAATCACCTGTCGCTCGTCTTCTTCGTTTTCTCTTCTTCGCTGAGGTATGTGTAACACGATTAGAAGACGTGTTGGGATTTCAATGCCAAATCCTGATTCATTACTTGAAACACCTCGCGAGGTACTCGCTTCACTTACAACAACGAGAATATCTGTCCCTCCAACGCATTTCGCACATGCCGATCAAGGTTTTGCAAGAATTTCAAATTGTTCCTCACTGCGTCCCGCCGAGCCTCGCTCGAGACTGAGACCAAGTCACAAAAAGAAAAAAAGCACTTCATCATCCGGTCTCTGAAATCGAGAACTTTCACCACATTCGGCAAGTGGATGAAAATCGAATTTCACGAGAAAACTGCTACAAGTGGTAGTGCGGTTTCTTCAAATCTACAGCTCCGTATTATCACACAAATAGCTAAATCATTCTGGTGACACAAATGACATTTCGAAAAAAGGTGTGGCTACAATTTTCGCAGCTAAGTGGCAGCCAGTGAGCTAGCCTCCACACATTCCCACAAATCGTCAGCCCACTGTTGCCGCCTGTCGGTTCAGCTCTTCACTGATGATGTTTGTCGCACTGAAGTCGTGCTTATGGTATTTGGAACAAACATGCTAAGCATCCACTCAATTCCTATGCAGTCAATAGAGAACAGTCTTTTTGGAAATTATTCGATAGTCTCACTCCAGTGCAGCCCACACCAGTTCTCGAAATTCACTGAATCGTCCTTTTCGGAAGTTTAGAAACTGAGCAGGTGCTGAAACCGATCAGGTTCGAATGTCTCGAAGCTGAATTCAGGAAAATACCAAAATATTCAGAAGTGCCATGTTGATTCCTGAATTCGTCTAAATTCGACACTGAGAGCTAGAATATCTTGAAATCATCAAACACGCGTCATGCAAGCTACTAACGGAGGATGCATTTCGGAAAAAGTAAGAACTGTTGTTTTCGATCACTTCTCTTCATTATGTGACATTTATTTAGAGGAACATTGCTTCGAAATCTACGCGGCAAGGCCACCAGCGACTTTCGGGCTTAGTCTTTAGTTTCTTCGGTCATTTTTCTTCTGTCTCCCCTTAACTTAACTGCGTCTCCAAGCTATCCAGCCATTCATCCCACTGTCCGATTTTCAATTATCGGTAGAACTAATTCGCCCTGAGACTTCTTATATGTACATGTTGGAAACGATGAGAGGTCATATTTCCGAGAGGGATCTCCAATTGAGGAAGATAGATAGAGGAACGCACGCACCGGGTATCGAGAACCGCGGACTCAGTGTCTCGATTATCGGATGTTTGATTAAATAGTTTGTTTTGGTTGTTGAATCAAAGATTGAGGAGACTTATTCATATTTCTCTCTTCCTACGAATGAGTCGATGGCAGATGAATGCATGGATCGATGATGAATGAATGAATGAATGAATAAATAAATACGGTCATTGGAATGGTCGAACAGTTGGACTACCCTCAATGTAGAGTTGCGTGAATTCTCTTCACTCGCTCGGTCGCTTTCTTGCTAAAACACTATACACAGCCTATGTACAACTCGCTCGCTCACACACACACCTCCGTTCAGGAGCTTCCCTTCTACTGGCTATCACATCTCAAGTTGAGTTTAGTAAGGATTGAGTTTCATCTTCTTTGAGAAAGAATGAGAAAAAAATCTAGTTTCTTAAAACCTCGGATGACACCACGTCGAGATCGTCATCATCATCAACGTTGTCGTTGCCGTCTTCGTCCCGCTCGCTCGTCTGACTTGCAGGTCTTGAGAGATCTTCGGCTGCTGAGAGGTGCGCCTGTACTGCGGCGGCTTCGGCATACTTTCGGAGAAGGTCTGCATTGGCTGCAGCGGCCAGTTGGCTCATCATGAGTGCCTGCTGGGCCAGCGCGGGGTTGAAGGCACTGAGGGGCGTGCCGGGGAACGCAGGCAATCGCGACAGCAACGTATTGAAGTCTTGCAACTGCGCCAGGGAATACTGGGGCGGCATCGGTGGGTAGGCGCCACCTGCAGGGTTGAACTGAGGCGGCATCGAGGGCATAGTTTGGGCCGGCGGGGCCACCGGTGTGGGGGGCGTCGAAGTCGACGAACGATCGCTGCCGTTGTTTCCGCCACCGATGATGTTGTCAATAGAGAATGACTGTTTGTTTTGAGATCGTTGGAAAGGCTGAGCGGACGGAGACGGCGATGGCTGTGCACTGATGAGGGTTTGGGTCGGTGGGGACACCGAGGGACGGGGGTTCAAATGCGTGGGAGCGGCCGCCAGGGCGTTCAAGCGCATCTTCGCCTGCTCCTGGACGGCGTTCTGTTGGTTGCAGACATTTTCGTAGTGTTTAAGTTCGGCGATGGCCATGGCGGTCGCGTCTTTGACGTGGCGTGGAAGTTTGAATCGCTTCCGGCGTCTCAGAAAGCTACCATTTTCGAACATATCACCACACGAGGGATGCAAAGCCCAGTAGGAACCTTTTCCGGGCCGATCGGGTCGTCGAGGAATCTTGATGAAGCAGTCGTTGAATGACAGGTTATGGCGTAGCGAGTTTTGCCACCGTTGCGTGTTCTTGCGATAGTACGGAAAGCGATCCATGATGAACTTGTAAATTTCGTTCAAGGTGAGCATCTTTTCTTTTGAGGACTGTATCGCCATGAACGTGAGCGATATGTACGAGTAAGGGGGCTTCTGATCGCCGTACGTTGGACAGGGACCCGTGGACGGGGGAGGGGAATAGCTGTCGTTGTTTTGGTAACAGCCGCCGGCCCCCTGTCCGTCGGATTGGTACGCTGACGATGGGGGTGAGAATTCTCGACTAAAAGGCTTTTCGTCTCGAGGTGAAAACCCTGGTGCCAGAGGCGCCGGCGACGAAAACTGTCCAACGGGTGACTGAATTGGCGATGATGGATACCGTGGCGAGTTCATCTCGGACTCGGGAGATTTCGGCGGAGGGTAGCTGAGTGGATTGAACAGCGGGAAAAGCGGGTGCGGAGGATTGATTCCGGGCGGAGGTACCCGGACAAGACCACTCAGCGGAAGGGCGTGCTCTTCGTTGATAACCACTGCAACGAACAAAACATTCTCAGTTAGCCTAATTCGAAGTCTGCAGATCCTTCACCCCGAAAGTCGTCGAATCGAGGAAGAAAGCTTCCGGTGACAATAATGACGTCAGATCGCGTCCACGACACCATGGACTGTGGAGTCGATTTGGAGACCAACGATTGCTCTTCTAAGGAATCTTGAAAGGACGTCCGAGAGAGCTGAGATCGCGAAGGACCGCGGCTCATCTCTCGAAACGGCGCTCGTATGCTATTCCTAGGCACGGTAGGCGAATCAAGCACCCAGTGAAGACCTTCTTGGTGCCCCTAAACGTGCGAAGTCGGCAGTGTGGCCAAAGGCCTCAAGCCGAGCGGCTCTGTTTGAAGCTAATCGCCCTCATACTTCAGTCCAGCGCCGAGAACATCAGACACTTGTGAGCTGAACTGACTGCTGCAAATCTGCCGGCCGCACCTCGGGCCCCCCAACTCATTTACGCCGTAAAACACCGAAAACGAGTACGGCGACGGCGGTGGCAGCAACGGTCGAAACAACAACCACATCGAGAACAACAACAATAGCAACAATTTCAGCTTGTTGTTAAGGTTCTCCGGCGAACGTTAGAGAAACTTCGGTCGTAGATGACGATTCCGTAGCGGTAGCTGCTGATGTTCTTTATGGACAGAGATGATCGAAGTCGCAATCATGATCGAGTCGCTTGTTCTTCGTGCTTAACCCCAAAGAGCGGGAACGATGCGGGTGACATCGAGCCTCGATCACGGCTAGATTGATTTAGCGAAATCTCCAGAGACACAGAGATAATTGCGGAATGCTTGTCATGATCAAGGTGAGTTAGAACGCCCTCCAGAGACGCCTTGAGTAAATTCAGGAACGAAAAAACATTTTTCGAACAATAAAGGGTTGTTTGTGAACGAAACCAAACCGCGAAGAATGCCAAGATCGGTTTTTGTCTCCCGTTCGATGTTGGCAACGTTGCCGCTGGAGTTCTATTGGATCGGTTTCAAGCCGGCCCGAATCTAATGAACCTTTCATTCTGCGTTGTTGATATAACACGTTCTCCCTTCTTGGAATTATCGATTCTTTCCAAAGATTATCTAAAATTATACACCGGAATCATGAGGCTCGCGCGTCTGGCGGGCAAAACCAACGAATTCCGCAATGGAGTTTCGTGAAATCTCATCGAGTTCCTCCTTGACCCTTCATTACTAGAAGCTGCTAGTGAAAAATTCGAGGGCGCGAATTTCCGGGGAATCGCGAATGAATTGGAACAACTCGATCGGAGGAATCTTGAACTCATGCTAATGGCGAGTCTACTCACTTGAGGCGGATGAGGGCGCGAAATCCGTGTCACACAGAATGCTCTGTTGTACATCCAAGATTGAATCACAAAATCTATCGATCGAACAGAAGCGATGGATGGGTAGCAGTAAAAGTCACTCGATGTCAAGAATAACGATAACAACGGCAACAACGATCGACGATTCTTGAGCGAATGATCTGAAAACTATTGAGTGAACTCAACAACTCCCAGTCTCAGAAAGTGTCGCCAGCAGGACTTTTTTTTTTAAAACACTTTCACAGGTGCTGACAGATGAGACACGGACGCAAGTTTCGGCTATGATTCTCTTCAGCTTCCTCCAGTCGAACGGTTTGTAGCACGTGAGCAACGTCGTATCGTTCTCTTCACTTGATCACAGACACTCGCTCGCGGACTCTCGAGTACTCTGGGATCGACTGACAGTCAGCCGATCCGGATGACGAAGTCTGTTTGCGTATTGTTAACCAACACCAGCCAGTCAACCATCGAGCAAGCGCGCACTCCAGCCGCCAGTTGCCGTTTGTAAACGACTACTAAATCGGCAAGAAACAGCAGACCGAACCGTCTTTGTTAAGTGATTCCTAGCTCCGCCCTCCCCTGGGTGAGGAGAGCCGCTGGAGGCGGCGCGTTTTCGGATGAAGCCACGCCTTCGCTTTCCGCGGGTTTACGACGAAAAGAATCAACCGACGAACCAACGAACGAAAACCAACCGCTGCTGCACGCGCCGCCGTCGCCGCCGGAGCAGCGGCTGCTCCTTTGGCAGCATGTCTTTAGTCACTTCGACTTGTTCTGCCGAGATGAACGGCGCGGCGTACGAGGAGGAGTACGAGAAATCGGAGGAAAATTCGAAAGTATACATTGTGATCAACAGGATAAGCGAGTGGTTGATAATAATCGAATGTCGGGATCGAACGGTTGAGAATCGATACTTATTGAAGGCACGGATTCTGATCGAATCG
Organism: Neoseiulus cucumeris; assembly: GCA_021527715.1. Classification (NCBI taxonomy): domain Eukaryota; kingdom Metazoa; phylum Arthropoda; class Arachnida; order Mesostigmata; family Phytoseiidae; genus Neoseiulus; species Neoseiulus cucumeris. The sequence goes on from JAJSRV010000108.1 coordinate 12,947, forward strand.
AATATTGACTGATAATTTGGTGGTGTTTGAGAACGAATAGAGTCATGGCTCATGATCCGTTCCGACTCAAGGACAGCATTCCGATATCCAGCAACCTCATGAGCGGCAACTCGACATTGGATACGAAAATCATAACATACCGAGTTTAATTTCAATTTGTTGTCAGTGAGACTATTTCCGAATCGTGTAGAGACGGGGGATGCACGAAAACGCGTCTAGAGCTCTATCTTGACCCCGAATTCCGGAGTTTGTAGTCCAGCTGTCAGGTCCAAAATTCAGAGGAATTCATGCTCGCTCGATGAAGCATCAAGAAACCGAAGCCGCTAGTTCTCGATTTCGTAAACACACGATTCAGCAGGCTTCGTGATTCAGTGAACCTTTCTTCGAAACTCTCTCCAGGAACCATGTCTCTATACGGAAGCTTCTCGATCAGTAAAATGCCTAGTATGCATTGGTATTGGCAGTTTGTAATCCTCATCCGTAGATGACTCTTCATTTTAGGGGCGAGCCAAGCTTTCACAGATTTTGGGATCTGGTCACAGAGTGGAAACCGTTGCACTTACTTCCGATTGACGGTCGTTCACTATCAATCGATGTACACATTCATACTTGCTGCGGCGTTCTACCGCAAACAGGTTTTTCCGGTGACGTGCACACAAGAATGTAACACACGTCGCATAGCGTGAATCTCGGCGGCCAGAATGAGATTTCAACCGCCATCGACTTCTTTGTAACGAGATCAGCAGTGTAAGCACAGGACAATCCATCGTTTGATCCACTTTTCGGACACAGGGCTTGAATAAACTCCAACCAACGGTGCTTATGGGAACGTCCTTACTGACACCATGCCGGAGACCCGAACGGAAACAACTCGAAACAAGGGAGGACGAACCGAATTGTCATTGGTGCTCCATGACGCCCGAACTCAGCTCCGCCGAGGCAAGGTTACAGTCCCATGCCAACGGGACCGACCCCTCTCCACTGTCGGGACCCTGTTAACATGATCGAGAATCGACTACAGTTCACTTGAGATCATCGATAATAATTGAAGTGCGATGAGAATTTTTTCCGATCATTTCGATTCTTTTATAGAAATACTGCTTCGGAGAGCATGTCTTCTCAGCCTGAACGTTCGCTGGCTGTTGATTTTCTGATTTAGGCGTCCCGGGCGCTCGGTCGTTCATGATCACTCCACCTATCTGTCCTCCGATACTTTTGCTAATCGTGAATAGACAGAAAACACGGTGCAGGAAAATGATGCTGATGTGAGAGCTGCCGGCATCCACTGAAGTAGGTAGGCAGTCAGGTCGCCCGACTGAAAAAAAAGGTGGGAGGCGGTGGTTAAAGGTGTCAGGCTAGCGTACTTCATGATTAATTGAGCGATTCGGTCCCTCACTGTCGTAGCTATCTGGGTGACCGAGAGTGAGTGTGCATGCATGCGACAGAAAGCATGCCAACGCGTAGAGAGAAGGCGATCATGGCCAAAATCGAGTAGTCGGCCAACCAGCAAGCGAGCTGGCTCTCTGAAGAAGCCGCTGTTTTTCCTAAAACTCAACAGGCCACAACATCACACGATTTGTCATGGAGTTAGCTCACTCTCTGTCTTTTTTGAAGCGGACTCTTCAGAAACAGTTCGCTCGCTTATTTGCCTGATCCTCCTCGGTCGCCCGCACATTCACAGCTCTTCGGAGGACCTGCTGACTCTCAAAATTCTCGTTTCTCGGCTTTAATGTTTCTTGACTTAGGTATATTAACTATTCAGTATATTGCGAGGGACAGCATGATAGTGTCGTAATAACAACTATGGGCCGCCGCTCTCGGGCCTCTAATATCCATTCGGCTTGATGGGCTCACGTTTTCATCGAAATTCGAGATGATGACAAAAATCGATTCTCTAAGAGACTTCATCGATATAAAACGGCGGCAAATTATTTCTGAGGCATTTTGAACCGCGGCCATGATCTTTTCAGATCAATTAATCAAGACGCATCATTTAGTGGCTGTCAGCAGAAAATAGAGATCCGAGTGTTCCAATTAAAGCCGTTCTGAAAAACTTTTGAAGAGCACACTCAGGTTCAAATGGTATGGTCAGTGTTCATTAATCTGTTCGACGAATCCACGGCTTCTGACTGACCAACAAACTCTGAAAATCAAGAATCATGTGGATCGTTTTCCGAAGCCTCTCACTACTCACACAAATACTCGAACCGCGATCGAGAGTTAGAAGTTCGAGAAGCTCTCTCAGAATACTCGATTCCCTCTCTCGATATTTCGATATCCTACTTCGGTTCTTGGGCGCCCGGAATTCCAGAATCCCTGTCGAAGTTCGAACACATTCCGCACCAACTAATGAGGTGCGCCGCTACTCTCGAGCTCAACATTGAAGAACCACAATCAACAGCTTAGAAAAGGCAACCACTTGGATCCCAAATTTGTACAAAAATGTCTCAATGTCTGCAGAGTATTGAAAGGGACAAGGGAGACCGAGGGAAGAGGGAGAAAGAGCCTGCCTCCGGACGAGTGAATTGTGGAGTTCGCTCGCTTCGCCCTCAAAGAAGAGCGGTGCCGCCGCAGCTGCAAGTGCCGCTACTCCTTTTTTCTGTCTCCCTATCTAAATCTTTTGCTGAATCTCTCTCCTCTATCGTTGAAAGGAGAAAACTCTGCGGCGGCCGCGGTGGTAGTAGTGTCGGTGTCTTCCTCGATGATGACGTGCTGCCAAACCGGAAGTCGAACACGCCTCGGTGGGCGCGAACACTCAAAAAATGATCTCTTGCCATCGTTGTCGTTCGTTGCAAGTAGAAGAAACTCGAGGCTAGCTGGCTGGCTCACTTGCCCACCCAACCGCCCGCTCGCTCGCTCGCCCTACTTAGCTGTCCCTCAAAGACGAACGAACGCTCGAATTTCCCCTTCGATGCTTCGGTCATGAAGAGGAGCAACCTAATGTACAATATTATGAGCAAGGAAGACGTTTTCATGCCATCGACAGACAGTTCGTGTTGTTAGTTTGCTTTGTTGTCTGTTGACATCGGTCTCCTCGGTTGCGTCTGAAATGGCACATACTTGCCTTTTCTCTCTCTCTCTCTCTCTCTCTCTCTCTTCTCCTTTCTCTATGGATGGTCTGTCTTTTTTGGAGCTCTTTGGAGTGCATACATTCCTCACTTGCTCTTTTACTGTCGTGGTGGTCTTTCGTCCGTGTCTGCGATCCGAGCTTGTCTACAATGATTTCGAGCGGAGATGGGTATCGTGAAGGTTTTTCCTCGGAAGGCCGAGTCGAGTTCATCAGAGATTGTTATGCGACGATTTGTCTCGCTTGCAAGTGAGCTTGCGGTATTCAACCATCGACCACAATGTTCCACGGGAGGACAGCATATACTTTCCGCTGTGCTGCTCTCCTGTGAAAGCTATATGCTTGTAATGGAGTTCGCGAGAGAAGGGAGGAAAGAAAGCGGAAGATAAGCGATAAATAAAAAGGCAACGAGACAATGTCTATAACAACGAGGAGGCTCGAGTGCGGCAAGAGCCACTCGACCGAGCCACCGCGCCGGAGTATTTGATGCCCAGGAAGGACAAGAGGACTTGAGGGAAGCGAAAAAATGAGGGAAACGCCAGAGAATGGAGTCGAAGGAAACAGGCAATGTTTATCGGGACTCTACTACTGATTTCTGATTTACGACTATGCGCCACAGAGGATTCTATGATAACTTTTTCAACGATGATGAGTTTCTACCGAAGAAGAACAAGTAGTTCACGTTCGGCGTGAAAATCGCGGACCACCATGGTTGCGTTGTTTTGTTTATCTCTGCTCGGACAGAAACGCTAAGCCTAGAAACAGTTGTCAGAACGAACAGAAACACGGCTTGAAGTCACAACGATATGGTCACGGCCATTGTGCCTGTTACTTGTGATGTTTATCCAGTATTAGCAGCCGTGACGACTTTGCTTCTGCTACTGCGGCTGCTGCTCCTCCGGCCGCACGTAGCTTGTAATGCTTTGTGCATTGTGATTTGAGGTAATGTTTTGTTTGGAGGCGCACACGCCAATCGGCACTCCGTCCGACGCGTCACTGTTTGAAACATCCATCGGCTCAGGTGTGGCGATGGAGTTCTTCAAACAGAAAAAAACGTTCAACAGTTTTCACAACAATTTCTAGCGGAAATGGTCATCTCATGTTGTGTGCTTGCTTGCTCGCTTGTCTGACTGAGTGAGTGTCTACCTGTTCCCACTCCCTCGTTTCGACGTTGCTTTTTTTTCTCTCGACACCCTTCGCTGGCATCTCTGTTCCCACATCGACGTCGCCTAAATTGATTCTTCACGTAGACAGAATCGATTCGATTTTCGATCGGAGGTGGAGAAACGACGGCTCCGTATCGACAGCGTCGATTTCGGCTTCGAATTGGATTATTCGCCGATAATTGTTGCTCGAAGTGTGCCGTAAATTTTGTGTTTCTCCACGAACCCGCTCGGAGGCTTCCTCAAGGAAACAATTCGCAGAAATCGTGCAACCGGGAACAACCTCACGAAGTCAGGATGGAAAGCAAACACTTTTCTGGAGAAATGTCAGAAGTATTTTGGAAGAGACCAGTGGAGGAAAAAGGGGAGCACGAATACTCTTCAGAACCATTGGCACACATCCGACTTGATGTGAACTTGGCGTTTAGCGCACGTCCATCCTATCTGTCTCTTTCTTTCTTCCTCGGTCAATCATTTACTCTTCATCTCTGTTCCACTCAGCACAGATCGGGACCGGACGAGAATCGGCTGCAAAGCAAAACATCCGTCCAGGAACGACTGTAGGAGGAAACAATTTTTCTTTTTCGCTCACTCGTTGTCTTCCTTGCTCACTCTCTCTCAGAAGATTTCGTCCCTGTTTCTGTTCCAAGTGTCTTCTCCAAAGCGAGTTAGAGCGACAACGACAAGGGAAGCAAAAACAACTACAAGAACACGAAGGTTCCGCTTCGTTGAAACTCGTCTCTAGTTTGTTGGATCTTGTACTGAATCTGTTTCGGTTCGAGTTTGTTGAATGTTTCCCTCTTCGAGAGGGATCTCTACGTGTTCTTTCGGTAAACACGCACACGACTCGTGTTATCCTGAGCCAGGACAAGAGCCGACTGTTCGTCCAGCAGCTTCATTGATAAGAACATATTTCCATAGAACAGCTTATCGACGAGATATCAAAGCTCCGGAATCTCCGCCGACTCTTTTCGACTTCTTTTGATGAAGTTCCCGAGTTCTGTTCACTGTGCACAACCAGGAACGGCTTTCGCCGTCCTCTCCGAAGGATAAAGGATCCTCCTGATTTCAGGAGCAACGGAGGATTCCGTCATCGAATAACGGAAGTGATAGCTCAGTGTTGTCCATCTGATCATGGAGGATTGGTCGCTCCGATGGATATCGTTTGATTTCAGGCAAAATCAAAAGGGTCGATAATAGTTTCAGCCACAGCCTCACAGCAGAGCTGAGCATATTGCTTCGTATCACCATTAGGTTTGTGTACGAGCGTAAGTGTATGGTCTGTTCAGTTACCCTTTGTCGCTTTGCATGAAACACGTTCGGACTTTCGTTGAGAGTGACGAGTTTCAACGAAGAGAGTCCCTTCATTCAGGCCTTACGAGTGGTCTTCGTCCATTTGTCAGGATTGAAGTCAAACATTGAACTCCTCAGCTTCGGCAGGCCTCTTCGGAGGATCAACAGGAATGAAATTTTCAGACTTTCTGGATTGAGATGAAAAGTTTCCGACTCGACGAACACGCTTGGCGGCTTCAAATAGAAAAGAAAATACCGAGGCACCCCCTCGGATTAACGGCAAAAGGTGTGATGACATCTCGCACGTCACATTTCGTGCATTTCAAATATTTGACCGAAAAAAAGGTTTCCGATTTTGTTTTGCCGTTCTTAATGGAGCTATCGATCTTCACCGGGAGAGACGGCTACGACGATGGTCACATAGCATCACAAAGGACTACAATGAGAGATACTCTCGCGTAGAAACCTACCCACAACATGGATACGACGATTGACCGCTTGACGTTTCACATCAGACTACCCGACTGGAGTCGATGTCGTGCACGTCGTCCACGCGCGTGACACCCTCGGTGGTTACCATTCCTCAACGGCTTCTGTATTCGATGCTGACTGCTCGGCTCTGCCTCCAATTTCGTGGGATTCACATCGATGTCACATTCTGTCGGTTCCTACTTCAAGGTTGCTGCTGAGGTTCATATCCATTGAACTCTTGCCCCGAGGGACCGCTCTTAACCTTTTTTGCGGAAATCTTGTCGTGGAGAAGCAACAGAACAGAACTTGGAGAGGTTTTTCTGGGGGAAGAGTCGGAAAAAATTCAACTTTAGCTTCGTACTCCAACAGTTGAAATCAACTGCTTCACTCGTAATGGTCGAAATTCTTGATAAACCCACGTGGCAACGAGGTCTCTCGCACTTTCTGGCGTGAAATCCAAATGCCTTGGTGATAGTGTCACGGTGAACGTTTGTTGCAAGCCCATTGTTGATTTTTTCAACGCACCTCATATCGGAACGTGCTTTCCTGCTCGATTCAATCGTTGATTTGGCCGAATGGCTGCTCGGTTGTTCACTCGTTTCATCGTTGATTCATTTGTTCGTTGTCCGCGGTAGAGGGAAGAAGTTGTGTATGTAAAATCGAGACCTGTCGACTATGTCCGAATATTACGATCGGGACGGAGCTGACAGATCGGGCGAGGTTTTGATTGACCACGTCACTCAGGTCGTTTGCTTCGGCAGCTGCTGTCGTCCCATATATTTCATTCGTTTAACTCATACAACGAAAAGCGAATGGATTCCCTTGGCTACGACACTTCCAACACTCGATCGATTCCTTCGTAAACTTTCAAAGCGAACGCTCAAACTTCTGGAAAATCTGACTGGTACTTACAACTCGCACAATAACGAGCAGAGCAGACCAGCTTGCTGCCACTCAGTCAGTCGGGAACCTAAGTTTGCTCGCGAGCCAAAGATTTTAGAGAAAAACATCGACAAGATGACGTCTGCGACTAGAGTTGGAAGTCGAGAAAGGAACGAAAGAAGAAGAAAAAAAACTTCGCCAAATGACAGCAAATTTATAGTTAGTCAGCCGGACAGCCTTTCGGTCGCTCAGGCGGTCCGATCCGAAGTCACGACTCAGAACATAAAAAGCTTGAAATGCGAGAGCTTCCAACTAAGCAACTGTTGCCATATTTAAGCTGTCCCGCCGCAACGAGCGATCAGAAAATTTTGACCACATCGAAATTGAGCACCGCGAACCACGGGACGAGTGACGAACTGAGTGGAGCTATTCAAATTCAAGAGGGAACAGGTGATCTGCATCTCAAGCAGACAAATCTAAGCCGAATGGTCGAGTGGCAGGAATCGATTTTGGCATTCTTGTTCCTTGTTCGTTGCCGCTGCGGCTGATCTTGCTCATGATGCGGCGGCAGAAAGAAGAGGAACGGCCGCGGCGCGGCGTCAGCCCATTTCTCATTGGCGTCCGCCGTTAAAAAAGTCCATGGCTTCTCTCTGCGCGCCGTTTCAAGTCAAAGCTATTCATCAATAGAATCGATGTCGCTGCCTAAATAGGCGAGCGCTGTTCACTCAAGAGAAATGAACGAATTCCAAACACCGTCGTAGGCAGGCTGTGTTTCGGCATACCTGCCTGCCCGTCCGTCCGCCCGATCGGCACTCCATTTACACCTGGGCCGAATACCCCGAGTGGCAGTCTCGATCAACAACGACAACGATGACGACAAGTCCGTTGTTCTTTTCTCTCATTTCCATCGTCGTCCTCATCAACAGCGGCGGCATCTCATTCTTCTAGCTCCGATTTCGTGCTCATATCGGAGCAGCTTGTTAGCACCCGAGACATCAGGAACCACTTCGAATCTCAATGCTCATTGACTTTCAACTGAAACTGTAGAGTCGTTCAAGCCTTGAAGCGGACGGACCGGAGTGCGTATTTCCAAAAGAAATCTCATGATTCAATGACCTCATCTTGAAAGCATCGGCTTCCACATCCAAAGAATGGATGCTCCTGGGAGAGTTTGAAATTAGGCGACCAACTTGAGAACCTTGGGACCTGTTCGCGGTCAGCCAGTCCAGTGTGACATCGACAAACTTGTATGCGAGCACCGTTACTCGAAACGAAATTCGGGTCGAGATTCGTTCGGGACGTTCTTGGAGCTTGAAGGGAATCATCTGAGCGGATTTGAGTTCTTACTATTGTTTTCTGAAAAGCGACCCCTATCTTCAACAACGTAAACTGTGGATCTCTCGTGTTTGCTTTCCTCTTGAATCAAAACAAACGCCGTCGAAATCCACGTTCCGTACACTGTGGAGCCAGTCAACAATCGAGCCTGCTATCTGGGCCGAAGCTGCGACTGCCGTTGTCAGTGTCCGGTGTCCCTCTGCCGGAGGATCACCTGATAGCGTGCGCTGCTAAGTCCGCACAGGCAGAACACCAGTTGTTCGAAACGTCGCGTCTAGCTCCTATACCGAGTCTTGTGACACGAAGACTGGCTTCCTGCAGAGGTGGTCACAGAGCGCGCGGTTCGTTGTCTTGCTGGACGCTTGGCTGAAATTTGCTTTTACGTGTGATTGCCGAGTCGACTTCACCAGTGAATCTTGTCGCAGGGAGTTCGCCATGCGACATCCAATGATCAGCACACTGGTCACCGAGCGTGTGTCAACCGGCAACACGACGAACGTGTGTCAACCGCAGCGCACGGAATGAAGACGCTCCGCCACGCGTCCCAGACGCGATCGACACACAGACGGACAGATGGGCGAAAGTTTCGGAGGAAATAACTAAGCTCTAAAACTGGAACACTGGATGATCGTGGTGATGATGAAGCTGATGGCGACAACAGACGTCAATGGAACGACGAACTTTCCATGACCGCTCGAGTTTCTTGGACCGCTGACTCGCTCGACCGTTTCGTCGCCGTCTTCCCTCGACTGCTGAGGAATTGCGGCGGCATAGAACCTGATGGACATTTAATTTCGTGTTCCAAAGCCGAGCGGAAGGCCGCAACGCAAAATGTCCTGTAAACAGATGGAACCAACGCTTCATTTCCTAATCTTGCTGCATTCCCCGCACCGTTGTTGTGGGCCTTTCTCGGATAGCATGGAGTTCGTTTGGGGATGGAGACAGAATCAAATAAAAGACGCTGGACACCGGATCGCAGGCAAGCAGAGAGAACGGCGATGCATGGAAGCCGAAGTTCGGGAGACTTCGTCATAATCAGCGCCTCAGCGATGCTCGTGATCCACTCTTGAACATAAGAATCATTCGTGGATTCCTATCATCGATGGACACACGAATAATAAATAGATTGATTGATAGTGCGACGAAACCGGTGCGAATGACCGACCGACAAAGCAACCGGACGGATGCGTATGCGGACCGATCATCAGTGGCTCCACGAGTGACCAAAGCCTCACGTTAATGATAGTTAAGCAGGCAAACTTGATGATCATCGATAAATGCTTTCCTCATCTTTCGGTTCAGTTCAAATGAAAACCCGGGTTGGGAGGAACATTACCAATGTCGCATCGCCGAACTCATGGTGATACTGTCCTCATTCTAGAACTTTTCAACCCGTGCTCGAGTGAGCGCCTCGGGAGAGTTTCATACAGACAAGTTGTTTGCCTTGTTTAGGGGTTGAGAAAATTTCATCCAAGAGAGCAAGACACGGTGTGCATTCCATTCCAAGAGCAAACTTCTCGACTCCACCGATTTTTTTCCGTGCCGTGACGTCGTCTGTGTTCATCTATGCATTCTCCATGATACGCGGGCTCGGCAGCGTGGAGAACAGACTCCCGACAATGTATAAAAATTTCTGTCTCGAAATCATCAAAATTGAGATCCCGAGGGTTCGTCGTTTTCGTTTTCACTAATTGGCCCGGCGCGAGAAGAATCGATTCTTGCGACTTCAATCACTCTGATAGATTTCAAAACCCTGCACGTGCCGACTTCAAGGACACTTCCTGGCTCAGTTTCAGCAAGACGATCCCCTGAGCCTGCAATCAATATACGAACCTGTTTTCATCTGCGGCCCGATGCGATTTACGAAGTCGTCTCCGAGTCACATCAAAGTCAACTTCCAAGTTACAGCGGTGATCTCGCTCACTCACCGACTGACCGTTGATGAGAAAAACCGTGTTCAAGACGACAGATTCAGCGACAAGATTGCTCCTGCTAGTAGAGGGGAGAACTCGAGTCGATGTGATTCGACTTCTCACATCAAAAGTACCACCTCAAAGAAAGATTTCAGATTGTGCTCGGCTTATCGATCCGGAAGAAGGGCAGCGTTAATAAAATAACCTCGAACCACGAACCCAATCTAGATCCCGTCGAGTCTTCGAGGAAGATTACACTCCGCTTTGCCTCAGCGCACGTCGCGGTTCTGAATCGATACTGAATTCAGTCGGAAAATCTCTCCCTACTTCATTTAAATATTGGGTTACCCTACTCGATCTCTCCAAGTGGAGTCGGCGCGAACGATGCAAAAAGCGACAGAGAGAACCTCCTCATGTATTTCACTCAAGATTCATGTTTCTCAAAAGTTAAATTCCCTCCGTCCACATGAATACTTGAAACGAAACTGTCACACTCAAGGACGAATGTTTCGGTATTTGAGATACAGCGTTCTGAATTTCTCGAGAGTACGATTGACTTCTCGGTTTTGTGATCCGATGATTCGAGATTAAACGAAAAAGCGATTGACTGCGGAAAAGTGGAAACTTCAAAGCTCCGAATCTTGGGACGCTGGATTTCCGTTCGCTCAGAGCTGTTTCCTCTTTGTTGAGGTGATCTTTCATAGTGATGAGCTTTCCGATGCACGCTGCAGAGCATGCCCTACGAGCGATATAATTTAGGTACATAATATATATTGTATCACTATATGAAGAGCGCCAGCGAGCCAAGTTGTCCAAGCGTGAGATTGTGCCCGAGGCAAGAAGAGAACGAAAAGCAAGAAAAATATATAAAACTCTCATACGACCGAAGCAGCGAGCGATCAGGCGTAACGTCGCAGAGCAAGCCATCATCCGAGGTTCAGCTACGAAACGAACCAGCTATGTCCATACAGAGGAGGGCGCTTGCAAACTTTCTCCGACATATTACAACAACAGCGAGTAGAGTCTCACGAGTTGAGCTCCGGCTGAACCGACTCCATTTTGCCGTATCTACAGGGTTTTCGTCGTTTCCAGTTGCCCCCTGCATGTTCGGGAACTGCGTTGGCAGTGGAATCTCGTGAAGTTGACGAATTCGGTTGTTGGCTGAGAGCTGGGAAGGCAAAATGAAATGATTTTCCGCTCGGACAGAGAGCGACGTCACCTCAAATATAGCAACCCTGGTTCCCACGTCAATTCAAAATGTTTCGGGAGTCGTTTGTCTGCCAAGTGGTATCTGATGCTCGCGGTGCTTTGAGTTATCAAATTCTTGAACGGCGAGATGGCGACGACAGTTTACGCCCTGCGAGAAGGAAACTTCTCATGTTTCACTTCAGGCTGGAGCCGAGGCTCATTTTTGAGCTCGATTCCTGTGGTCGAAGAACGGACCTTCTCGGGCTGTATAGAGAAGTACCGACGAACGAAAAATATTCCAAAGAAGTGATTGCTCGTATGGAATCGTTGTGAACCAGTGAGTCAATCGTCGAAACCGCCTTTTCCTACACGGTTCACTATTTATATGACCACAAGATCTGTCGCTGCAGAAGATGCTCGTGGGATCGACGAGAACTTCACGTCGATCGTCGTAAGAGCCGTAAAATAGCTCGTCAGATCAAGTTTTTCAGCCGTCTTCGCTGACGCTCGTTCTACAAGGCACGTCAACGAGTGACGCCGATCGTCGCTTGATCTTTGGGAGAAGAAAAAGTGTAGAAAATAGCTCGAATCTGTGTTAGCCCACAAACCGACAACTTTTACGGATGGCTCAGAACTTGAGAACACTTGCCAAATGACTTATAGAGTGTGTCTTTATTTTGTGTCAGACGTTTGGAGGGAAACGAGGAAATTGTTCGAATACGCTTGCTTGACCTCTCGAGCGAAATAAAACGACGAAAAGAACCGCGTGCGGGAGAAAAGAGTTCTTGATATTCGGCTCACGATGGTCGAGATGTCAAAAACGAGTCGCAAAAATGTCGGAAAACTTTTGTCGAACGATTTGACCGTATTTTCCTCTTAGAATTTCGTCTGTTCATTGCAGTCATGCCGGTCATTCTCAAGTCCGCAGAGCAGAAGAAAGGGATTTCGAGCTCGAGACCTGGTCGTCATTCGGACTTCATGAGAACAAACAAAGACGAAAACGTCGTTATGGCACATCGGAACTGGAACCGAGGGAAAAGACGCTTACAGAATTTGATTCGACGAAACTCGTAGGTCTCATAATCTAGGGAAAACGCTTGAGCGCTCTCTTAGCTCGAGTTTGATTTGAAACTTGAGGTTTGATTTAGCTTGATGTCCCGATACGAAGCGAGCAGCTCGGTGATTGCATCGTTTGTCGGTCGATAACGGGAGCTAAGAATTCAGTCGCCTGAAAGCGCGGTCGACCAAGGTAGCGACTCGAGTCCACGGGACGCAAAAAGATGAATCCTGTTTGTTTTGACCCAATAAGAGATTTCAACTCAAAGAATAGTGGAAACACGATTAACACTCCAATCCGCAACACCGCCGTGTAACCTCGAGAACTTTGTCTGCTATCGGTGCTCCACGAATTATTCATCGGCGTTGGGATTATCCGACATTGAAGTCAATCACACATTCGTCTCCCGTTCTTCGACCGATCCCAAAGGATCTTCTGACCAAACTATCTTATTCTATCAGAACAAAAAAGTTGTCGAGTGTCTGGAAACGTCGCAGAACCTCAACTCTGGGCCTCATTATCATTGATGAACTCGGCCGAAGAAAGCGATTTCATCACAGGCAGAGAGCGCCCCGCACAATCTCATTGGACGACCCGTGCTTGTTAGGTTTTTACGGATGCTACAGCTGATGACGATTCTCTAATAATAATGAATACAGACCCCTCCGCTGTTGTTGCTGCTGCTGCTGCTGGTGCAGCTCCTGCCCTGAAAAAGATAGCGGGACAGCGGTCGTGTTGATGGCGAAAATCCTTTGCCCCAAACATTATGTTAAGCGGAGCGAGGAGCGAAGATTCTCTCGTTTCCTTAACGAAACCTAAATGAATTGCGGCAAACCTCTTGAAGTGGAACAAGGGAAACGGCGAATGCGGAACGATAGAAGAAGAAAGCGGGCGAAGCAATGGAAAGCGAAATGAAAAAAAAAAATGAAAAACTAAAAGGGCGAGCGAATCCTGTCATTTGAGATTTCGTACGGAGTCGTTGTTCTCCTGTTTAGCGCCTAACGAAGCATTCTTTTGTTCGGAAACTTTTTCTCCTCAGGATGGGTGCCACGGTTCGCTCCTGGCAAGCTCAATTCCTCTGCTGTGCATTGGATTCGCGAACGGAGGCAATTTCGAAACTCCCAGATGGAGCTTCCCAAGGTGCGAGCACAAGTTCATGAGGTCTGCCGCAAGAAGATCGCGCCGATGCGAATCTTGCCGAGCCTGTTACGACAATAACTATAATTTTGCAGAACGTGAAACGATATTGACACCGTTCAAATGTGAATCTGATTCGATTCCGAGCACTATTCAAAAGGCCAACGACACGAACCCAAACCAGGAATCCCTCCATTCTTCGTCGTCTCGATACGACGCCGTCGTCTCCCTTGTCGTGTCATCCTCACCCGAGCGACTCAGCTGCTTAGCTGACAGCGAGCAGCGAAGTTAGGGAAGACGATTTTTGCAAATGTTGGAGTTCCCCCAAGTGGAAATTCTGCCTGAGGTATGAAGCACACGAGGGCGAACATGTTAAAGTTTTTCGGAATATTAAGTTCACTTCACTCGCATTCAAAGCGAGCGTAGACGTTCAATTTATGTTCCGCCGTGCATTCATACTCCTCTAATGGAGAGAACGCGAGCCACGAGTAGCAGCCCACCGACTTCTCATGAGCGCGAACAAGTTTCTTCGGGCTAGCATCATAATTTTCACTCAATGGTCATGAAACCTCTTGAGAAGCGAGTATGAATTCAACAGTACAGTACGCTACCGGGCTCCACTACAACGAGATCCTCCCGTTCCTATATTTTCGGACTGGTCTCTTGAATCGACGTAAACTTCGAATGTTGCGATCAAGCTCAGCCAAACTTCGAAGAATATCATAGTGTCGTCGCTCGGTGTTCTCTGACAGGCAGGACATGGATCTTTTATGACAAGCATTCGGAGAATATTGTCATGTTCTGCCTACATATACCCTATTTAGCACTGTTAACGTTGTTATGGTGCCAACGAAGCTCGCTGGGACTTCGATTGAATTCTGGCAGAACTGGAACGCTCATGAAACTCAGCTCGGTCTATCCATGAACTCTCCGTCTCTCGTCAGAACTTCTGTCGATTTCCCATTTCGTTCCTCTTCATATGGTTCGTGGTTTGATTCGCCGAGTAAATCATGTGAATCTACAAAGGATTGGTCAGCGTGGTTAACGGGATTAAGAATTGGCGTGACGAAACTCTGTGCGATTCAGAAACGCAGATTCGGTAGAGACAGTTGACAGTAGAAAGTCGACACCTTCGTGGCTTCTAATGGTGGAAGTCTCGCTGTTTGCTTAGATCCACGGGCCAAGTGGCTGGCTGATCAGTCCGAATAAAAACAAGCCCGGTTAGAGACGGATATTCAAAGCAAACTGTTCACCACGTTCACAAATAGGATCGCTGTCGTCGGTGGCGCCACCGGCTAGCGACCGCTTTGTCAACGCTGTGCTAATGTCACAAACGTAACGGACAATACCCGTCTGGACGTCTGATGTCGAATCGAGTCCATGACATCTGGTTTTAACGCTGACACGAATCACCCACCTTCATATTGCGCAGCATGCAACACCACCAGCCGGTCGGCTCCAAAAGGGAACATTGCTGCCATGTCTGAACTTTATGGTAAACAGTTACCCAATTCCATCGAAAGCACTCGACTCTGGATTTGCATGAAGCCAACCCATCTTTACCAGCGTTTGAGGGACACGCAAGATGAATTTGTTCGAATTGCTTGTTCGATGGTAATCGATTGCCGAGGCCATTCCATTCGAACTCTGGAAAGAACAAAGTTTACGGAGTGGTTCTGAACGTGCACGCTCGACTGATTAAATGTTCGGCTTCGCCATAATAACACCTGTGCGAGCATAACATGAAATTATCCTCGCATGCTATCATTTCGAAGCTTTGTAGAATCAGAACTCAGAGAGCTGGAAGTGCTCGATGACAATCGGACGGGATCTCGAGAAGATTCTTGAGGCAGAGTTCCGATCTCCATCTCGAAGTAAAGATCTACGGTTAATAGAGAGTTTTGTTGAATCTAAGAATCAACAATGTTCGAACACAGGGTTCGTGTGTTGCAAACAATTGAGTAAGAAAGTTGAGCCGAGGAGAGCAGGGTGTACAGTAGTGGCAACGTAACGTTGTCATCTTTGTTCCTTTTCACGGTGCGGAAGTCGTTTGAGGTTTGTCGATTGGGAACGAGAGAAAGGAAATGGAAGCTATCGAAAAGGAACTGGCTATCGGAGACGAAAGCCAAAGAAAGGAAACACGGTAGTATCCGATACGGCAGGAAAAGTTTGCTCAGCAAAATTAACCAAAGACCGAATTGGCTTCTTCCTCTGAGTTCCCTCCACCGTATTGGCTTCCGATACAACAATATTAATATTGCTTCTCCCGAGACCAATACTGGATACTCTCGTCGTTTTAACGACACGATTCCGACGGCAGAACGTCGGCATGATAGAAAGCACACCGACAGGTATTGAGAACAACCACGGCATCGGACGACGTTTTCATTGATCGATTCTTGGCGTACGATGACCAACAATCTGATTGCTACCTAGAGATCAACGAATACTACAGCGACTCCGAAGAGTGGGGCAGCTGAATCAGGTCCAGTCGGCCTTGGTGAAAGATTTCGCTGGTCGAGCATCGGTGCGTGCACAACTGCATGGGCGTATGGACATTTTATGATATCGGCTCTCTCACAGTGCGTTGTCGGCTGCACGCTTCAGTTTGGAATGATTCGATCGAAGAGGTCCGATTTGTACTGTGGAAACTCCAACAGTTCTGGGAACGTCGTACCCTTTCCTTTCAGTTTTGGGAGGGAGCGATCTTTCCTGATTTGGTGGGAGGACCGAGCAATCTCTTGTCAAGACCGTCCGCCTCCGACATACAGCCACCGAGTCAGCCAAAGTGCTTGGATGTCAATTTTATTAATAGATGGATCGGGCAACGCCAGCATGGAATGGAGTGTTGCTGCCGGTCGTCCGACGCAGCGATGGCGGCGGCGGCGGCGGCAGTCATGTATCTTCACCCGGCCGCTGCTGGAGAAGCACAGGAAACAAGGAAACTCAGTCATCAGAAGTCAGGCGACAAATATTTTCCACACCACAAGCACCAACGAAAGAAGAAATTGTTCGGGGAAGAGAGAGGAAGTGATTTTGGGGATTTTTATCGAGGCCAGCTTCCGTTTCGGGGGTGTAGGTGTTGAGTTCGTCCGTGCGCCGAAACGGCAAGCGGATGATGCATCTTCTTTTCCTTGCTTTGCTGGGATCCTCGTTCCTCCTCCTCCAACGCAAAACTAAGAGATATCGGAACGAAGGGATCTGTGAGCGAATTCGTGAGCAATCGATTCAATGTTTTGACTCGAAGACGAAAATCTGACGCTAAAGGTTCAGAAGCGAAACCGACGAATATCGCACGCCTCCACAATGAGTTTCGGTGAAATATGACGTCTGTTGGGTAAGGCTGATCACCCGGATTGGGTTGTTGTTCGTGTGAATCTGAAGTGAGTCGGAAGCGTTCGGTTTAGGGACGATCCGGTGGATTGCTTCCGTAGTTAGATAAGATCGTTTCCTCTTCGAGCAGTCCGTTGTACAAACAGATTGTTCCAACAAGCTGTCGGTGAGTGCTGCGTCAAAACGGGAGATAAAGCCTCTCACAGCAGAGAAGTCGTAGGCTTCGACTGTGAACTTTTCGCCGTTAGAAAAACTTTGAGACACAGCAGATGATGACTCAATGTCCTCTGAAGATCACGACAAACTCCGATCAGCGGTATGCGAACCAACACAGAGCAAGTTAGCTGTCCGCCAATGTACATTTGCATAACATGAAACAGAAAACAACGACATCAGATTGACCCAAGAGATAAACGTGCGTGGCCGATCGGAAGGCAGATAAGTTCACTCGTCTGACGACTCGCCAAAAACCCTTGCGGCACTGGTGTCGTTTTTAAGCAGACAATCAGGCACAGCCTGCTAAGAGGGATCGTATCAACGAGTCCGGGATGATTTCGAGGACCTGGCTCCGTCGCATGACTTCCTGTGTTTTTGTCAATGTCCACCGCGAGGTCATTAACACCTTGCCCGGAAGCTCAGAGGGTATTTCCTCGTAAGTAGGTACTCTTCAATTTCCCCCCTAGTTCAGGGGCACTGCTTCCACAGCTGACTGCAGTGAAGGTACCTAACCCATGGTATGGTATCGGACCGAGTTTCATACGCTCGGATCATTGATCCAGAATATCATTATCAAAATAGTTTGTAGTTCTGGCCGTCCTGTTCGAATGGGGCTGTCACATCTCAATTACGATTGTGTTCTCACTGTGGTCATGGCAACCATGATTATACACCTCGCTTGAGCTACTGCTTGCCAATGCTACCGTTCCCCCAGCCAGCGAGTCAGCCAGTCAGCCAGCCAAGCAGCCGACCAGCCAGCCAGCCAGTCAGTTCTACCTACTCCTATATTAATATTTATCGACACTGTCCACTCACGGCAGGTTCGCATTCATACGCATAACAGTGGGCTGAGGCCGCGGTCGGTCGGTCGGGGCTGAGAGAGGGTCTTGGAGCAGTGGGGGAAACCGATGGCGCCTACGGAAGCAGGGTAAGTACATAATGTAACCACAGCACAGGAATTGATTCAGCCGATAACGAAAGTGCTGGCAAGAAAAAACCGTATTCGGTGCGATCCACACAATGCCTCCTCCGTGCCAACGGATCGCATGTCTGCCGTGTCTTTTCTCTGTTCGCCGGCTTGCCAGCTCATCTTCCCGCATGCTGACATTTCTGCCCTCGCGCACTGTACGTGACCGAAGAGAACTATGAGACTTGCATGTTCACTAAAAAGTGATCCGTTGTTCATTTTCGAATCATCGACTTGATCCTGGAAAAGTTGATCAGTATTCGATCGAATGTACAGAACACGAATTCGAAATTTTGAAGAATCTCGGAGGAAATGTAACTGCGGTAATCCGCGCCACGACTCTCCGTTGTTTCCACGAGTGCTCGAGGAAGCTCCAAAAATTACAAGATGGGCTGCTATGTACTTCGCGAGAACTCCAAAAGCTAAATGTTTGAACATTTAGACGCGGTCAGAAGTCTGAGCGGGACCCGATGTGCTCCGAAACAGCACGATAAACATTTGTTCGCGATGTTCAACAGCAGAAGGCCGAGGCGAAGTGTATCCAATCTCCGCTGGCTCGCTGCTTCATTAGATGCTATTCGGCGAGATTCGCTACGAGCCTGAGTGTCGCCGACTGAGCTCAGTGGAGAGGAATCTGGAGATCGCGTAGTCTGGAGAGCTACGAGAAACAGCGAACTTCAACAATGGAGTTAGCTCACTCCTCAAGAAGATGTCCGCAACGAATTTCGACTCTTAGGAAACATCGCCGAACACCGCGACAACGCGACGAGAGGTAGCCGTACAGAAGCGAAGACATCTTCAAAGTACACCGAAAAGCATGAATGTTCTCTGTTCTCGGCCCACACCTCAGAAGTCGAATGGAGAGCGTCTGCTCTACTTTGAAGGGGATTCGGGAGAATGTTTTTAATTCGAACGGCTTGTATCGTCACACTGGTTTTCTAGTCTGGCATGGAGGATCGAGAGTTGAGTGAGTTTTGAAAACTACGATGAGTTCCAGATCGAGCAAAATTGCATGAAACAACACATGAATCTTCAATGATTCCAATTCGATGTGGCAGTAACAGCTTCAGTGAAAAAATGTGGGACTTGATCATTCGTTCCCGGGGAAACATCCTTGATATTTTCTTTCCCGCTGAATTCCACATTTTTCGCGCAGCTCATTGCTTGGGATTTGCACGAATCTGCCAAGAAATTGAAACGGAATGACTATCACAATGCTGAACTCGCAGAGACAAAATGATTCGAAAAGTCCATATGACTTCGAAACATAGGCGTGAAGCACAGGCAAAACCCGACGCAAACAAGATCTTCCGTGACGCTCTCTCTTCCAAGGATCAAACACTTCGTAACCCCTACAACTCCATAAGGAATTCATCTGGAGGATATTCTCTAGATTTCGATGGCATATGGGGCTCATCTCGCAAGCTTTGTTTCAAATCGGACTCAGAGCGTTGCACATATTTGGCACATTTTGTTGTCACTCAAGTTTTGGCGAAACGATCCGCCGCTGAAGCTGTTCGTTGGAAGACAGCATTGTAGGAGCACGTTCTGGAAAACAAATATCTACAATATGTTTCACTCGAGCCCTCCAAAAGCCATGGTGAGACTGGATTTCTGTGTCGACCCGATCGTTCGTCTGAGTTACCGTACATCCGATATCGTTTCAAGAATAGAACTTTATCGGTGAGTCATGATCCATTTCATCGAGTGATCCCCTGACCCTTGCTGCCATTCAAGATTATCGGAGCGGGGAAACACTTGGAAGCCACTGGAATCATCAAAAAGGTTTTTCCGAAGAGACCCGATCCCTATGGATTTTTGTTGCTACTTACTCCTCTCGAACTCCGCGGTCAGGAGGCCTCGTTCTTCTGCGACGATATAAACATCCGTGATGATGAGCGAGAACATCTACGCGCAGGGATGCAACTGAAATTCAAAGTCATAGATAAACCGCTCGATAATATGAGAAGCCCGGTCAACTACAAGGCTATTGAGGTGTGTGCACTCTTTACTATCGAGAATTCATTGTGATTAAACGACCGATTTCTCGGGAAATCTCGTCGCAAGTTTCCGCTTCATCTTTCGATAATCTTCCCAGATGATCCCGCTGACACCTTCGCACTACCAAGCCGTGGTTGTGCGACCTCCAGCTAAGAATGGTAATTCCTTGCGAGTGGCTGTTGACCTGACTCTCGAGCAAGTCAAAATCACCCAAGCGTCTTATGTGAAACTGAATCTTAAAAACGATCTGAAGTTGGGAGATCCTTGCGTCATTCAACTGACCTGGAAAGAACTGGTCAGCGCAACAAAAGATAACAGGCAACTAGAGGGCGAAATTATTTCCGCGTGTCGTCTTGCGGTACCACTTGGCTGCTCTGGACAAGAAACTGAAACTGTTACGGAGGAGACGACGCCAACGAGCGAAGATTCGAGCCCTGAAAAACCGGAACACAGCCATCGAGGAGGAAAGTCAACTCCCAGGAAACTTAAGGAACCAATAATCAGAATCAAACCCGGACTACCAACCACCCCTAAACTGTTTGATTCGTTCAAAGCGGACGACCGTTGTCAGGGCTCGAAGCAGAATCCTCGCTGCTGTCCAGCACCCTGCTGTCAAGATCAAAGTTTTCTGAGTCCGAAAATCCCGCCGTTCCCTCTGCCACCTTTCAATGGGGCCTGCGCGTGCGCAGGCTGTCTGATGATGCAGCAGAACTACGCTATGATCCCACCCGGCTATCTGCCATGTTATAACATGAATGTCGGGGCCCCGTCGTGGTCGAAAATGAATGGTTGTTGAAAATTGATCCGAGAGCGAATTGTTGCCGCTCTCTTATCATGTTAGATATGATATTTGAGTTGAAGGCAGAAAACTTGGCGA
Source organism: Neoseiulus cucumeris (assembly GCA_021527715.1). Lineage (NCBI taxonomy): Eukaryota > Metazoa > Arthropoda > Arachnida > Mesostigmata > Phytoseiidae > Neoseiulus > Neoseiulus cucumeris. The sequence goes on from JAJSRV010000108.1 coordinate 33,847, forward strand.
GCAATTCGTTGTATTAGCCATGAAGTAGAATGAAAGAATGACTCTTCTCGAACTGCAAATGACTGAGTGAGGGATTGTCTCATCTCTTGGCTAGAGTTCGCTCGTATGCTTCTGAGATTGGGTTCTCCTCACTGACGGTGTCGCGGTGAATATTAGCTGGTGTCGAACACTGACCGTACCGGTGAATCGGAAAAGTCCGATTTTTTCCCTGAAATCCGAGTATGAATCAACTCTAGCGTCGTGTTCTATCGCCTTATGGAAATAAATCGATTCTATTTGGTAAAAGAGAGAATCATCAGGTTCGGTTCCTCCATCGATGGAAAAAGTGTCTTGATCATGAAACTGATTTGCTTCTCTCAGGGTTCCGAAAGACGCCTTTCGGGGACTCCTAACTCCTGATGGGGATGAATGTCCTGGGCATGAACCACAAAACAGCTAGAGACAATGAGAATGCCGGTGTGGAGGATTTTGTGGACTCCCTTCGCTGCCTGAAGGTGTTTTTCGAGCGAAGACGAGGTTCGTGGAGACGCTTAAAAGAAATAACGATCATGGAGCATCGTTCTCTAGGAGCATCGTCAGATCAGTGCGATAACGTGCATTGCACGCTTTTGGTACGCGCACGTCGACAGTCGAATCCCTGTGTTGACTTTGCGGTTGTTGAAACACGGAACGCCTGGAGTTTTCAGGAGCTGGAAAGCACAGGATCCGGATCCGGATGGTAAGGTTTCTTGGTCGTGATTTTATCCCCGCGTACTTCGATTCTACAACCGCGAGCAAGGATATGAGTTCCCCAACCAGCGAGCACGAATCTTCGAGGTTGCGTGATCGCTGCATGAGCATCGACCTCTCCGCGGAGGATCTGAGTGAGATATACTGACTGCAGTTTTCTAAAAACCTAGGGCAATGACGCAGAGATGGCCTCGGGAATAATTAGTAGAGTTTTCCCCCGCCACGAACCTCCCTACGGTTTCCTGAGCGTGCTCAAACCTTTGAGACTGCGGGGTCAACAGCTCAGTTTCCTCTATGAAGACGTTGAGTTGTCCCCAAGCGATAAAGAGTATCTTTCAACGGGGATGATGATGAACATCACCATCGAATGTTCCAGAGCTATAAAGGTAGGTAAACAGAGCTAGCGAGGGAATTCGTTGGGTTCGAAACAAGAGAGACGATTCTGTAAGCCAGCGGTTCTCAAGCGGGCCTTCGGGGTTCCTCCGAGCCGTTACTGGAGACCTCAAACACAAAGCTCTTGGAGCTCATCAGTGATCGGTGATCCTAGATTGAACTTTCCCGATGGAAGATCTTTCACGGAGAACTTCACACGCTTTCCGAAATTCCCCTGTTTCACTTCATTGACTTCTTGTGCTATCTCTGTGCAATTTTGGCGATGACAGATGAATCAGCGCTGTCCGTTGACGAGGATTGTTTCAAGTCTAAGTTCGAAAACTTCCTTTCTGTCGCAACATCCGAGGAATCTCCTGAGCGAGGAACATGTTCAGAGGGCACTCTCTTATTTTTCGAATTGAATGACCATTTATAATTATTTTTCGAACGCGACAGCTGTAAAAGAAACGCAAGTGTGTGAATTGAACTTTTGAATAGTTCATCTTAAGGGTCTGCGAACGGTATTCATCGGCTAGAAGGGTTTCTTGAAGACAAATGTGTTGAGAACCACTGCTGTAAACAATGACCAATTACAGGTAAAGCCGATGCCCACGGCAGAATATCAAGGTTCCGTTGTAAGAGGACCGCAAGCTCGAGCATCCGGTCACGGATTCATAGTGTCTCTGGACCCCACGCTAGTTCATGTGAAGGTTTCAGCAGATTCGTACAACCAGCTAAAGCTCGAGAAGCCGCCTCTCCCTGGAGACTTCTGCACAGTTCGTATACCGTGGAAGGAGACGCTCCTCGCCGCAAAGGAGAACAGAATGATTCTCGCAGATGTGGTGTCCTTGATGAGACGACCGCCCAGAGTGTCTGTGAAGCACGGCCTGGAGGGAACGCTAGATTCGTATGACGATGTATCCCTGTTTGAGATCAAATCAGATTCAATGACGGATCTGAGATCATTTGAAAGTACAAATGAAACGTTACATGAGGACGCGTCGTTTTCCCCCGAATCAACTCCCTCTAATTATGCTTGGGGATCCGACATCAGAGGTCGTCGTAGCAACAACAGTGTTGACGAATGGAGCCGCATGAGAGAGAACGCACAACAATCAAATGCATATCGTCCGGTTAACGCTCAGTATGGAGAATACGATCATTTCATTCAAGCAACGCTGCGAGCTTCGATGGCTCAACAAGTCCAAGAAGCAACCAGAGCACGAACTCTCGATGAACCATCGATCCTCAACTATATCGTTGGTATCTGCAGACCGTCTCGAGCAGCTGCGAGTGCTTTTCGTCACCATTACCCCTTCTCGCCATTTGGTTACCAAATGCCATATCAGTGTCCTTATAATCCATTCCCACTGTGTCCTGCTCATGGCTACATTCTCTAGAGTTGCAAGAAGTGGAGCGAAACGATAGATGAAGTGACAATTTTCAAAAAACAGAAGAAGGATATCTTCTGGAGTCTTGTGAAGTCCGCCTCCTCCTGCTGTTTTCATCTTTGTATATACAGCGATTAGGACGAAAGAAGCTTTCCGAGTTCTGAGAAGCGGAGCAATGACAGTAAATCTACACGCACTTTATCGTTTGTAATACTTCTTTGTCTATTTATTTCTTCCTCATCTGAAGTATTTGTCTTCAACAACATCATCTCCCTTATCTCTATCTGATCTGAGAGCATGAGCTACCGCACTTCCATTCAAATGGACTCGCCAACAAACATTCGCGCGAGCCGTTCAGAGCAGGGGTCGGCAAACTTTTTTCGCTCGGGGCCCAAACTTCAGCCGGAAAAGTAGCCCCGGGGCCCTGAACCCAAAATGCTGCCAGAAGTTGATTCTACGAAGGATGATGTCGGAACGGTCTCTGGGAGAGTCAGAAGTCGAGCCGGAGAGGTTTTGGGAGGCTCAATTCTGACCAAATTAAGGGGGGTTTCTGGGGTGTAAAATCCTTTTCCCCGCATGTTTCAAATCGGGAATCGAAGATGGCACATGCTGTCTTGAACGAGCTTTGACATTTTGCACCGGTTCAGAGCCTTCGATGCATAAGTATCGGGCTGTAGGTTCTTCGTCGGACGAGATAGCCGCGTCCTCTACCTATGGTCCATCGCTGCCCACATCTTCCAAACCAACCATCCGTATCTCTAATATCTTCCATGCTCGGAAATCGTATCTCTCATGCCCCCCCGGCGAACTTGCCTCATCTTCAAAATCTTCTATTCAAGCGACCCTCATCTCTCATGTCACCCATGCTAATTGCTTGCACCTCCCATACTAGGAATTCGTGTTTTTCATATCTACCATGCTAACCACCGATAAGTAGGTATGGTCATACCGACCCCGAAATCACCTCGGTCGACTCCAAACAGTATAATCTGATCGATCATGACTCACTCGACAGTGGGCCGCAGGGCCAGGGGCTAGAATCCCAGGTCGGCACCGGGGACCCAGAATTTAGGCCCCGGGCCTGGCTTTGGACCCGGGGCACAGAGTTTGCCGACCCCTGGTCCAGAGTATACACCGATCACGTCGAGAATATGGCAGATGAGCGACGACAGACTTTTGAGACAGCATGATATTCCTATTCGCGTTTTGAGCCGTTATTCTTCAAATGTGGAGCGGACAACGCGATACGGAATCATTCTGGAGAGATCGACATCGTGGGTTTCAACCCAGAAGAGAATCTCGCGATCGATTTAATTTTGGGATACCTTTCGATTCAGAGACCGATTTCTTTTATCATTTCGGTGTCAACTATCAAGCGAACCGTAAGAAAGAATGTCAGAGCCACGGGGTTCATATCGAAGCAAGTAATCACGAGCTCTATTTTCTTTGTACATGTTGAGCCGCTCTTCAGAGAACTCACTCAGGATGGAGTTGTGTATGTACAAAAACGCTCTCACTCACTTCTCTTGTTTTCGGAAAACAACGATTCATCGGAATTCAACAATTTTTGTACACGGGATTCGATTCTAGTCAATCTTCATCGAAAATAGGGGTGTGGGCGCACTCGTTTGGGCATATTCTGAGCGCTTCGAAGACGCCGCACGGCTTCCCTGATATGTTTTGGTTCGATCGGACCCTTCAGATCGCCTTCTTCTGTGTGTTCCATACAATCTAGAGCTTTTTCAACCACCTCGCCTACGAATACTTTTGCGATACCGGAAATCGCGATAACAACGTTCTGCGAAACCGAGCAGCCAGCTATGGATTGCACGAGACGTTTGATGGCAGCCTTCGGGAACGCGGCTCTGTGAATAAAGAAAACGAGTGAGCTGACAATCACACATTTGCCCACACAGGAATGATCTCGTCACGGATGTTTCAAGAATATTTCAATGGGAGCGCACGTACCGTCTGTACATCTCATAGCGATTGAGCTGATCCTCTGAGAACGAAGAAACGAGGACTCGCATCTTCTCTCGCTCCTCTTGCTCAATCTCTTCTCGAGTTTTTGGTGGTGGTGCCGGCACAGCGCTCGTGGAGGCTTGCGGTTCGTCTTCAGGCTGGCGGAAGGCGGATTTCAGTCGACGGAGCAATACATATATTCATGCATGCATGCATCATCCAATAATGCAACGAGAAGCGTTCTCCTATGAGTCGGAAGCAACATACCTCGTCGGGTTGCGAGTTGTGCGCTGGAGAATCCGGTGTAATGATGCCCGCGACTTCGGCGGTGTCTTTCTGCTGCTGACGGTTCTCTACATCAGGTTCGCCGGACAGTTGAGAAACTTCGCGACCCTCATCTTCAATGACATCGTCGCCACCCGGCAACGCGGAAGGAGTTCTTGGTTCGTCTCTCTCCATTCTGAATTCATAAAAAGCGAGAAATCTTCAGTCCTAATGGGGAAATCTCAAATGAAACCAAGATCTAATGGGAACATTGTTCATGGCGGCAGGAAAGACTCAACCTCACTTCGATGAGTCCAATCTCCGGGAAGTTGCATATTTCGAACACCGAGCAGAAAGTTATCGGAAACTTCGAAAAAGTTTCTGAGTTCCTCGATGAGGCAATCCCGTCGGCGGCTCGGAGCTCAATGAAAATCTGACTGTTCAGCTCACCTGTAGACTCGGTCAGTTTGCGTGAAGCGAAGTAGAATATGCACCAATCCCAAGTTGCTGATTCCACTAGTTACTCGCCGGGCAGACGGGCAAAAACATTCTTTAGAAAAACATGGCTTCGCAGGGGAGAGAGGGAGGGGAGAGGGCTAGCACGGGAGTAAACAGCTGGAGAGCGCGCGATTCTGAATGTCGAAGGCTGCTGGTTGCGGTGCCGAGAAGGCCAAACGCGACTTCTCTGTCCCTCGGGCGCATTTCCTCTCGAGCTTCCTTGAGCGTATTTAGAGCTGATCAATCCTTCCGGGATTTCCCCCAGATTCCCTCGAAACGTTGACAGCGAGAACTCGAGCTCGAGCGCTTATTGAGAGTGATGATGATTTCGGAAGCCAGCGGCAAGGACAGCGAAATCCCTCGAGCATCACCGTGGAAGAATAGAACGAGAAATTCAAAAGTTATCCTCTCCGACTGAGTTGGAGCTGGATGCCTAAGGAATAAATATCTTTTCGGCACTATTTATAATTCCGCATGCGACTATGTATAGGTGTTCTCGATGTTGTCGTGTATGTCCTCAGTGTCGTTCGTGGTAACCTGCCGGTTTGCTGCACCTCTCATAATCGTGGGAACTGGGGAGACTGGAACCCCTTCATCAACAGGTCGGAGTTTTCCAGGGCCGAAAATTCCAATGGGATCGGCCTCCCAAGCTGGTCAATGCTCTGATTTCTCTCTGATTCTGCTGGTTTCTGGAGCCTGGATCAGCTTATATGTTCGATTCCCCCTTTGGTTGCTCACACCTTTCCTTCTGCCGTTGCAGTTTTTCTAGCTGAATACGTGCTGCTCTCTACTTCCACCATCAATCGCTCGAATAAGCAGCCTGCCCGAACATTTTTCAAGCACCCTTACCATCTCGAATCGCGCGTCTTCTGCTGCCCATATCCGTTCTGCTCTCTTCTCTCTCTCTTACCCCTCCGCGGCCATATTTTTCGAAAGAATGTCGTAGACCAGCACATTTCCACACATTCCACCCATTTCGGATATCATTTCGACACATTGCGGCACATTTCGGTACCCACATTTCGAATGAAGCTCATGATCTCTGGTTAGCACCATATCGGGACTGAGGCGCACCATTCAACTTTCTTTCGGCTCTTGGAATACAAAGCTGAAATGCGATAATATCCAATATCCATAGCTTAGAATTGTCGATCCGACTCTTCTGTTATCCTTCGGTGGGTCTAGTTCAAGACAAGTTCAAGACAGTTCGGTCTTGCTTAAAACATGTATGTCGTCATACGTTATGGCGGAAATCGTGTCTGATTGCAAAGAGCTCCATCAGCTGACTCTTGCTCTACAAAACCGAGTCTTGAGCCCTGAGAGATACAGGGATCCGGTTCAAAGACTTTCCAAGACCCTGAAACTTCGGTTAACTCAAGTGGGACCCGTCAAGTCCCCGGTCTGTTCATCGCAGAATTCCGCGTGGAAAATGGCTATCAAGAGTGGGCGCGAAAAGTTTGGCAGGCGGAAACCCATGCCAGATTTCAGATACTCAGAAACTTCGCAAATTGCATTCCATGAGAACTGGACGATGAACTGGAACAACGATAGTGAAACTGAAACCACGATTTCAGTATGAGAATTCGATTTTATTCATATTAATCAAAAAGATTCATGTCCACGTGATCGATGCAGATCCAGGATACAATTTTTCTCGTGAATTCGGCGATGATTGAACCCATGCTCTGCGTTTCGTTGCGATAGTAGCCGTCCAGCTGCCGACTTAGATAGAGATTACCCTTATAGAGGGAACGACACCAGTGACGGAATCTCGAGGCGATCCCGTCAAGTCAAAACTCTGATCTCAACAGGGCAAGAAATGATCGTCGCTGACATTGTTGGCCGCTAGGCAGGCATCTTCGGGGAGAGGTTCGAACGGTGTCTGGACCCGGAAAATCACGAAACATCTTGGTCCGAAGTTGACTACGTAGTCCGTGGCGCTTGGAACGGAGGGCGCCATCCCGATCACAAATGAATCGACGCGGTTCATCCTCATCCAAGGCTCAAGTCGAGCGTCTTGTTCGTATCCTCTGGCACAGTCAGGTATCGGGGCTGCGCACGGCTGATTGGCGAGACAGTAGAATTTGGCACATCGCAACGGCACGGCAGTGGTCAAACTCAGCAAGACGAAAAAGACTACAGCTCTCATTTTGCAAAGCACAATGCTGACGGAGGACACCGCAACGATCACGTCGTTTGAGTATTAGAGTGGCAGGCTCTATATTCGAGTGGTGAGGGAATTCAAGATCCTAGAAAGAAAACTCTTGAAGCTTTTTCCTTATGGCCAACGACTGGCATCCACTAGATGAGAGATTTTGTTTGTTTGTCGGAAAACCAGCCGTTTATCGTTACGAATCGATTCGTTTTCTCATGATACTTGACCGAAACTTTTGTGACTCCGGAATTTGATCAGAGATGTTCCCGTATTTCGCTTCCGGTGTCCCTCGTCACACTCATCCCGAACCCATCCTCTATTCCTAGCTCCGTGCGCCTTAGAATCTTAACCCAACATCGTGGAAAATCTACGACTCTGCCGATGCACCGCTTCACGAGCTTTGGGAAACGTTTGCAATGTTGGGCCTCTCCATGCTTGTACTGAACCACTTGAATCTCAGGTATCACATTCGATGAAACCGATAGTTCTGTATGATACAAAGAATTGTAGTATTTTTCAACAACGCGAGCGTTTCTTTCGAGACGAACAAGATGCCTTGGAGAACCAAAGGATCCAACTGTATCTCTGTGAATGATCGAAGATACGACGATGCTTTGTTTAACAAAAAAGTTTATTAAGTAAAGTATGTAGAAAAAATGACGGGCGTCTATATTACAAGTAAACTCTGAGAAAAACTTGGGATAAGTCCATCGAAACAGGGCACGAATCCGTCGCACTGTTCGAGTTTGAAGTGGATACAAGGGATTGATGTGAACTCAGAAGATGACTGAGTAGAAAATGCGAGCATCGATTGCTGGGAATTGTAACCCCTACTCGCACTGAGTCTCCACAAATGAGAGACGGAATGGATGAACGAAGTAGGCCACAGAGGACGGATATACTTGCACCGAAATCTGCGCGTTCTGCGCGAACATTGGCCGCTTGTTCAGGTTTCTGGTCACACAGGAGTCCCTCTTCGCCTTAAAACAGTCTTCTCGGGCAAGTCGATCAAGATTGCGTGAAATCGATCACCGCTAATCAGTGTTCCTCTTTCGGAAGGAAGGACAAACACAACGGATCAGCGGTGATCAGATCCACGCCACCGTGATTGGCTTTCAGGATGACTGCGGATACTCAAAATTTAATTTATATTGCTTTACCATCAACGTCAAGCACGATCAGCGGTCAACTCATATCGGAGAAAGAACTCCAAAGGAATGTGTCGCAAAGTTCCAAAAAAGCAAGTCGACGAATCAGAGCAGGGGCTGCGCACGACACCATGTCCTTGAGACAGAAAGACTCTAAGAAGACGACTCATCCAGGCACAGATCATGGATCTCTGGAGTCAGAATCCCACGGGAGATTCAAAGTTAAATGCTTTTGGGAAACTGATGTACGAGATCTCCAACTTGTAACTCAGGATGCAGTGAGTGCAGGCAAAGTGCTCTGGTCAGTCGACCGTCAATTCGGAACTCAATAGAAACCGCGTGATTCGCGGGAAAACCTGGGCAGCAGATCAGGGATCCGTCGTCATGAGGCTTGAGATCGATTGAGATATCGAGAAAGTCATGATTCACTTTTCATTTTAAATAAGTTCTGTGGGTTGGGTCTTGTGGGTTTATTAAGTCCGGGTATGGGTTGTTCTCTACCTATCTCACTCGGGTCGGGTCGGTGCTCCACATTCGGCGTCCGCAATGCTCTGCATTATTTTCGCCTTAAGAGCGGACTTCTCGGGACCGCTCAGACGCCTCAGAGAGGGAATCAGCGCCAAAGCGAAAAGCGAGTCTTCGTCATCCAAACGCATTCGCTTTGCCGGCCACGATGCCCTCACAGCCTCTGCAAAGTGAACAGATCTATTAGGAAAACAGTCACTCTCTGATGAAATGTTCGTAGCGAGCGAAACATATTGGACTTTTGAGCTATCGCCATATTCTACTCACTTCGCTTCCTCGATGAGCCATTGGTGATGTGCGACTCATCGGTGCAGTCGAGGGGCTCCGGCGACGAAAACGGAGAGCCTCCGTGGACTTGAGTGGAGACCGGCGACGATGAGGAGGCGTGGCAGGTCGCGGCTGCCGCAAGCGTGTTGATGAACGCCAGACCCGGAGGGACGCCGGGGACCGCCATGACTGCTCTTGGAGCATGGACCAAGCCGCGAGCGTTTTTCGACGCCGATGAATCGTTGCTGAGGTCCAACGCCTCCTCTTCGACTTCCGGAACCTCCGGAAAAGGACGAGACCCGTGGGCTACATAGTGTAGGAACTGGTTCTCGAGATTGCTCAATTGCACGTGTTTGGGCATCACGGTCGTCGGTCCCTGGCAGGCCAGCTCGATGTTTTCTGGAATTTGGTGACAGTGAGAAGATGATCGGAATAAAACCGGGCTGTTGGAGGCATTCCCCACACTGTGAGCAATAGCGGATTGAAGGAAAATTATGACTCACAGGCTCTGGCCGGAACGTTCTGTGGGCACTCCCGCAGTGGCATTCTGCTTGAACACGCCACATCGTGTTGAGGGCCCTCGGACTCAAGTCTTGAGGCAGTGTCCATCACGGCGTCCAAGAAAGCCTGGGAGTGGAACTCGCGTTAGGAAATTTGACAACAAGTGAATAAAATCTTGACGAGGCAGAAGTTCTCCTCTCGAATCTCTCTCAAGGCATACTTATCCCTTACCCGGTGTTCCGTTGAGATTCCCTCAGTGGAGTCTCCTGGAACGTTTTCCGCGGTCTCCGTCTTGAGAGGCTCTTGGAAGGCGGATGTCGAAGCTTCGTGCTTGAATCCGCTCATTGAGGGCACCTCCGGCACCGAAACAGAACTCGAGCCTGAATCTCGTGGAGTGCGAGCCAAGTTCGAAGGAGAAATCGACTTCGACGAGTCAGGCGAGTTTGAAGTCGAGGTCGAAGCAGACGCCACTGCGGTGGCCGGATTATCTCTGCTCTCTTCGCTTGACGAGACCGATGCCACTGAGTGGCGCGGCTTCCGAACCGAGCGAGTGTAGGTCCTGGAAGGAGAACGGAAATTGGAATCACGTTCATCCTCGCTGAACTACTAATGCGTTGGGAGAAGCTCTGTGCGCTCAAAGAATCAAGAAGTTTTCCCAATAACCGAATTTTCAGGGGAACTCTACTTACCTCGGCGCTCGACCGCAGTCCTTGTAGAACATGAGATGATCGAAGTACGGCCACGGGGTCATGAGACTTGCCTGCGAGCCAGCTCTGCCTCCGTTCTCGATCACGCGGAGCTCTCTTATGAAACGATCGCGGAGAGTTTTCCAGAGCTTCTGACACGCCTCAACTGGAAAAGCGAAGAAATTCAAAGCCTTGGACACTACTCTACTCTCCTCACTGACTATGTCAGAGTGAATTCCTGCCTCTTCCGTTTCACACAGGTCGCTCCGATACTCTTCGGAGAGGAATCGAACGGGATCACTGATTGGATCTTATTTGAACACTTACCAGAAGCCATCTTTGTCTCTCTGAAGACCTCTTCCCAAGCACTTGTTTTGAGGTCGACATTTCTGTAGTCGATCCGTTTGGAGTTGTACAGAACCGGTCTCTCTCGAACCGCGTCGATCAGCCGCAGACTCAGATCATGTTGTTTCTCATGTAAAATTCGGGCTTTCGGGACCGTTTTTGCGGGAACCGGCTTCGGATTGCCCATCACTCCTGGAATCCGGGAGAACAGGAGCTCCAACAGATCCTTCTGCTGCGCGGAAAACAGTTGCGGAGACGCACAAGGTCTCAACGCAGGGAGTGCTTGATGCTGAACGAGATTCGGTCGGTGGAGTACTCGCAGCTGCGGTCCAAGCAAGAGAAAGAATTCGGCCTATCTCTCCAGCCGAGCCGACGACTTGAACCTGCTGTAGTGCACCAAACGTGCTCGCACCAAAACGATAAGCGAAGTTCTTCACAAACTGATCAAGGCTGTTGAAGTATCCGTTGTTGTTTTGGCAGAATGTTCAAACTGCAACGAATGGTCTCCAAAACTCTGTGAACTCGCTCTGCAACGTGGGGAACTGGAAGCTCGCGATCCCTCAACGAGGCTGACTCGCTTCGGAAGGGGACGGCGGAATAGATCCGGTCGAACGCACTTCTTCAGAACAGAATGCAGAAGATCCCGAGAGCTTCGTTCACTGTCGACGAACACTCGAAGCGTTTTCTCAGTCACTCAGAAAGAAACGAGCTCGAGTTGCTTCGATCGCTTGCGATGAAGAACTGACAGCAACTCAGGACGGGTCGACTTCTTATCTACGTTGCGAACGTAGCGCTAGAAGGGGGGCAAGGGTGAACCCCACGTGCATACGGATCCACTCGCCTCTTGCACACTTCAGCAACGGGTCCAAGATGTGCTGTGTTTCATGGTTGGGGTTTTCACGCGGTCGGTCGGTCGGCGGATTCGCTCTCGCCACCCCAGGGCTATGGAGGGCGAGCGTTCGGTCTCTCCTACAGTTCAGAGTTCTGTCCATCTACTACTAGGCTGCGGTTGAGATCCTCAGCGGGCAGAGTTCTTCTTCCGCTCCCCGATCGGCCTACGGTAACCATTGCTTTACTAAGAATCCTTCTCGAACCAGGGTGGGGCGGCGAAAACACTATACATGCTTAGCGGATACTTCGACATCCACGAGCACGATGCCGAATCCTGCCCTGCTCGAAGAGCACGTGAGAATCCCCTGTGGCTTATTTGGGGCTAGAACACGTAGAGCTGCCCATGCCAATCACGAATAGCGGTTACTACCGCAGGTCTACGGGAATTCGAGCGAACGCAATTAATTGAGAACATGAAAAACATGTCTGCCCCCAGCTCAATATTGAACGCAAATCCTCAGCCTCGCTGAGTCATTAGGCTTTGGTATTTCGGGAATCATCTTCATAATACTGTGGTCGAGTTCTCCGCTTCAGCAATGCGGATCAGAAACGAATTGAGAACTGTTTTCGAGTTCAGATTGAGAATGGACCCCGGCTGAATGCGGCACTCTTTTTGAAAACATCAAAAATTTGGAGCTGCGCCGGGGTCGGTCCGTCTGTTGGCGCTTAAATGACCAGCTACTCGCTCTCGAAGCCGCGGCGTCGTCGTTCTACGTCATACGTTAGGGTTCGAGGCGAGCCAATGCATGTAGATCCTAACATACCCCTTTGCATAATGGTGGTTGTCCACTTCTCGGGAAACTTCATGGCTCCCGAATAGAGTCAAACAACTATGGACTTAGCGAGAATAGAGTTTCAGGAAGTCTCGGATTTGCTGAGTTCATTCGTGCTCGAATGGGGGCAAGCAATGTTTGCAGCTCTTCCCGGGATTCGCGATTCGAGTTCTGAGCGTTCGAGCGGCAGCGATCGATCCCATTTGATAGTTTTGACCGTTGACCAGAACGATGTCGTCTAAGGACGTCGGTCGCCTGTCACGATCCGGACTCCCACTCCCGAACGACGACGTCGGCTCCGTCTTTTTTTTTGTCACCGCTGTTGGTTCGGTCGACTTCTCCCAAGTTCCAGTCGCTTCGGCCGCTCGAATCATCATTCGGAACACGACTCCATTCCTTATGCTCAAGGGTGTTTGATCAAATCCAAATCATGCGAAAGCTACACGTGAGACCGAAAATTAGGGGTTAGTCGGGACCGCCGCTCCGGCATCCTCAATGATTAATCGTGCCTTGCGCAAGAATTCTTGGATTGTTCTACAGACCCACTACGGTCCGCCGTTCCCTTCGGGGAAAATCTGTGGACATGTGTTTCGCGTAAATGTTCTGATTAACATACTGGACAGAGCGGCGTCAATCGAACGTAGCATCAGACAGCGCTTGAACCCGAAAACTCTTCCGAGCTTTCTCGGGACGTTTCATTACGCGACGCCAGCAACGTCGGAATGTACTCGATCCCGCTTTGTTTCATTGAAGACTTCAACATCTCGTGACACATCTGATTGAGAACGTGGCTGGCTTGCATGGCCAGTGCACGCGGAGATTTACGATGTTGTTGAGGAAGTTTTCTCAAGTTGCATACAAAAAGAATTCTCTTCGGTTCGGGCAACAATCGACTCAGTCAGCCATCGAGCGAGCCAGTCAGCTAGCTGTTCAGCGTCGATGGAAATCGGTTTATCGGAGGCTCGCCAGGGCATCCTGGTCGATCGTCGGCGTCGTCGGCACTCTTTGAATAGCCCTCAACGACGACAGGCTAACGCTAACGCCTCAATGGATCTTCTGAGAAGCTGGGTTCTTATTTTCTGTCTCTCCCAAGCGTCGGAGTCGTCGCCTGAGACCAACGTAAACCCGCGCTATTTGACGAAAAAACAAACAATGGGCCCAGAGGGGAAACGATCACATTCCATTCGCATATTTTCGACTTTGTCCCATGTTGGAAACTCGGTCGTCCACTGCTTCCATTCTGAATGAGAAGAAGCTTCTGGACGACGACCGGACGTCAGTCACTGTCTACCCATCGCCGACACCACTTGTCGGTCCAACAGATTCACTGCTGTCTAAACGACCGAGAGTGCCCATTGAGTTTTTTTGGGGCGCCTCCTACAGGACTCTAAATCTCCAGCGCTAATAGAACGTCACAGCAGCAGATTCTGAACTCGGGTCCAGATTTCACGTCAATCTCCACCGATATTCCGGGAAGGACCGCTCTATCATGAAGAAGTACTCTCCAACAGCTGGAAACGAGATACATTCATGATGAATAACGTGCTACGTGAAGCATACAAGTATTATGAAACATTGGCTGCCTTCCTTATCGGAGAGATCTCATACAGCCTCCAAAAGGTCCGAGGTCAACCTTGAGATCCCAATCTGCATAAACGCCAAAGCTGGATGACGAATCAAGTGTTTCGTGGCAATACAGCACAACAATCGCGGTGCCTTGGCTTGTTGTTTGAACCGTTTCGGCGGAGTTTGTTCTCGTGCGTTGATAGACTTCGTGAAGCCCACAATGTACCGTTTCAATGAAGTGGATTCGGATGAAGTTCCAAAAATGACTCAGAAGGAGATTGCCGACGAGCTTCAAACTGAAGACACGGCTCTGCGCAACAAATACAGAGGAGCGACCAAGGCAGTGTACTACGCCCGAAGGTTGTCCATTTACCACGAAGAGAGAAAACCGTTGGAAAAACTCCTCGTGAACTCGGACACGGCGATCGGGAGTGTTTACCGACCCGAGACGACTCTACGGAGACTATACTCTTTCGTGATATACATTGCTCTGCTGGCGCTGTCAATTTATATGAGTTATATGGTGGTCGAAGGTTATTTCGCTCGCGAATCAGTTTTCCGAATCAATATCGTGGAGCCCGAAAATGTGACACTCCCGGCCATCACGATCTGCAACAAAAACCCCGTTCGCAAAATTCCTCTTTGCGAGCAGCAGAGGCAACTCATCGAGAAGTGGAATCTGACCTTGATTGCACGAAAAGGCTTGGAGGATCTTTGCAAGCCCGAGAGAAGCCATCTGACGCCAGACACGTATAGGCAGATAATTCCACAACTTGTGGAGCATGACGTTCTCCATGAATTCGGTCACAATATCGCAGGTTTGTCAAAGTTTCTTCGATAAGTCTCGCGATTGCTTCAAATCTACGAGAGGCTCATCGAACCCGTCAATGGTTCGGGCCGTTGTTCGAGTCCATCATTGTTGATGGACTTCGGTTGTATTCTCTACACTTTGCATGGAGGCGGATCGACGATCAAAGAAACATTGCGGTCACTCTAATTGAGAAAAAAAGAAGACATCGAAAAAAAAAACCGTACGCTGAGCTCCGCGATCAAACCCCGGTCTCTTGGTTCGGGGTTCGGAAATTGATCCAGAGATGCATTGGCAGAGAAAGTCCCCAAAAGTTCTCATTTCTAGATTCACTCCGAGGTTGTCTGATAAAGGCCCAAGAATGCAACGCGTCCTATTTCACTGAGGTCGTTGATATGGAGGGCGGACGCTGTTGGTGCATATTTTGCAATCACACGTTCGATGTCGAGAATAAAATTGATCAGCTGAAGGTAGGTCAGGAAGAATCTCTCAATCCAGAAGCGAGGGAAGAGTGTCAAATCAGAAATACTACACTCTAAGCCAAAATTTCTGAGACAGCATTATTCTGTTTATTCTGCAAGGTTTTCAGCAGCACGAGGTTCGGACTCGGTTTGGTTTTGCTTCTGGATGTTGAGCCCGAGCATCATATCGATGAAACGAGCGACGGAGATGGGTTCTTGCTGAAACTTCACGAGCCCGGCGAGGGGTCCCACCCATTATTCGGTGAGCTTGACGAATATCAAAAGTCAGTTTCAGCATTTCTCTCGAATACCCCTCAATCAAGCCAGCATGCATCTTTCCGATACTGCGACCTTAATCTTTCAAGGCTCTGTGAATCTGCCGGTTGGTGAGACGACTTATGTTGCCATCAAAACAAAGACGATCGAAAGGGAACCGGGATTTCTGCCCGATCTGTGCGTTTCGGACTTCCCGGATTCGATGGATTACGCCGACCGGAGTGAGAAGTATGAATTCGCCTTGTTTTGTTCGATCAGAGTTTCAGCTCCTCTGAGGCTCGAGAGATGGATTCGGTCTTATCGACGATTTCATTTTCAGATACGAACTGCATGCTTGCTTTGAGGCATGCCAGCAGAAAATTATCTCCGAGGTGAGATGTCGCAGAGTTATGTATCTATTATTCGAGACAAGGCCTTCGTGCAGGGATGTCTCGTTGTGAGAAAATGTAATTCAAAAGAATCCATCCGAGCGAACCTCTTAGAAGCTGTTTACGGATATTACAGGTGTGCGAGTGCATCGTCGCTGACTTATACAATCTGACAACTGGAATGCCGGAGGCTTGTCCGGCTATTTCGCCAAGTAAGACTTGGCCGCTTCATCCCTTCGAGTACAAGTTTCGAGGAATCCGAAGGATTCTCTCGAGATGTCGACAAGGGTTAAGCTGCTTAAATCACAAATCAATGATACTAGTTTTTCGAGGCTGATCACATCAGCAGATTCATCCCCCGAATCGGTGAACCTCGGCCACTCCGCACTATTTCATATCAAAAACAGGAGCCTTATCCCACATCTTGAAATAGCATAGGGGGGCCTTGACAAACAATTGGCAATGAAGCCGATCATGCACGAAGTTCCGATATCTACGCCGGAATTTCTCGATGAAATCAGAACTGAGACTCACTGGAACCTTCCGCAGCAATCTTCCAGATTGGTCTGTCCTTCCGTTTGAAAATTATGCATTCCGCAGAAGAATCTCGTCTGGTTGAATCCCCTGACGTCTTGATTCCTCAGAGAATACGATTGTCAGCCACGCAAAGAACAGAAATTCACAAGAGACGCTCGAATCGGGAGCTGCTGTTGTCGAGGCGAATTCTACTCGAATCCTTTGAGGTTCAATGCTTGCCTTCACCGGAGTTTCAAGGTCCCGCGACGCTGACTCTTTTGTGCTCCGCTGGGATAAATTCAAAACTCTGACGCTCGATATCTTATTAGGAGTCAGGAAACAACTCGGATCTGACGGACTTACTTCTAAAATCACGTGTATACCGATCCTAGAGGTTTCCAGAGTATGTTCTCATCGGAAATCTCCGAAGTCAGCACTGAATCTCGAGGAAATTCGAGATTCGACTTGAGATTGAAATGCCAGGGAACTATGTACAATGAAGCCTCGGGCCATTTGGTCTTATCAAGAAATAGGAGATCTCTTGGCATCTCCAGCTAATGCATGCCCATCGACGCAATCTTCATCTAGAATCCAATGGTTCCTCGCTTGGTTTCAATCTCTGTGGAAGTTCTCCGGTTCCCACAACAAATCAGAACCTTTCTCTCGGCATTGAGTTCCAAAAACACAATTCTTTCCAGCAAAGAATGAATCCCGAGTCGTCTGCGACCCGACCGAGTTGATGCGGGACAAAGGCTTACGAAGATATTATGATGTCGGCCAGTGCGGATATATTTGCTCAACCAAGATGCAAAATACTCCCACAGAGTACGTTCTGAAGGCTTTTGTATGAATTTGAGGATTTTCCAACATCTGTAGTCTGTAGATTCCCCTGGGAGCGAAGAGCTAAGAAACAATCGTTCCGTGAAGGTTCTTAGGCGAATGTTCGAAAATATGTCGACCGCACTGTCGCGAGATATTGTACCATCACTCAACTTCGAGGACTCGATGGTTGGCTTCTCTCAAAAAAATGTACGAACGAGAGTTCCTTGTCGCGAACAACGCCACCCAACTGGTCAAAGTTTTCGTTTACTTCGAGGTGAGATTGCGCTTTCCAGTCGAAACTCCAGGGAAATTCTTCGGAGCTTTTGGCCATAAGAATTTGAAGATATGAGAATACTCAAATGAAATGTCTCACCGAATTTCAGACAATCGAAATGGAATATTTGACGGGAACACCGAAGATGACTTATGTGGAAGCCTTGATTGAAGTTGGCGGGCAATTGGGGAATTACATCGGCCTCACGGCGCTGATATTGTTCGAAATTTGCGAACTAATAGTGCGATACATTTGGATTCTATTTCGGAAGCATCGCAACGCCGCAGCACAGGCTCGAGCCAACCTGAATCCCTGCGAGCAAGCATTTCTTCGAAAATCCCGGAAAGCCAATCAAATGGAGGCATCGGAGCTCGAAGGTGAACGCAAAGTTCTCACCAATCGCCTCTTGTCGGCCAGACGACCTGTCACCTTCCAACGCTCTGTCGGTCCTACTCGATAAAACGGACCTCGGAGGAGAATGGCAAAATGTTCGCGAGCTCCCGCTCAAATTCAGGGGAAAGCTCCCAGTCCCCGTTCCAGGAAAGAGGTCCAGCACGTCACAGGACTCTAATGATTACACGCAGACAGGATCATCAGCCAAAGGTTCTCTGCGAACCCTTGTTTTTGTCTTTCAACGCACCCTGGACGAGAATCTCTCATCGTCCACAGCAGACATATCGCAACCTTCGTTCGTGGAGGATCTTGGATTTTGTGAGCGGTGTGTTCAAGAGAATGATTTGTCAGACCGCGCACCGGTGCACCCCATCTGGCTGCTGAGGTCTTCGGTGGTGGCTCATTGGGTCGTCGCATCCCAATCAAGGGTTGAAACTTTTTGATGGATCCAAGCTTAGATACATCAATCAATTTGTGCCAGATGTCTCCGACTGCTCATAATCACTTTTTTTGGGCTCCGAGAAAACAGAAAAACGGGGTGAATCCGTGATTCGCTGCTAGCTCTTCTTTGTAAACAAAATAACGAGTTTGGAGTGTGTCCTTAGTCCGATCTCCAATAAATCCGAGCAACAATGTCTGGTTCATAGAGGCTCAGGTTTCTTGCTACCTCATCATCCACAGATTCTGTCTCCTCGTGCTACGCTCCATACGGCTCCCTCAGCCTACAAAGCAGATAGAAACTCCGGAAAGTTGTTGCAGGCTTCTATCCCGAGCTTCGCAAGAGTTGGCTGATCAATTCCGAGTTCGCTCAAAGATGAGGGTACGAAGCTGGTTAATTGACAGAATTCGAAATTGTCTGTTCAAGACTCTCCGTTGAAAGCGCGTTCATGAAGTTACCGTTTTGCTACCGGAAATCTCATGAGTCATGTCATCGCCGGGAACCCGTGCCAGGCTACCGAGAAAGATGTCTCCTGGCAGGACTCCTGGATTTCTCCAGGATTCCTGGAGAAATCTGTAGGCTCAAACTTGGCACTTTTTTCGGCTTAACCACAGTTATGGCAAACAAACAAGAATTATGGCATCCAGGATTATACCTCGTTGGTCGCCACTCTGGCTGTGAATTACGAGATTCCGGAAATGTTTCTGAGAGTTTTGGCAGATGAGAACAGTGCCAATCGTCATCTTGGTTCATCTTCCAAAAGCGCAAGGGCCGATTGTAGGACCCCTCCGACGTAACCGGCAGTGTGAGATACCTAAGTATTTTAACGCACAGGCCAGCGCCAACATATTCTCTGCCATCTGTGACCAATGGCTTCAAGTTGACGCACTTCCCGTGTCCAATCGAACGGCCCAACGGATAGGCGCGTCAGAGTTCACGTCTCTCTCGAGGATTAAACGCTCCGTGAATTCCTAGCTATACGGCTCCATGGAGAACGTCACTCACGTCGTTCATCTCTCTCTTTACGATGTGGATTGGATTTCCACAGAATCGAAACTATAGGTACCGATGATGAAATTACACTCCAGTGTCTCCAAAGAGTCGTGAAAACTGAAGCATGATTTCCGTTTCAAAGTTCGAGAATTCAGGTTCAGACCATAGGCTAACAGGTCGTGAAATCTTCAGAATTCTGATCCAACACTTGGAGAAATAACATACGTATCGCGATTGCACAACTCAAGCTTCACTAGGCTACCTCATGCTCAAGACATCCACGGTTCACATAATTTCAATCGGAGCGGGTACTGACCTGACGTCCTCATCAATCAAAGCTCAAGACTTTGAAAGGAATGATCCAAACGAATGCCGCGAAAGCGCACACAAACGATGCAACCAAGCCACGCAGAGAAATGCAACTCTTCCGGGCTCGAAGGATTCTGTTTTATTTGGAGACCGCGTGTGCGACAGGATGACCACTTGCAGGTGTCTCGCGAACTGTTTTTGGCGCACATTATTTCGAAGCCATCAAGCACGTCCGCAATCTACTCTTAGGTGACCACCACAACATCGATGAAGCAACGCGATGTTTTCCAGGAGGTTCACCAGACCACGATAAAATACAAAGTGAAGAATCTTCCGATGACGAGTCGAGCCGCCCGGATGCAGATGCGAGAAGATGCGGTAGGGGCTTTAAGAACATTTGAAATTGAAAGAAATAGAAGTTTCCTCGCGTGTAAGAACTCGAAACGCTTTGATGACTGGAAGCGGATACTTTGTTCATTCGACTGAAGAACCCAGAATCGAAAATGTTTCTTGTCCTCATGGGTGGCAAGAGATATTTCATGCCAAGCTCATCCGATCGGATGAATTCAATGACTTCAATGCGATTTGGACGAATTTGAAAGGACAACCCGCCGACTCAATGTTTCTGACAATATACTCCGATTCGCTCAAGAGAGACTAGAGCTGCAGCGTTTCAGCTTAAATAAGGGCTAATTGAGACGACCGACGTGTTGCAGTTCATCAGAGTGAATATCAGGGTCCGCGGCATCGGAAGAAGCTCACTTTCTTCCACCATGGCCCTTGCTGTCGGCGTGGATCAATCTTCCTGTTCATAATGGATGCAGCCAGGGCACGAAGCTCCGTTGGAGTCGAGCCAGATAAATTTAATTAATCTCTGTAGATTAATATTCCTGAATGCGACTAGTTCCCCTAATCGCAGTAATGGGATTGTCTAGATGCAGCTCCAAGACGATAACGACTCATTGACTTCGGCGGTCGTCGAGCCACTCAGAGTTCTGAATAATGCCAAAATGCGGAACCGCTCCGATCCTGCAGGTGATAACTCCGAGAGGGAAAGTGTGAATAAAACGGGACACGAAGAAACTCTGGAGGAAACAACTTTGACAGCACTTCCACCCTAAGCTGCGCTAATGCATTTTAGGCCGAGCGTTGCACGGATTACGTGTTTTCGGGGACGAGGAACGCTTTGTTTCAAGTGAATTAAAATCGCTTTCTGAAGTCTTTGTGCAAACGAACGAACGAGACGAGTGCAACATAATGTGATTTACATCTCAGTCCAGGGCTCCGAGGAATCAGACGAGAACTGGAGAAACGGAGCGTTCGCCCGACTCCGAGTCTTTGAACGGAAAATGAGGAGGGTAAACTTCCCGGCAAGAATCCCGATCGGTGCCTATTCTGTCTTGGAGAGGAATTCGATCGCAGACAACGAACTACACCGGAACTATTATGCAGCTGTTGCATGCGAGTAAGGTGTTACATGCGGCTGCTTAACTGAACGAGTGCCGAGTTATGCCCGGAAAACGGCGCACCTGTCCGCCTACTGCGTTCCGACGCGTGGGCCTGTGGGCTCGTCGAAAAGAGTGCCTGATAAGTTCTGACAAGACGAATTGTGCGGTGAGTGATGTTGCAATCTGCGTTCCGTGTGACGTCTAAGGTTTTACCTCGATGCCGAAGACTAGCTCTGGAAGACGACAACTTCCTAGGGGAATTGATGGCCATGCAGGTTATTAGTGTCGTTCCGATGAGCTCCTCCTTGTTGGTCGCGATTGACGTTTTCGATCTCCTCAAACAAGGTATCGCAACTAGCGAGGATTCGCGTTGTTCGTTCTGAGAAGACGACGACGATTCCGACTGGAAGAAATCGGAATCGAAAGATGTCTCCCTGCAATATCTTCTTCGCTCAACACCTGGATTCGAATATAGACCAAAGCCAATGCGGAAAACCTTGCAAAGGACTTTATCAGCGGCTCAGATTATTATTGTCCAGTGATAATTTAATCGTATATAGCGTAATCATTCTCATCGTATAACCAGTGAGAGGAGGTTGGTCAATACCTCTGGATGCGGAAAGGGGAATCAGTCCGCAGAAAATAAGATAATCCTTGATGATGACGCCTGCCAATATTGGAGCTCACGAGACAATTCTTTGATATCTGGGTTGGCTCCGTGAGCACGCCGCAGGCAGTAGGGCTCGGAGATGTTTCATAATGAATCTTGTGTCTCGAAGAAGCGATTTCCCATACGCGAAACTAAGAAACACTCCTTGCAGCAGAACGGGTCTTTCCTGTCAACGTGTCAACGTCGACAATGATCTGAGACAATATTTTCCTAAGAGAGCTCTTCCCCAGACCGAGTTAGTGATATCCTGCTCCGTCCTTTGGAGAGAAGAATCGACGTTCAAAGCAAAATAAACCAACTCAAATGACGTCACGGCCGGACAATTTTACATTCGTGGCGGAGATGACACAGGGACAATGAGGTCGCGCTCGAGAACAATCAATCGAAAATTTTCCATCTGTCACTCGGGAAAAGTCTACTCCATTCTGAGAGACCTTGTCACCAGATCTCGACGACTGCAGCGGGAAAAAATCACGTTCCTCTCGTGTTTCACTCCTACCATTGCTCCGCTAGATGAATGTGCACGAGGACGATGAATATCGAGACTCAGTACCACGAGTCGAAGCCAAGTAGTGAAAAAGCTGCGCCACTTTCGCTCCCTGTTGATAAATTCCGGAGCCGTCAATTGTTATCGTCCTCCTGCCGGCTTTGTTTCTGATTCGAGAGGCCAACGTATTAATATTGGGTGACGTCGTTGCGTTCCCGTAGAGAGAGAGAGAGATAGATAGAGCAACTCTGGTTGGCTTTCGAATCGCTGCAACCGGTGAAGTCCCCGCCGGAAGTTTCATCATTAAATCAACGTAATTGAAGGAGGCGGACCTGTGGTTATTCTGGGCTCTGCTAGCGGTTCCCAGTTATCGAGATGCGTAACATCGCAAACTGAGATTTCTTCATGCTTTAATCACATACCCTCCGCCTGTACTTTACCCTGACCGAGAGCCTCCGTGTCCAGCCTTGCGATGAGTCCCAGGAAAGGACGACGATTCCCGATTTTCGTTCTTTCGATC
The DNA here is from genome assembly GCA_021527715.1 of Neoseiulus cucumeris. Lineage (NCBI taxonomy): Eukaryota > Metazoa > Arthropoda > Arachnida > Mesostigmata > Phytoseiidae > Neoseiulus > Neoseiulus cucumeris. The sequence goes on from JAJSRV010000108.1 coordinate 56,704, forward strand.
TCTGGGAAATCCTATGGTGGCGGAGCTGAGCTGACTGTGGGGTGGCCGCCTCTATTTTTGCCGCGAAAACGGAGCTTCTTTCCAGAATCACTGCATTGTTGTCTCCTGAACAGTTTCCAGCCCGCGGCCATCCGGGGACGGATTCCTCAGCCTCGTTCACTCAACAGTAATCTGTTCTTCGGCATCGCAGAACATCGCTACCAGGACAGAGTATTTCATTTGAGTTTCAGCATCGGTCCGCCGAGAAAAGCGAATGTGAATTCGTTTGCGTATCGATACCCAACGGGAAAACGCTCAGAGAGAGAGTTGACATCTCTTTCTCCAGAAGACTTCTTCCTCTGCTCAACCAGAACGTAGTCTACCAGTCCAGTTCTTTCAGACCTTGAGAAATTTTCGACCATTATCCTTCCTCGCATAACGCGCCGAATAATTCTCAAACAACGTCACCTGACACCCTGAAAAGTTTCACTTTACTCAAGCGTGCTCTAACTGCGTACTAGTCCTTAGGTTCGCGAGACCTCGAGGATAACATCGAAGAAAAACCTTCCCCGGTGTCGTGTTTTCATGCTCGGGGTTTTTTTCTCGTCGCGAGAACATCCAGAAGACATAAGAAGCTCCACAGTCAGCAAACATTGAATTTATTTCGATGTTCCGGTTAACTCTTTGTGATTGTGATCCTCGTTGGTAGTAGCAGAGAGAGAAAACCTCGACGTTTCAAGACTTCCCAACCATTCACAGATTTCTCATCATCACCTGTTGCCGAGATTTCCGACAACGGATATCCCGCTGTCTCTCTCTCTCTCTCTTCCTATTCCTTACGATTCAGTTTGTACATTGCTCAGTGTGAAAGAGTTCCATAGATACATACATAGTTACAGTGTTTGACTCAACAAAATTCACATTTATAAAACTTGACAAGCAAATACTGATCCCTCGAGTTCATTTGTACCATACCTGGATGTGAGACGGCACGTACCGTCGAGCCGCAGACATGTATATTCTTGAAGCTAACTTCCTTTGTCGCGTGGTATTCCAAAAGATGTAGGTACTTCCGCGCACGCTTTGCCACTAGAACACATTCTCAGAGAACGTTGAGGTTCTCACACTGTCTTGGACTATTGAGAAGGCATTTATTCCACATCGAGTACAGGAAATCCCGAGTAAGGTCGTAGAGGTTGCCACACATCCAGTTGCAAGAGGAAATACTTTGATCATTTGGATCCAGAATATCGCCTTCGGGTAGCTGTATGATCGGGAGATTGGAGGGTCGTTTCTTCGTTTGCCGAGTTCCCATATTCTCGATGAGACGGATCTGTCTCAACGTACCAACGAGTAGATGATTCGTTTTGTGCCCGATGAACGCTGATATTGTTGCGTATTTGGATTTATGGTGCTCAGCGAGTGTGCGTCCGTCTGAAATCCGCAAACGAAATACTTTCCGCCTCCTTCATATTCATATTCCAGTTTCACGCGAAAGTCGAAGAAAGGTAAACATCGACAGCTTCTCAGATGGGGCTCACCTTTAATTGTGATAACCTTGCAGCGGTTCAAGTCATCTTTATTGGCTACTACGATAATCGCTTTTCGAAAGAGATCCTGTTCGCATCTGCGCGTTGTGGAACCACAGGACGATTTTCTCTGATTCCTCAAGATCGTGCAGAGAAGAAGCAAGCGTCCGAGAATAGATTCAGCGAATTCGTAGCTTTCCCCATCGGCCATGGAATAGACGATGAGAAACGCATCGGTTTCGATTAGATCCTGTGCAGTCACCTGTGAAAATGTCGCGTTAGGGAGTGACGAACTTAGAGGTTAGTCGGACAACGGTGTATGACAAAGCGTGAGAAACAAAGGCCCGCCTTCTGAGTCAGGGAACGACGGCTCTTCCGAAGGACCAATTTTTCCATCCTCGACGTCACAGCCACAAATTCTCTCTCAGGGCTACAGTTCGACCTCGGTATCGAAATTATGAAGGGCCCACGACATCTCAGTTGATAATCATTGAGAACTCGTCAAAAGTGTCGCGATAATCCCACAAAAAGTTCTTCTTCTGCGAGCGACCGAAAGCGTCGATTCAGACATCTTGTCCTCTCAGGCCAAACCGCTTTGTTTCTCACGTATAGTCCACATGCGTCACTGCGTAGAAGAGCATTCGGTGCCGCACACTTATCTAATCTTATCTAATCATCGATAAGATCTCAGCGTTGCCAAAAGAAGCGTAAGGAGCTTTGCTGTCGGCCGAGACTTGACCTTCAAGCGGCACTGACGTCTGTGCCTAGCTCAAATTAGAAGCTTGACGACGAAATCCATCAGAAAGCTTCCTTTTGGCACTGCGTCGGGCGCTGATTCGGACGATTCTGCTTTGTGACAACCTTGCGACTACTTTGGAGTTTCGAGTGTCTTCTTCCGTCACCGATTTTGAAACTTTGGAGAGCGAAAGCAATCCATCCGGTTTCGGAGGCTAGCTGATGCGGATTTTTCTCTGGATGAGACCTAGAGCTGGAGAAAATTACCTCGGTTTTGTGAGTCTCCTCGAAAACCAATTCACTCTCTTCATCGTCTAAGATGAGTCGGGTTTTTGGCAGTTCGGGCAGAGTGTCGCTTGATGAGTCAGGCGTAGTAACTGAAAATAAATCATGAATTTTCAATACATTGTCCAAATACCGGCGAGAAACGCATTGCAGACGCAAAAGAATCCGATTCGTCTCTCGCGACAACAAATTCTCAGGACCAGCCCTGATCACGCTGAAAACGAGGGCGGAAAAACATAGTTCGGATTGGGTCCCGGGAGCCATTCCGGAAAACGACATTAGGACGGGAGGCTGTATTTAAACATGCATGCATGAATGCTCGTGATCCGATTGGGATCAAACTTTTTCGCGATGAAAATTCATGCAATGTCGCTCCCAGAGCTCACTTTGGATGTGAAGCCGCGGCCAACACACAATTTCTTACCGAGATGAAAACATCGGAACTAGCGGAGCGAGGTCAACGGTCTCGAAATTTGCATCGTTGGCCCACATCGTGTAACAACACTGGAGGCTCGGTGTTGCGAGTCATTATTTAGTTCCGGCGAACTCGAAATAAGGGTGAGTTTGTGAACAATGCACGAGGAGTCGAATGAAGCCGTCGCGTCGTCCTCAAAACTTGTGACAAGCTGAAGCGGAGAACCCGGAAAGATACGAAGTGCTTTCTGAATCGAGGTCTCAACGCTTTCTTTCGTCTTATTGACACCACACGCCGTAGCTCGGCTCCATGCTGAATGAACTTGAATGGAGTCGAGGCCTGAGCTAGAGTCCTCTTTTCTTTGCAAAGCTACCCATTCATTCTCGTTATGTATTTGGTCCCGGTACGCGTTCGCTGACACGCACTGACCAACACCTTAAGCTGGATCGATTGCAGCAACCCTAAGCAAACAGCTGTAAATCCAACAAATGTGAGGAGGAACACAGTCTTATCTGTGAGACACAAAGGCTAATGCCATGAAAGCTTGTCGTAACTACCGTCTTTATTGCGTGGGCATTTTTTCTCGTTTGCGACTCCGACGAATCCGGACGGCGAGGTAGCTTCAAGCTTTAGAATACTCGCGTGCTAGTCGGTCGACTTCCTTGAAAAAAGTGGAAACCAGGGGAATTTGAGGCAACAAAAGCTCCTCTAACTTAGAGAAGCAGCTCCTCCGAGGTACAGAGAATAGGAAGTCAAAGGCGAGAGAACTAACTGAGACGACTCACTCAGAGAGCATACAGAAGAACCGCTCTTGATTCAACGGAAACTTTTCAAAAGCATCCAAGGGAAAGCTGTGGGCTGCCGACGACAAACAGATTTCCCCCTTGCCTCCTAGAGGCATAGAGCCTTTGTCGAACTCGAATATCGGCATTTTCTTCTCGTTTGTTTTCCGCTAGGCTTGAACAAACACTTGACAAAAACTCGGCGCCCATTGCAACTTCAACAATCCGCGACGAGGCAAGTGTGAGCGATCGTTTCGTGTCCCTCGTTAACAAGCATCGAGTCGATTGAATCATTCGCCGATTCACTTGTTCCTTCGAGTTCACCCACACTTCCTCATCAGACACACGTTCCAGCTCCGAAATGCATCTGCATTCTAAGTCGCGATGTAATCTGCATCGTCTTCGTTGTTGCCACCCTCGCAAATGATTCCAATAACCGAATTTCTTCCCTCTCACTGTTGTTATCAGTTGTTAGGACGCGTCCGCCAGAGCAGCAGTGTGCCTGCTGTGTCCAAATGCTCTTCAGTCTAAACTCAACAACATTAGATGGAACCGATGCGAAATTTACGAGGTTCTCTCGGACAGTTACGCTTGTGATATTCCTTTATTATAGCTTCCATATCCAAACACAAATCTCAGGTGGACAACCTCGTAACAGCGAGCACCGAAACGAATCGTGACCTGGAGCTCTCTCAGGAAATGCAATAATGTTAATGTAATGCACGATAAAAAGAAGAAGGAAACGAGGAACTCGACAATAACGGGGAGATCTCACCGAGACATCAGTATCTATCATTCCGTCCACGGCAAAAGTAGTCCGCAATTCGTTTCGGCCCAAGTTCCCCTGATCTCGAAAATTCCTTCCCCGTGTTCGAGAGAAAAGTAATCACGCTAGGCGCACTTGAGGCTCAACATCCGTGTTGTCGGCACTGATTAGGATTGTTTCTGGCGCTTGTCTCCGACACGACAGTCGCATTCCATTACGTCATGCATAATTGCCGGAAGGAAACCAGCCAAGGCCCTCCTCAGGGAGCAAGCTCAATCGCAAACATCAAATAACAGCAGATATGATGGTGAGCTCACGGCTGAGATATTTTGAACACTTACCGATATTTTGATATGAGCAGAGATCCTCACTCTCTACGAGTTGATGAATAAGGCACGATTTTCCTACTCCATCGGCGCCTATAACACGAACACGGTGCGTAGGAACTCGGCGCAAACAACAGGTTGGTCGGCTTTCGTCGCCCGGCATCACAACACGTCCCTGATAACAAAAAATTGCGCTGTTCCCAGAAGTAGAAAAAGAACGACAACGATATCCGCCGGTACTGTAGAGCCGTTGCCGTTCACTTTCTTCTGCTGGCGGTGACACTTGTTGATGGTAGTCTGCCCAGGAGTCCAGGACTCCTTCCTCATCTCGACGCAGCCGACGTCCACTAGGACTCCGCGAGCCGGGCATCGCAGACGACCGGCGACGCCCGCTAGGACTACGAGATCCTGTTAGGGCAGACGATCGCCGGCGGCTGGTTGGGCTCCGCGAGCCGGGCATAGCCGACGATCTGCGACTTGCCGCCGCGAGTGTGGACCGTCGACGGCTTCGCGGCGTACCCAACGAGCGTCGCCGGTCTTCTTTGGGCTTTGTGGGCAGGGCCAAGGATCGCCGCCGATCTTGGATCGGACATCTGTGCGTTGGACTGCTCTGTAGCGATCGTCCCGAACGAGCCGGCTGTTCCAGCAACCGAACGCTTTGCCTCGACCCGTGCTCAGGAGATGGTTGGCAGAACTCCAGGAAAATTCGCTGTTCTTCCATGCTTCCGGTGTTGCTGACAGAAGAACAGCGATCCGGGTCGAGGCAGCCGTCGGAACTCAGTGAGGGGAGTTCTGGAAGAGAAGTTCCATGAGTCAAATGATTGAGCTGCCGAGTGAGATCTGACATGCGCAGTTCCACGAAATCATCGGAAAATCCGAGACGGGAGGCTCGAGCGAGAGTTTGATTTCAGTCAAGATGGAAAACTTGAGTGCTGATAACGTGTCTTAGATTGAAAATCATCGCTAACAGCGGAAAGGAGTAAGAGAGTTGGGTCGAGCTCTAATAGTAATGCTCTTCTTGAAATTGCAATATATTCCTCGTGCTGCCAGCTGCAAGCAACTAAGCGGTTCGGATATTCAGAGAAGCGGCTACGAACTTCTACAATAAGCAATGAGTTACCGTTGCAATCATCGATCGGACACTCCATAACTGCGACACCGCTCAGGAGGAGGATCTGAGCTTCGGCTGCATCCTCTGATCAATACTCGTAGTCTCTGCACTCACCCGTTGATGGCGGATGTACAGCACTGGTTGAAACCTAAGTTCCTCGATGGGAAAACAGTCAATTTTCACTTATTGCTCCCTATGAATCGTTGCAAATTTTGTTTCTGTTCTCCTAGCAATACAAACTTGTGAAAAACAGAAACGATCTCTTTCCTGTCTAGGAGACAAATGTTTAAGAGCGCCATGTGCTGGAAGACCTTTCCCTCTATTCCGTCTTTCCTCTGAGCCCTTTCTCACCCAGGTTGATCGGACAGCCTGCCGGGCAGCCGGGACAGCAAACCAGCGAACCCACCGATACGTTGCCGAAGCAAACGAACTGATGGTCGGCGCACAAGTCTCAAAACTCGAGGAAAGATGGAACGAATACACTCGATGACAAAATTATCCCACAATGGACAACTCGTCGGACGAATTTCGACTTGCAATTGAAGCTCAAACGTTCGTCGCGCGCCGCAGGGAAGACCGGAGACGGTTCTGTAAAGAGGAGATTTCGCTGTTCATCTGATATAATGTTACTGTAGTTGATCGTTGTGCATGCGAGCGGGAGCAGCTATCGTCAGTAATCGGCTGAACTCTGCATTCATAGCGGACCTCGAGGAAAAGTTTTTTCTTCATCAGCACAGCTTGATGCTTGTTCCTCTCGGATTCCAATTCATCGACCTGCATCTTGATGCGACGGCATTCGTAGAGGAGGCTCTTGAGGCGTTCGTACCTGGAAACGATGAAGGGTCTAACCGTAAATGCAACGGAAGGTACCAGTTATCGCGATAGTCATTGTCGAAACGCTGCGAAATGTCAACAAACAAACAATCAGTCGCTTTCACGATCCCTGAACTTACAATTCTACATTGGCATCCAGAGACTTTTGTCGTGCGCAGATGAAATACAAGACTTTGGTCCAAGTCCTTTGTGTTTGCTGCTCAGCGTCCCCGTCACGTTCAGCGCTGGAAAAGATATTTCAAGATTCTGAGCTATTTTCGAAGTGCTTCAACTGTTCCACATATTACGGCAGACCAAACTCTCAAAAGTTCAATCGATGATGCATTACTTGGACTCGCCGCTCCATCTCTCCGCCAGGCGAGCGCGGTGAGGCGCGAGAAGCTCTGAAATGAGATTCCGTCGAAATCCGGTTTCTACAAAAAGGAAGCCGCAGAGTTGCGCGAACCTGGCCCCACGGTTCAAGCCATGGGGGACTCAGCGCTAAGTTTTTTTGCCCTCCGCGCGACGAAATGTGGCCACTCTTCGGAGCGCACGTGTGCTGCCGACCCTGAATTTAGCACTCATCACACGCTGACATTGAAGGTCGAGTCTTTCGGTCGCGACTCCATACCAGATAGACTTCAAAAGTGATTTTCTCCTTTCGCAGAGATTCAAGACGAGGCCGTGTAGCCAAATTTTTATGAGGCCTGAAATCTTGTTCCGCAACGAGAATCTAATGCAGGTGATCCACTGTGTCAGATGTCACAGCAGGATGGTGACATATTGCCCCATGGGATGAATAATCTTTATGTACTTCGATGGATCCCTCGTCTCAAACAACGAGCTCGAAGGAAGCGGGCTTTGTTTGTTGTCTGCCTACGTCACCTACCCCGTTTGAGAGTCTCCAAAAACAGCGTCGGGAACCAATCCGCGGAAGGAGTGCGGGCCCGCTTTCAAGAAGTTTTCCAACTCCGACTGTTTACGCTGTTCCTCCTGTAACTGCTCCTTGGTTCTCTCGTTACGAATCCGTTCTCTGGTCGCATCGGCAGCTACTTCCTGCGCGAACATTGAAATGAAAGGGAAAACTCTGCGGTCTCTGTTGCGTTCATTGCATCGTTCGTTCGCTGGCTGCCATAAGTCTCTCGATTCATTGACGCCTTCAACTACAGGTGATTGACTGCCTCGCTACGATTGTATGATGAACGCTTTGTTTTATTATATTTGTACGCAACGTCAGCCTTCCTACCCGAAGTTTCTCCTGAATGGATATCCTTTGAGCTGTGAACCAATCGGCTTGATGACGAGCATCTTTCAGCGCTGTTCCGACCTTGAAACGAAACAACTTCGATTATATTTCTCTCACGATCTCACATTTACTTCGTGACCTGAATCAGAATTAGTTTAGGATTCATGGGCGTTTACTGCGCGAAGAGGCAGCCTCTCCAGCTCAGCCCTCGAGCCCTCAATGAGAACAGGAAACAGAAGATCCGAATCTCGATGCTCCGGCGGTGCGGAGGACTCTTGCGCCGATTTCCAGAGAGTTCCACACCGCTCCCTCACTGCCATGGAAAGGCGCGAGTTCTCCGTGCGAAATTTCTGGGCTTGGTTTTTTGAGCAGGCTCTGGATGAGGATACGACCTGGATGTTTGCGTTCGTCTGAGAAATTTCGAGAGCGTTCTCTCGAAATCTGGAAACAATATCGTCGCCTACATAGAACTCCCTAAGTTTCGTTTAGAGTGGCTCCGGACTGCGGGCTACACAACTTATGATCAACGACGGGTCTGTTGCCTTAATTGCATATCCGGGCGAAACTTTCGGCTCTCGGGGCCCGTTTCGTAATGGTTGCTCGCTCACAATCGAAAGACTAGGGACGTTGCAGTCGGTGTACGAACTAGAACGCGCGCAACGCCATCGTTCCCGTGTGCTGTGGCTGTGTCTCATCCCTCACAGAGATAATACGGAAATCGGAACCGAAAATCGACCCGCGTGCGTCCATCTTTCTCATCTACTCGAAGCAAAATCATCAAGATCAAGACTTCGCGGTGTCAAAGGATGATCAAAGCAAAGCTCTAGGGAGGAATAGAGATTTTTCATCAATGGTTATGGGTAGAGCTTGGAAGTTTAGGCATTATTCATTAATCAGCCTCCATCAATCCATAGATAAATTGATTGGGGGCAGATTACTTCGATGATATTTCCCCAACAAAGTCATGGGCTGGAATAATCAGGCACCATTTCACTAAATATCCATCAGTTCATAATGATTGATGGAGGTTCAAAAATGATTGATGCCTGAACTTCCAAGCTCTAGTTATGGGATTCACTCAGAAGTGTTGGGAGCGGCATACTCAGCGGCATACCGTCGTACATGGGTTTCCGACCGTCTCCCTTCCAAATGCTCCTCATGCTCGAAGTTGTTGTTCTGATCACTCAGAACCTTCGAGCAATCGCTGTTAAGAAACAATTCCGCAAGCTCACCTCTAGACATCTCTTGGAGAGGATCCGCCTCTCGGCCATGAGTCCGATTTTCTCTGAAGAAAATTCCTCGACGAGCTTCTCGGCCATGTGGAGCTGCTCAACAGATTCATTGTAGGTCTCACGAAGCTGCAAGTCACAGTACCGTCAGACTTCCGCTGAATTCACGTTGCTCGAGTTTCGAAAGTTCCGTCGACTCTCGGAATGAGTCGGCGGGCGAGGAGCCGGGAAGACGAAAGCGACGAAGGGGGTTCGATAAACAATGTCGACAGAATGTTTGTTCCGCCGTAGTCAAACAACGAGCCTAGATTCGTATTTCACTCGGCAAACAGTTGACGGCAGCTCAGTTCCGTTGCAGCACGTTGACCGCCCAATTCTAAGCTCGACGGAGACAACAATGGCGTGCAGTGCATACTTTGCACCTCGGTCTTCCTTTCAATTCACTTCCTTAGAAACAAGGGCCGTGCTTCTATTCTCGCTGTTCTTTGTGGAGGATAAGGAATAGAGCCGTTCGGGTAGAGACCACTATGACGAAAGCGAGTGAAGCAGAAAGCCTTTTGAATACGTCAACGGCCCCCGTCGTGTCATCATGACGGCCCCCATCGATCGTTACGCCCGGATAACAAATGTTTTTTTTCGTTTCCAGAAGGAGAACGACTCCTCACTGCGACGAAACACGCATCGCTAGCAAAGAGCTTTTCTCGTGCCCGGCCCGCTCCGACGAACATACGAATCCCCTCGTTGTAGGTTTGGCATCGCTCCTCCGACGGATCTGCGCTTTCAGTCGGTGGTTGAAGTTTCGACTTGAGAGCCTCGTACCAACACAACATACGATCTGAGTGCTCGCGAACGACCCCGAGCAACCTCTCGAGAATCTCTCGGACGAGGATTACGTCGAAGGACAATTCGCGAGCAAATATTGAACAATCATGCCTGGGACGACGAAAGGATAATGTCTGAGTGCGCGAGCCATGACAACTTGCGGGGGAATAATCTCATTCATCGCGTCTAACGTCCTACCGTTTATTCGGCGGGCCAGGGAAAGGTTTCTCAAGACGACGGCGACGCGGGCTCTTAGTGTGCGCCACTCCTTCGACGTTGGAGGAAAACAGAAGGCGTGCTGGGCTCTTTAGTGGAGTACCGCTGGGCCTAGCGGCCGAGCATTGCGAATGCAGCTCCTTGAGAAGCGGGACGATGACATACGTTTTATGAGTAGAAGCCTACGCCTCGTATGCATGAGGCAGCAGATCCAAGCCTCATAGCAATCCAACGACAGGAAACTAAGAAAAAGCTGGAAGCTGTCCATCGGTGCAAGACAGAGTGCGTTGGCTTGGATGAATGCAGACACGGACAGCCCTTGAATCTGAAGCTGCACGCTATTCCTCCTTCTAAAAGTCCTGCAGCGTTTCCGGCCACCTCTATAAAAGCAGGAAGGCGAAAACTCCAGAAACAGAAATGACAAGGCAAGAAACCACTTTTCTGCCTCTAGCGAGGCATGCAACCGGTCAAAGAACTATTCACCGAGCAAGTGCATACACCGAGCATCCGTTGTTCCCCTGAGCTTGTTTGTATTCAGCTCTAAAACAGCGAGTAAAGCTGTAGGTGTGTAGCGGAGACGATATTCCGCCAACTGGGCCTCCCGGTTTGAGAATTCCTTTAGGTGAGCAAGACGATCGAGCACTTGAGGCCTGAATTCGATGGAGCTTATTCCTCTCCCGTCGCGGAACGACTTATTCGATGGTTTGCGATCATTTCTCGTGAGGATCGTGAGGTCTTAAGGTCCGATGTCACTTTTGGGACGCGAGTTTTACGCCCGGAATCGTGGATCCGCTAATGGGAGCAACCACGAGCATGTAGAAATAATTAGAGTGGCACTAACCTGGTCGATCTCTAACTTGAGAGCCTGTTTGGTGAGATGCGATTCGAACTGCTCTCGAATGACTTTGATCTGGCACAGACGCAACACGGTTGAAATCTTTTGCGAGTACTGAAACGACAAGGAACGAACAACTTGTAGACGCTCTCACGCAGTCCTCGACAAGCTCAGCTGCTATCGGGGACGTGTTCGCCGTCCTTGAGGACTGAATGCCGAGACTGCTGGCCGAGTGAGGCTACAGCATAACTCGCCGTGGGGGACGACTGCAACACGTTCGATTTCCAACAGAGACAGAGAAAGTTACGAAAGGTTCGGCCCTGGGCTCAGTCAGCTATGTCCAATGTCAGAAAAAAATGAAGCCAAGCTGATAGGTCGCGGATCCAAGAGCGGTCGGTATTTCTCGATGTTTGACAGACGTAAACGAAGGAGGCGATGATTTCCCTGTTTCCAGTTGAAGAGCCGATTACAGGAGGAGTTTCCCCGGACATCGCATCCTCCACGATTTCGAGATCTGTGTCGTTACCGAGCTAGGGTATGGCCAGCTCGAGAGACTTACACTGATGAACGACGAGAGGAATCGGTCTGGAACAAACTTCTCAGACACCGACGGACCTATCTTCACTGATTATGGGCGACGGCAAACTCCAAACAACTTCGCCGTGTTCGGAATAAAGCCCTGTAGGTAGACATCCGAACCTTACTTATGGTACTAAGGTACCTTAGTTACCTTAGTCAAACCTTAGTAAATCGCTAAGGTCCTAAGGACTTAGGTAACCATGGTACCTTAGTACCTTCAGTAAGGTTCAAATGTCTACCTGAAAGGCTCCTACAGTGCCTCCTCGTGGGAACACTACAGCGATGATCACAGAGAAACCGAGAAATGCGATCGACACGAAAGACAAGATACGAGCGGAGGAGGAGACAGGAGCCAGGATTTCTTTAACGTTGGATTCGGTGGTCTCAATGCTGTAAACGAACGCAAGCACAACATACCCGTCGAGAAGAGTCTGGAGGTGCATTCATGGCAGAGGCGGGGAAGCCACTAACATCCAGCTGCTACTGAGTCGACTCTCTACGAGCGGTACTGTTCACGTTCGTGCAAAGCAAACCAAGGTCAAAACTCATTCTTGTCAATACCGTCCAAGCTTTGTATTGTCGGCCTCGAAAGAGTATTCAATTCGTGTGATCCGCGTCCTTCCTCGTTGTGTCACGTCAATGCCCGCTAAAACTGCGGCGGAGTTTCGAGACTCGGAGAGAACCAACGATCTGGATGGAAACGTTTTTCGGAACCGCAAATTGTGGGCTGTTTCGAGAAGCATCGTCACACAGCAGTAAAAAAGAAAGAGGAGGATAAATTGACACACAGTCCAAAAGGTCCTCTTTCCGTCGGATACTTTCTTTAAGCCTCTGTCCTCTTCCTCTAGTTTCTACTCCTCTCGATCGTTTTCGCGAGGACACGAATTTCGGAAGCACAAAAAACCTTTCATCTCGATAAAAGTCCACTCGCAACGGTCAACTTCCTGACGTCGAAGTTTTTTCTCTCAGAGTGGTTAACAGGATTCGTTTCTTTTCGATTTGATTTCTCCCAATCCCTCATCCCCTGTGTTCCTGCTCTTTCACGGCAGCGAGGAAGGAAAACTCGCGACCTTCAGCGCTGCTCGTCTGAACTTCCACTGTGTGCGAACAGAACTCCCTCTTTCTCTGACCTTTGTTTTTGATAGCGGAAAATTCATTTCAATCGGAGCCCGTTGAGCGGCAAGTCGGAAAATTGAGAACAAGTCTGTGGCAGTGTGGGGAGTTTTTTTCGCCGCACGACAATGATTCGGAACCAGGACCCACAGGAACAATGCCCATTCTCGTCTGGATTTCTTCTGTGTGCCTCGATTTGATTCGACACGGCGATTGCCCCCCGGAATTCTTCAGTTTCCCGAATCGGAATCACTCTCGCCCTTTAAACGATTCGCTCTTTGAAACGAAATCTTTCCACGACAATGTTCCCTCGCTCCGGCGTTCTCCTGTTTCGAATTTCTTCACTACTTCGAACACAGTTTCTCTCGAATCGACTGTCGAGAGGCAAGCTGTCATTCGTTTGGTCCTGTTTTCCCTCCTGAAGAACTTCGCGCAAATATAACCAAATCAAACCGTCGCTCTCTCCTTTGATCGGGGAACGAGAATGCATGGCAGCAAACAGAGATTATTCGGCGGCTTCGGGAATTCAGTCAATTCCATACTTGAAGAGCGAGCGAGGAAGAACACCAGAAACTAAGTTCCCGCACAACGTTTCCTCCCAATTAAAGCGGATTTGCCGCGAATCCACGTGCACAGCAGATGATCGAAACAAACACCGAACACTCGAGGAAGTTAGTTCGCTGTTCATAGTTCGGTGGCATGGCGGCCCTCTGCCGGTTGGCCTATGCCCCAAACCGGCAGAAAAGAGCTCGAGGACTTGAATTTGAATCCGAAGCCCTCTATTCAGATTTCGAATCGGCCGCCGGGAGGGCCGATGAATCATTTGCGGTGTGGATGACCTTCGAAATCGTTCAAGAAGACCTAGCGGGAAATACACAAGGAAACTCCTTTCAAACTGCTTAAAGGAGGCGCAGGATTTCCTCAAAGGGAATGTTCTCCGGAAACGAGAAAAAGGGATTTTGAAAAGGAGCAAGTCTACTACCCCATGTTCAGGAGTCGAGAGCTCTCCCTTCGCCTTTCCAGTTGTGTGACAAGCGTTCCTCCTTTAAGCATAATACAGAAAAAAAGTCCCTCGCGACCGGGACGGTTCCCACGGCTTTGCTCCGAGGTGCCGTTCAGGATTCCATCCGGGCTCTGGTCGGGTCAAAATTCAGCGGACTCTCCCCTAAACAACGGGTTGGTCGTCTCCATCTCGATCTCTCTCACAGTGTTTTTTTTTTACCGCTGCGTGTCCTTTCCTGTCGTTTCTATCTCTTTGGAATAACGCTTTGACGTCACACAGAGCCTTGTTTCCCTAAAAACCTCTCGAGTGCGTCCTGCAAGCGAAGCGAGAAGTTGTTTATGCCGCACGACGCAGTTGTCGGGGGTCTCCTCTTTCTGATTATCTGCTGCAGTCTCTCAGCGAGAGGGAGAGACTCAAAGTGAAACCGGAATCCTCGGCGGGACCGGGATCAACAGGAACTGATTGAGGAGTCGTGCGGCGATCAACGACAAAATCCGCTGACTCTAGATCTTCCGCTTCGTATTCAGAGCGGAGGGTTGTCCGAGTGAACCAGCGGACGAACCGGCCTTTGGCATCGTGCAGTGGTTAATCCGTTCCGGGGGAATTCCTTTCTGAAACGGCAATTACCACGGGAGAGTTCCAAGCACGGACCAGCCTGGCGAGGCGGACAGCGCGGAAGTAACGCTAACCCTCCTCCAAAAGCGAGTGTCTCTCCTCCCCACAATCTGTCTGTCCTCCCGTCTGTCCCTCCCTCCTCCTTCTTCGCTCGCCGGCTCCCTCCTAATCCACCCCTAAGCTTTTCCAGGTCCGCATGCCCGGACGGGCTCGAAGCGGGTTACAGGAGCAAACGAACGGACGAGCGAGCGAGCGAGCGAGCAATTAGTGAAGGTCTGGCAATGTAGGCTATGACTATCAGGCAAGCGCGGAGTTATGACCCTTTGTCTCCTGGATCGATGAATAACATTAGGTTTTATTTACAGTTGACGCGGTAGGAACATCTCTGATGTAAGAATATCGTACAAAAATTGATACAGCGTTCCCCGAGGAGGACTCGAGGACTCCTAGAAATAGGTATATACACTTTCGTAGATCGTGATCACGTGATGAGCACCTTAATGGCAACGATGGAAAAGCCGGCGTCGCTGCTCCAGTGGCCCAGGACGGAAGCGAATCCTAATGCGGCAGCATCGAGCGGGAGATTAGTCCTTCAATATGTAGCCACCGTCGGACTCGTCTTGATGGAGGCTTTCGGTGTTGAAGTTGGTGGTGGCAGCGAAAGTCGTTCCGAAAAGAGACTCGCGACCCAAAGGATCGCAGACAAAAATGGAGACGCTATCCCTAATGAGGCCTTAGCCGGTAGACGGTATTACGCGTCATCAGTGGGCCGGAGCTCTGTGAGGTATTTCCTTCCTCGGAGGGGGTTTTGTCGTCGGCTCCATCGGATAGTAAAAGGATCATTAAATCAGTTGATCAACCGAGCGATGACCAAATATTACCCCTTCTGTGTATCAGCTCTCTTCTCATCCATTCTTCTATTCTCTTCCATGACTATGGATCTAACATAAATAGTTGGACAAAATGGCATTCGACGGCAGCTGGCAGCGTCGCCAGTCTCGATAGCATTTTAAACGTGCTCTATGAACACGTCACAATCCGATGAAGTGGACGAATGCGTGCACAACTGCTTGGTCGATGAGCAGTTGTCACTATTTGACGTCACCGATTCGGTGCACGGGCTTTCGTGTCCAAGCCCGTCTTTCCCGAAAGTACAAAAGCTCAGCCGTTGTTGAGCACTGGTTTGTTGGCTCTGCGAGGGACGTCGAATCACAGGCGGGGAGCGCGCGGGCTTTTTGAACGACCTGGAGGGGAAAGGGAAACAATCAGAACGGAATTCGATAACGACCGTCGTCTGGACGACCGATGTGTAACCAAGGAAAATTATTATCATTATCATTATTATTATATTTGTCAAGCACGTGAGTCGGGTAAAATCAACCAGCTTCATGGGAAAGCTAAGGTATGCGGCGCGTCATTAACGAAATTAAGAGCCGAAAATTCAACGTGTTCCCGGGGAATTTGGACCTTCAAAAAGGTATTTGAGAGATTCGCTGGGCTCCCGATGGAGTCTCGGGAGCTCTTCACCTTTATACAGATCCCCACTCCTCATTCGAGTTGAGACTACGAGAAGGTGAAAAAGTTTGCGACGACTGGAGGGCTCCCTTTCTTTTCGTGACGTCTGCAACACCTGTGACGTCTTCCGAGATCGCTGTCACCTTCTTCTGTCGTCATTGTCATCCTATTTCGGAATTCCCGAAGAAAAAGGAAACAACTCGAGTTCAAAACTAACGAGCTGTTTGTGTTTGGAGACTTACCTGGAATGATGGCTCTGAGCTCTAGAAGCGTTCCTTCCGGCAACTCGCGACAACGCCGGCGAAGAAGCTGCCGTCAGAGGCCGTCCGCCTTTTCTCAGAATAGATTTAGGCAGAGTCTTGGAACCGAGGCCAAAAACTTGCACTTTGCGACCGTCCAGGTAGGCCACCTGGGATTCCAAGTCGCCGTGGTTCGTCCAGTTGATTGTTGTCTTCGTCCTTTGAATCTGCGATGGTGAAAAGGTCTTAGATTACGATCTAAACTTAGATTCGGCAGGCAGTCGACACCTCAACTTCGGGCACCGAACGACGATTCTCTTCAACAAACCTTTCGAGGAGCGTTGAGCACTTTCCTGTCGTCGTCGCTTGACGTCGTATCGTTGTAACTGCCTCCGTCGCTGCCCATGAACGGTCGGGGCAGCGAACGAAGAGTTTTGAAGGGATCTTCTTTCGACACGACGCAAATATTCCCCAAACTTGTAAAAGGTCGGGAAGTGGGAGCGCGGACCTCGGATCGCGCACGGCGAGGTCTCGAGATGACATTTGGCATGTCTTCCCATTCTGAATACATCAGGTTGAGTCTGAAACGAGAGCAATCGTTCGACTTGAATGTGGATCCCGAAAACTCGATCGGTTTGATTCGAAGAGAACTTCTCGTTGTATTGAGGCCACCGGGGGACCGAGGATTTTCATCGGAACGTCCCAGTTCTTGTTTTCAGCTATTTCTTCAAGCGAATCAAATGTAAAAGCGAAACTCCTGAGGAGGAGGATCGTATCGGGTGCGCGAAATTCGCCCCTAACCACGTCCATCGAGATCAGAAAAGTTCTCGCAACTACAAAGGGACCTCGATCATGGTGTGACGATGCAAACGTGCCCTGATTCAATGATCGTATGAATTCTTGTACGAGTGCGTTAGCTCAGCTCGTTTTCTTGAACATGTTCACAAGCGTTCATATTTTTAGGCGGCACTAACTAACTTCGCTGCGCCGAACCATTCTTATGAGCGTGTTTCCTCATCAAAAGACTGCGAGATTTTTTCATTGCTCGTTAGGGTCTGCTCATTAGGGCCTTAATCCCCTGAGAAGCTGAAAGGACTACGGGAAGCACTGGCAGCAACTCACCTCCCTGCGTCCAACGTCGCGATTTTGTTTTCTTGGTTTTCGCTGCGACTTCTGAGGTTATTGTTCCCCTCAGTGGGGATCGGCGGAAGAGGAATGTTCGGAGGCTTCATGGGGATTTTCCGGACGGTCTCAACATTCAAGGGTGCCGATGTTTGAGAACTGTTGGCCGAGCTTGAGTTGCGGTTGTTGGCTTCGCTCTCCATGAAGTTCACCAAGTTCTTCGTCGAGTTTATAGAGTTGTTCTTGCGCAGGTTATCAATGGCAAACTTGTCGCTCACTGCGGGTTTCAGCGGCGTTTGCGCCAATCCTTGCGAGCAGTTTGTCAGGAAATGCCTGCAAATCCGAGGAGTTTAGTCTCTCCCATGCTGATCGATCCGAACGATGCTGAGCTCTTTCGGACCACCGATTTTTGAAGTGTATGCTGTAACATGGACACTAATGTTGGCTCACCTCGTTGCGGGGAAGCAGCAGCAGAACGCCACGACGATCACAGCCGTCAGGAAGGCGGACATCAGGATGACGACAATGACCATCTGGTTTTCGAACGTACTCGATGAGGAGTATTGTTGGATATCCGCCAGGGTCACGATTTCCTTACATATCATGGAGTTGTGCTCCACGAGGGATCTCAGATGCGATGGTATTTCCCGGATGCCGCCTGCGAAGAATAAGTCTTCGGCACTGAGGAAACCGAGCGCATGGATTCACTTTTATTACAACGCGACGTTTTCCACAACCGAATCCCAGCTACGATTGTGGAACATCGGAGCCGAAGGATGAATCATTTCGACAAATATGAGTCGGGAACTCGCCCGGTTATGCCAGCGAAGTTATAATGACCAAGTTCAGTGAGCGGATTGTCGAAATTGCAAAGGTCGAGCGCATGCCGACGAGGATTGCGTCGCTTCCACTTTTCCACTCAGTCTTTGAATCCCGTTTCAGCCAACCCTGTTTTTTTCCTTCCTCCCTCACCCCTGCAACTCACTCCCTATCAGACGCGAACATGCTGGGCGATTGAAAGTTCCAGCCACGCAGTCACTCGCTCTCTCGCTCGTACCGACAGACAACCCGTGTGTGGCTCGGTCTGAGTGAAGCTTCGAGCATCTCGTAATCACTCATTGTGCGATCGTTGTGCATTCTCTCCGAGTCGGCTTTTGCGACCGACCGACGACGAGGAGATCCGATTAAAAACTCGAGATTTGATTTCCCAACGCTGCTTCCTCGATTATCCCCTGTCGTCCCGCCATATTCGGTTCCGAGGTCCCCTCCAGTCTCTTTTCTTTCGAGTTCGGCGCTTCTGCTCCTTATCTGCTTCTTACAGCTTCTATCATTTTTCGAAATTTGGGGAACGAGTTCAGGAGATGTTGGAGGAGTCATGGAAGTAGCCAGGAGAACTCAATTGATTCTAAGAAACAGAAACAGAAAGATACGCTCTTGCTATCACCTGATACTGTTATTGAATGTTTGGAGCAACTGACCTGGCACACTTTTATCCGCCATAGTGTCTTCCATCAGAGTATCCATTGGCATCAAACAGCAGTCGTACGCGGTATCAGGCGCCAGATTGGTGACCGTGTAGTTGTAAACGTTGTTCTCTTTGCTTTGGGTAGAAGTGTCGCTGACACGAACTTCAGTGAAGTTCTGTGTTCCTATTTTCCTCGTCAAGACGATCCATTCGCGAGTCGCCGTGAACTCCTCGTCGGCGGTGATCTTCAGAAATAAGAAAAAGTTACCGTGCGATCATCAGGGAGTTCTCAGTGATCGACTTCAATCCTGGCCGAACGAAATAGAAAGGAAAAGTTTCCTCACATCTCGTTTGAAGCGATGCTGTCCACCGTCTGATCTCGCAATCCTCAACCTCCACCGAACCCAAATGGATCGCTGAGCACCTTTCATAGCTAACAGCTCGGTCTTAGCCCTTTGGGAGACGGGTCGTCTTTCCAAAGTTGGAGCCATGAACAGGGACGACGCCTGAAATCCAAATTTCCCCGTTAGCATAAATTCTGGAAGGAACATGCTTTCCAGAGCGCGCAACGGCACTCCCGCGAAGTCAGGGAAGAAAGAAGAACAGAGCTTCCCCGCCACTTTCCCTCTTCGCATGCTAAGCTTCAGAATGAACGCAAATAATTTATTGAGCTTCCAGTCTCTTAAGATGCTTGCACCGGTGGCCCCGTCGTTGCCGATGGCAAAGGGCAGAGCAGCCGCTGTCGAAGAGCAACTCAAATCAATCCACTTTAAAACAAAAACACAATCCTGTTAGTGCGGGCCATCCGACGACGTCAGACTGACTTCCGAGGAACGGCACAAAAATTCAACGGACGCCTAAAGTCAGCGGTTGCCGATTTAAAAATAAGCTCACACGTCGTCGCACGTTCCAACCGTTTAGTTCAGGTATCTTTGTTGACCTTCCGAACACCTCTCAACGATGTTCATCGATCTGCATTGAAACGGTCGCGTGAAGATTGATTGATTGATTGATTGGAGCACGCTCATTGGTGGAAATGGTGAAGTCTGTCAGCTGGTACGTACCTGACTGGCTTTGGAGCTCTTCGTGCTCACGGGCTGGCAGTGAGAAGGATCCATTTCGAAATGGTTGGAAGATACTTTCACGGCAGCGCAGACCACGTATCGAGTGTCCCCTTCGAGTCCTTGTAAGATGTCAGTGAAGACGGCATCGTCCGCTGACGAATGAGTTCCTTCCGAGCGATTGTGGACTCGCATTGCGTATGGATTTGAAGATTCCGGTCGGAACAGCACGGCCCACTTGAGATCTGTCGACAAAGCTCGGAATTAGGTTGCTCCATGTTTCCTCAAACAAGTTCTTCTTGACTTCGGAGGCTGCGATTCGTTTGACGTCAAGACCGGTCTCGAAATCAGATCTTCCGGATGCAGAACTAAGAAACTTTCTCAGTCAGACAGTAAAATGAAAAAAGTTTATCCATCTATCATCAGAAGTTGTTCGAAGAAATGTCGCGGAAAACAGGAACCGTCACAACCAACTACTTGTCAGGCATCGTTGGCGGTTGCTCGTCGAAATATTTTGGACAGCGCCGTCTGGCAGTTTAGTCCTACCGCAGACGACGAGATTATCACATGCATCGGCTTTGCAAACTAATCACGATTCTACAATCGTGTTCGCTGTTACCACGTTGGTTACGTCAGAAGGGTCTCAGCCCCGGGCGGAATTAGAAAAGTATGTCCACACCCGGAGGCATTCGCTGTCGAGAGCGTTTTGTGTGTGCTGAAGACGAGAAAAAAAAACGAGGAAAACATTCCCATGTCACTCCCAAAGCTTTGTCTAAGCCGCTTATATCGGACTGATATTAATTATTCAAGCCGACAGTACAGTAAGTACTTTCCAAGTTCAATGTTCCGACGCCGACAGCTATTTCGATATTTCGAACGTTCATCAGTCTGTTTTCACCTGTCAAAGCTCATCGAAAACGTGGAACCCCATTGTTCCGACCTCGCATGACACTCATGTGAGTCGACCGTCTGGAAATCATTTGTCGTGGAGCCGTGTCGAAGTCCCAGACAAAACAGATCGGCGACAAGAGAAAAACTCGTCTAAACTTTGTTTTGAAAAGAGCACTGTTTTTTCATCATTGAGGTCATTCTGTTCTCTTGTCGTCGTCGTTGTTGTTGCCGCGCTTCGGATGCTCCTCATTGATTTATGCCTTTCTACGAGATTGCCTAGCGAAGGTCGACACCACGGTAAGATATTCTGAATTCTTGGACGAACATTCTGTCAGGGCTCGGCTCACCAGCTAGGAACAATTAAAGCATGTCAGGGACATCAAAGTGGAGGTGATGCGGGTGGAGCCATCGGCGGCGGCGGCAACAGAAGCGACGAAGTCGGCCTGAGCGGCGACTCGCCGCGCCGCTCGTCTTGATGCAAAGTAACATCCCGCCGCGAGTGGACGACAGCACGTTGTCTTCATCTTCTTCAAGCGTCAACGAGCGCAACTCACCACGACGACAGCATTGTTTCGCGGGAGTGCGACTGAATTAGTTTCATTAATGACCACGTGCTGACAACACTTGGGTCTAGCAGCTTGCCCCGTCGGATCGTGAATACATCAGAAACGTGGCAGAGGGGTTAAGGTTGCCGCCAAATTTCGAAGCGATTAAGTCACGATGTTTGCACGGAATTCTCGAATCTCAACGAGAACGATCTCTCGAGACCAACAGGAAAAACAAACGTCAAACATCAAGAATTCTCACAAAAGTTGGAACGACATGACAAGTGCAATCGGAAATCCCATTCAAGTGCTGCGCAGCCCACGACGTTTTTGGTGAAAAAGAAAGAGCTTGGTGGCCTTTTATGTGAGGAAATAAAAATAAATACGTGAAGTTCCAGAATAAAAAAGATCCCCTGAGATACGGGTCTATAGTTCCACCAATGAACTTATACTGTTTCAGGAACAGAAACTACGAGATAATTCTGTAAAGCAGATTTCTCGACGCAATTGCCTCGGCACATGTCACTGTCACAAACGCGGAGAAAGAAATGCTGATGGATTGATGGAACACTGATTTCTGGTGTTTCACTTTTACTCGCAACCAAGTTCTTTCTGCCTTTCTTTTCTATCCCGTCGTGTATGTTCGTTGAACAAGTTGGACATTTCCGATGTTCACTGTTGTCTGTGATGTTACACGTCGAGGCCACTCGAATTAGAGTTACGGTCTCAAGGCTCCCCACCGCTCAAATTCCGCAAATACACAATCTGGACTTCTAACGAAAGATATTTCGCCGTATATCACGACATCGTCTCCGACGTTCAATATCTCTGTTGCGGATTGCAAACCTCTTCCATGGACGCTCATCGATTTTTACCAGAACGAAACGCTTTTCAAAAGCTTTTCCTAAGCATTCCATCCTGAACATCGATGAACTGAATATTGTTGGTGGGATATTGTTGATTCCCTCAGGCGGAGTCATATCTATTTGGAACCGGTTGAGTAAGGAAAAATAGTTGCACTCACTCTTCTCTACGACTTTCCACGTGACGGAGATGCTGTGTTCGAGGGTGGTGAGAGCCAGGATATGGTGTTTCGGGAACCCTTCCGTTCTGTAGCGCACAGCGACCTGTTGACGAGCGCATCCAAGCTGCACGGGATCGACTTGGTCGAGATGAGCTCCACGAAGGTTCGTAGGATGTGCGCAAATCGGCAAGTTGATATGTTGATCTACCCTTGAACTCTGCAGCTTCCACTCCCGGAGCCACATGGCCGAACAATCGCAATGCAATGGGTTACCTGCAAGAAGAATTTGAGCAACTTTTGAATCGCTGTCTGAATCGAAAGGAGCATCTTGGACGCAGGGCCTACGGCACCTCGTTCTCCCGTTTGCTCGAGGGAACACGGATTCCGTTGCGACAATTCGTTTCTCTTTTTCGAACATGTGGATAAAAATATCAACCGGCATTCGATTATGAAATCGAACCGTAATCAATCGGTACCTTCGAATCAATTATTGTAGAAATAAAGAACTCATGTCATTTCAGATCCTATCGAGAGCCATAATTCATAAATTTCGCTCGCACGCAACGTGGTGACACTCCTTGCACTGAAGCAGATCGCGGAATTCCTCTCTTCGGATGACGAAAACATAACGTAACCTTTCTGGCTGTGGGACGACGTGCTTCCTCGTCTGATCCCCTCGTGCTTCGGCGGCTGCACAGCTCAAAGTAGACATAAGATCAGGATTTTCATTCCAAACATCTGAGGGTCAATCCATCCGATGAAACAACGGACCGCCAGGACATCAGTGTCATGAGAATGAAAGTCGCCGTCGACATCTAATTGAATAAATTTAAGCGAGTCGCGTCCAGCAAATCGAGCAAATGTCTCAGACATTGTATTCTGGCGGAATGACACTTCACAGAACCCTGAGAATCTTCTGGCTTCTGAAGGTCGTTTCTGCGGTTGATTGGAGAGCTAACTGGCCTACCTGATGGCGGGTCGGGAACGGCCACAGAAGAAGGAGAAGGAAAACTCTGCTACACAGAAAAGCCCACCTGGAGGCTTCACCTGTCACGCTAGAGCCCATTGAAATGTCGAATTGATCAAAGCGATGCGCTTTGCCGCGCTGAAGCGAAAATCCTAATGGAGTAAAACCGAAATGCTCGCTCATACATCAATCAATCCATCCATGGTAAGAACGAAACCGCGTATCGACGAAACAGTGGCTTCGGTTTTCAAACCGTGAGGGAGAGCTGTCAGTGTCAGTCAGTGCGCTTGTCATTTCGTTGTGGCGAGGATGCGATTCTTGGGAGATATAAAACCGGCAGAATGGACGAAGGAAAGAAAAGATTATTGCACGAAACAAAGCATCGTCCGACATGGCACTCAGGCCAACGAAGTGAAGGAGATCCGGATCTCTCGAGGAACCCTCTCGAGGTGTCGAGCTGACTTGGTCGGCTCCCTTCCTCTCCCCTTTGTCCGTCCGGCGTCTTCTTCGTTCCGCGAGATTTCTCCATAGCTTCTCAACTACGAACTCTTAATCTCAGCTGCGCCGAGCTGGAGTTTTCTCCGCCCTTCTGCGTCCACAAACACTCCATCGGAAATTGACACCCCTTCGGAAATGAGAGGCTGCAGATCTTGACCGATATGAGAATGAAAATAATATCGCTCGGCTTGTGAACCGTGCCGCTGAATTGTAGCCACTGTTCGCTTGGCAAAGAAAGATCACGAGAGTCCAACAAGTGAAACAAAAAGAAGAAAACACAAGTGTGGACAGATGGCTCGGTCTCTGAGAGCGAAATTCCCGTGGAATGCCCGGCGGAAATTCGAATAAAATTTCCTCACCGAGCGCGAACTCGGTGTCGGAGGTCACTCTCTCCGACCGAAGAGAACGAATCTGGAAAAATGTGGTTTCCTGTTTGAGCCCTCCCGCCGATGTATTTGGGGAAAGAATTCATGTTCCTCGGTCAATCTCCTCTCCGACAATCTATTCTCGAATTGTTCCCGCGTCAACGTGATCGATTCCTTCTGTTGAGGAGCTTTGTGTTGGATTCCTTGGCCTGAGTCATTCTATTCTGGAAACTCGGTTACTGATTCATCCTCCGATCGATCCAAGGTTCACAGTGGTGGTGATAGATGCGCTGCTGGACGAGCTTGTCGTCGTCAGACCTGGACGACGTTCATTTTCGTAGAATTTCATGATCGACATTATCGTCGTTAAGCGTGGCCATCCAAACGAACCCGGATGTGGACACAATTCAATTTGGATGAAATTGGATATTACGAAATCTGTTGAGTCCCGGGACAGGTCCTGCGAACATGAGACGTGGATTTCTAATTCATTAGCGAGACTAGAGGAGCTCGCTGTCGGAGCAAACCGGACTCCTCAACCAGAGCCCGACCCTGTCTCATGCAGCCGTCGTATTACGAACAAAAACTCGATTTGAGTGAGGATGTCGGTGACCTTGGTAACTATCGCAATGATTTCGATACTGAACGCCAGAAAGATGAACATCCATGCCGATAGATGATGATTTTGGTGGGCTTGGCAATGATTTTCGTAATGATATGGATGCTGATGTTGATGCCTTGGAACTGATGACGGCTCAGTATTGACAAAGAATCAACATACAAATGAGGAACGTCGCGTCGACATTGGGCTTGATCACTCGATGTAAACACTCGCCGCAGCCAAATGTTCTGAAGAGTTCCACGAGAATTTTTTTTTGCAGAGGAGGGCGTTCCTGATTGCCGGAGTTCACCAAAGAGACCCTCTGTGACCATTGATGCGGACCGTTTTCTCCTCATGCCCTTGTTACATTGCTCGCTCTCTCGAAACCATCACGAGTCAACACATCGATAAAGGTTCCGTCATCCGGTCAAACCGGTCAACAATTAGCAACAATTCACGCTTCGCGAGCGAACAATTTCGCCCTCAACTCGCGAACGTCGTTCGGCTGCCTCGAGAGTTGATTTCAAGGTGTGCTCCTCAAATGATTGCTTCGAGTATTCCGAAGGATAGGAAATTATTGTTTTTCCGTGAATGGGATCATTAGAATCACCAGACAGTCCTTACACAGGGGCCCGGCCGGGGGAGGAATCAAAATGAATCGATTACAGATCATTGTTTCGATCAAGTGTTCGAGGCAATGTAACGATTGATTGAGCTGATCGCGATTCTCCATCCGTCATGAATGAAGTCACGTCCGTCCCACAGAGTTCTCAGTCCCGGAACGTTTTTCAGTCATCTATGTAGTATGGAGCCTAATATCCCAAAAGTATTGAAATCGGTGTTTGTGCTCGCGGTGGCGGCGCCGATGATGATGGCCATGGGTGACAGACCGCTTTGCTATTTGTCAAATCGTCAAGGTCTTCAAGCAAGTCGAAAACCGTAGGTTCGGGATCGGGAATCGTACGAAAACTGAATTTGAGAGGTGTCACTGGAAGCAAAAAATGATGACAGGTTGTCTTTCTTTTTCCTGAAAATCTCACAACTCATGGTTTTTCCGCCGAATAAAACTGCAGGGTTCACCTTCGCGAGGTGTACACATTTCACTCGACTCAGGTTTCTCATGCTGTTCAGCCGTTTCAGCTGATTTCGGAAAATTACTCGGGGATCATCAAAAGAAGTCAACAGAAAAGTCTCAGCTGAAATGGCGGAGGTCCTCATGGCGAGAAGTCAGTTTGCTTCGAGAGCCCTGAAACGCTCCCGATCTTGTCGAGGCCGGTCCATGAATCAAACTCTGGGTTTCATCATTGTGACCGCACTAAACTATGCTGTCAATTCTGACGAATAAACCATAAATCAATTCGAGCAATCATTGTAATAGAAGAGTTGGAACACTATGATGGCCGTTTCGGCTGGACATTATCGTGTTTGAAACTTATTCCAAGTGAAACTGGTTGATCCTGCCGGTAGTCATATGCTTGTCTTAAAGATTAAGCCATGCATGTTCAAGTTCATACCTTTGAATGGTGAAACCGCGAATAGCTCATTAAATCACTTATAGTTTCATGGGATGTGCTTTGTTTATTGCGTGCGTATACCTCATGCACGATCATGATGATATAAGTGATGAGACTGGCTTAAGACTGACTCAGCTATGATGCTCATTTATCGCGTATATATGAAATCTACCCGCCACACCAAGCGGGAATCGCTGGTACCACATATAAATATGTATATGTATATATTGTATACATGTATATATATATAAATATATATTTATATATATATATACTTATCGTATACATATGTAACATATCATGTACAAATATGTATATATTGTATATATGTATATATATATCATCATGATCGTGCATAAGGTATAAGCACGTATTAACTCTAGAATTACCACACTTATCCAATTAACAAATCACATCCCATGAAATTAAAACCGATTTAATGAGCCATCCGCGGTTTGAACTTAAGCATGCATGGCTTAATCATTGAGACAATATTGGCAGGATCAGCCATTATGCTTATCATGATATGTTTATACATGCTTCGTTCAAGTTCGGTTGGATGTGCTTTTATCGGCGCAAGCGATGTACAGAACGCAAAGTAGTTCTGAACTATGGAGAAACCTGTTTAAATGAAGGTGAATGATTGAAAATGAAAAGAATGGCAATCCCTTTTCGGACCAGGGCATGAACTGTCATGGTTAGAGTGATGATGTCCATTGATTGACTATTTCTCACCCGCCGTGGATTCGATCGGTTGGCAGTCGTTTGTAAAATTCGCGGAGATGCATTCACTCCGATGGAAAGCTCGAATCTGATCTGGCGCTACCCTTGAGCTTTTTAAATTATAAGTGCAGGACACAGCTTGAATGGCCGAAGACATCGTTTCGATGTAATGTCTCCATTTTCCGTTTGCAGTTAGCGTAAACAGGAAAAGCGCGGGAGATAAAACTTCAAAAATTGGAACTCGCAGCAGGAAATGAAGTCGAGCAGTAATTTCCAGCCAAGGTCTCGACACTTTCAAATTGCATTCTTCTGCTTCGATTGACCTGCCTAAGTGACTGCCTCTCTATCTGCTTCCCTGCTCGCCCGCTGCTCAAACAATAAGTAGATTTATGAACGTAGTGATCAAGAGATGATTGAGTAGAACACTTTGGGAAACGTGTTGTCTTAACCGTTCAATGCTCAATCTTGCAACAATTCGTCTGTTCGCCGATTCTTTTCTCAAGCTGAATTCCAGTCTGAAGTCGCTCAGTTCGGCGACTGCGAATGCTTCGCTTTCTTCCGAGGGAAAATGTTGTCATTCAATCATCGAGACCAGCTTGCAGACGCGAATTTTCGGATGCGCTTCGGACGGCAACAAAGTAACAAACAATTAGCGTGGAATTTCGAAAGGAATGCTCGGACAGGTTGTAACAAAAACCACAGAGAAGCGAAACGAACTGAAACTCTCGAGTGAGGCCTGAGACAAATTGTAATTGATACAAAGTAGCCACAGAGCGTCTTCGCGGGACGCAGAGTCTTCATCAAAACGACGAATGGCGATGAAATTGACATGACAAATCAACAATCTGGAGGAATCAGCAATTTCAAACAAAGTTCCTTTCTGCGAAGCGGAAATCGTCCATTCTGCGCTCAAATAGGAAGCGGTTCCCAATGGGTTTTCACGAAGTTGGGAAGAAGAGATGCAAAGCTCGTAAAAAACGAGATTCCGAGGAATTCTCGATCGAGTCGAAGTTCAGAAATGGATGGAGGCTGCGGATAAGATTGAGATCTGGGTGAAATTCGATCGATTTAAATATGCTCACCTGTCATGTCCACTGTCAGATTGCTTCCCGATGGCATGAAGTAAAAGGGGAACTTGTCGATGTTGTTCTTGCGGAGACGCATCGTTCGAAGCTGTGGCGTGAACTTTTCTAGGAACACTGGCGAGCTTTTCAGGGCATTGTTATTGAGACTGATTTCCTTGAGCTGAGGCAACGCAATCGAACTCCATTCGGTGGGGACGTGAACTATGTCGTTGTTGTCTAGGAGTATCCGCTCTAAGTTAGCGGCCGACGGTCGGATGTCGAGCAGTTCAAGATTGTCGATGTAATTTGAGGACAAATCGAGTAATCGAAGTCGCTTCCAACTCGAGAACTGGGATCGTGGCTCGAGACTCCGTAATTTGTTTGAGGACATATTGAGAAACTGGAGTCCATGCAGATTGCTGAGTGCGTACGGTATTGCTGTAAGGTTGTTCCGACTAAGGTCAAGGAAGCGAACCTTCGAGAGGCCGGAGAACGCATCGGGATAGATGTGGGTCAGACTCGAATTGTATATCCGGATGCCTTCGAGAGTTTCGTTGAATTTACTCAGGAAGAACGGAAGCTCTGAGAAGTCTCCGTGCAGCAGATTAACATGCCTGACGGGTATGGCACTAATATGGCTGAATTTTTTCTCCAGGAATCGAACAGCTTCCAGCACCCGATCGAGCGTGGATCCATCACAGTTGAAGATCAGTGCATCGTCGTAATACTTGCAGCCCAGATGAGCCAAGGGGTTTGCAGAAGCGATGCTCGCTGTCAGTAGCCCCCCTATCGCCAGAAAGAACGTCGCTCTCATCACGGTGCCCTCATCTGAAAAAAAAAAGAGAAAAACATCAAGGTTTACGAAGATCAGCGCGTTTCAAGATAGCCATCGTGCGCTTACAATGAAGTGCAGAAGATCATAGTGAAGCAACAGTCAAAAGTTTAGCTGTCAGACTGAGTTGCCATTGCATTCGTTCGGGAGGGCAGGCGGTTCATGTCGGAAAGATAGACACACAACAGTACTGTGAGCATTCATCAACGCTATTTCCATCATCGATAGATTCCCGATAAGAGATTTCGTCATGCCAGTGACTGGGTCCGTCTAACTGTCGGTTCAACAGTCCACCTGTCGAAGCGTAGACACCGAGAGCCGCAACTCGTCGCGAGTTCGAGCCAAGGACTCGATACGAAGGCTTGAACCTCAATCCGTTGTTCAGTTGGTGACCCTGCCCACCACGCACCCGTCTGTCGACGTTTGTTTGCATCAGTGTTCGCGGAAATCGATATTGATTCCACTTTGTTTCCCTTCGAGGCTAATGACGATTCGGAGTAGAGGATAGTGGACGTAATAAGAGAACACCAAACTTCCAGTGGCTCTTCGACGGAATCCAATTCACAAATCCACCTTCGTGACGCATTCAGACTCCCGAACGGAAGAAATCCGGAGCACAAGAGCGAATGCGCAAAAAACGCTTCGGACAGGAAAGAAACATCATGGGAGGACGGCGTCAAACACGACCTCCAAAAACTTCGATGATCGATGATAAGTCGATCGTCCCAATATTTTGTCAAATTGGTTTATTTCCCAGTGTTGTGTTCATCGAGATGTTCACATAATTCCGCGGTCGAAAGAAATACTGATTCAATGGAAGCGGACTCTTCTCAATCCGAAACCCTTAGAGGTCCTCTAGATTCTAGCCCGCTCAGACCACGCTACATACCCTATCAGCCCTCGGGTGCTTCTTTGTGAATATTCCCTCCAGCATAAGAATGCATCGGCAGCGACCCGTCCAGATTTAGAAAAAAGTCGTGGCCAAATCAAAACAAATGATTGCTTGCCAAGGACCTCTTGGATCCTTTGACGTCATAAGATGCTATTCGGTGGTCTCAGTTCACTCGGTATCTTTAGCCCCGTAATTGCAAGCCCAGTTGTTCGCGATCCCGATGTCATTCTCGGTGGTGCCTTTGCTTCTTATAGCTCAAATCATTCAGGATCGCCGATGCTAAATCAAGTTGTTTGATGCCCGATAAAGACGGACCCTTCTAAAAGGAGCAAAGCGACCTTTCGCCAGTTGCGGGCAGCGGACATTCGGGTTCGGGCCTATGACCAGACAGGCAATGAAAGAAGCGAGCCGCATCATCATCAACATCAAACCGACCGAACGACCAAACGGGAGCGGTTCTTTGGTTAGTTTTTCTCGCTTTCTGGCGGGAGGAAAGTTTGTCCTCTCAATGGAACGAAACTGCACGGTTTGGAGGCATTCCATGGCGGAGTTCATGAAAGTTCAGTGTCATCTTCTGCTCCGGCGAATATTCTGTGTCGTTCCGCGACAATGGGAATGCTTTAAAGGATCGAAATGTGGCGTGTCTTACTCGAGAATTTCCTGCGCTTCTCCTCTTTCCGTTTTCTCAACTATCATCATGATGGTGATTGTGACGATTACCACCATTGTTGTGGCTGTCGTCATCGTAGCCATCGTCTGCGTAGCTATATCACCTTCCTCTACCAGAAGCTCGTGTCAATCTCCCCCCGCCGCCGCCGCCGCCGCTAACTTGTTGCCATCATCTATTGCCGATTCCCACCAGTCAAGGTAGGAACGTCAAAGGATTTGGCATGGGCACACGTCTCTTCCGCCGCTTCCTCTGGCTCGGCATCGTTAGCGATGACTTGCGTCTGGTGCATGACACTCTGCCGACCGCCCACCCGCTTGTTCTGTTACCTAAATCGAGTGACCACTTCTTTCTGCGGCGAAAAAAACACCGCCGTTTTTTTCTTCGTGGCTTTCGACACGGCCGCCTCGCGTCGCCAATGGGAACCGAGGGTGTTGTCTGTCTTGTGTAACATTTCAAGCTGTCTGAACAAGCGAGACTTTCTGGGCCGCTGACGTTGCGAGGGCCTCTATGGGTTTCCGACCGGACAGAGAAAACACAGCGGGTGAGAACAAGTGAGCACTTCATCAGAAACAGCCGAATGGATCCGCGAGTATTCGGGATTCCGGAAATACCGGCGGAGATTCTTTCCAGGAATGGCGAGAAACAAAACTTTTCCGAAGAGCTTCCCCAGTACCAAGAAGAGCAAATTGAATGTTCTCGAAATCGCGAAGTTCACACGCTAAATAATCGGTGTCGAAGGATTAAGGTCACTGCCACTCCCAGGAGTCCCCGCGTAAAACAAACCTCGTCTTATCAAAACGTGGAATCGATGGAACAGAGAATATTGTATAACACACTACGCGGCTCCACACGCAAAACAAAGACGCCTTGCCTAAGACGAATCGTAGTGCTTTCTTTCTTACTGGCACGACGGTCGCGCAGTCCACGGAAGGAAACACATGTTCTCGTCAATGAGGAAACGAACGGTTGTATCCTCGTGGCGGATCGTTTGTTCGTGTTTTCGCGTTTTTAATTAACTCCCGCGACTTGCCCCGTTTTTCGGTTGAATGGAGAAGTTGGAAATCTTTTGCGTCAATCTGTTCGACGTTTCGAGTCACGATCAGCGCTCGCCGGTTAAGTTGCTACCGTTTTGATTTCCATAACGACGGGCGGGGAGCCAGTGCCGTATTTCGCCTTGTCAGAGCGGCGCACAGTCTTTCTCGTCTGATTGTTGAAGAAATTCCAGACGAAAGTTCGTTTACTCGACTTCCAAAGTTCGCTGTCGTCCGAAAGGGCTGAGCATCATTCGAAAGTTATGTCAGTTGGAAACCGATGGAAACAGATGGCGTGGATTTCACTTTACGAGGAATAGCACGAGATGCTCAAAAACAAAGAAGAAATGTGGAGATGCGAAACAACTAAGGTGATCTGCTCGGTAATCCTGGCCGTCTATATTCTTCTTGTCTCATTAGGATTGCTTCATTTTCAGCGGAATAGCGAGCGCAATCCGTCCTATCACGCAAAACTCGACTGGTCGGCTTTTCTCTTTCGGAAACTTAATTAACGGTCACATTATGTAACAAGCAGCGTTTTTCCTCTTGTTTTTGTTTTGATCCGCCCGCGAACTTTTTTGCCCCGAAAAGATCCTCTCGGGATATGCAAACGACGAGCTTGAATTGGATGGGAATTCAAGACGAGAAAACTTTCCGTGAGCGTGAACGAAAATCATTTTGAGCTTCTCGCCGGTGATCTTCACGACCCGTCTTCTCACGCGAGAGTTCCCTGACTCTCCTGAAATTTCGTCTCAGATCGGCCAGCGACCTATAGTTTGTGGTTTCTCGCATCGGGCTCGAAATTCAGGCGGGCGACAATGTTGATTCGCGGCAGGGAATCTCTCTGGGATTCGTAGAATGACGGACATCGTGGGTTCCGCAATTCACTGATGATATACATTGTTCCGTCATCGCGATAGATGGTATGGTTAATGTATTCATCGCCCTCATCATCATCATTCCGCGCTTTTCCAATTAGTTTTTCACGGATTCCCTTTGCGTCGTTTTGGTCAGCGGAATGATTTATCAAACCACAAATAGTTGTCCGACGGCCGCCCCATGAACCCTATTTTCGCTGTGTCGTAAAAAGCAGAGACCGGCGAGATGCTCAACTCGCCATCAATTCGGTACAACAGCGAACTTGATTTGTTCTACCGCAAACGTACTTGTTTCCAGAACGGTCAAAATCGTTCTCGTTCTTTCCGGGTGCCGGGTGTGCCTCCGGAGACGCATGCATCTTAGCTGCTCCGTACAATCTGCGCCTCAGGCCTGGAAAGAATCTGGCGGGTCCTCCTGATGTGATCTGGCCGCGCCCTTCTGGATTCTCTACTTTGCATTCCGTCAATCTCAATCTGGAATTACTACGGCTTTTTGAACAAATCATCGATGTGAGCTTCTTTGTTATCGAGAAACTGTTTTCATTTTCCGCTTTTTCCAAAAGACCAAAGTCCTAAGACTCTGAAATCTCCCAACTCGGAGCTCTGATCAGCGATTCATTCGGTAAACGGCAGATGAAATGATACATCGTCCGAAACCTTTCCGTTATGGAAAAAGCCGAGGAGAACAGCCGTCATTGAACTGGAATGTCTCGAAACAACAATTGTTGACCCTTTTCCCCGAGGAACTGAATGTCGTTTTTGTTGCTCTCAGCCACTTGACTCCAAGCAGTGTCGGGTTTCATGGAATTTCATATGGATGAACTCAAGTTCATAAGGTGGACCTCTGGGAATCGAAACGCAACAAAGAAAGCCACGATGACGAGATAGGAGTTGCGAACTATCGAAACGAGATTGCGTCCTACCTGAACTCGAAAAGAAATGAAATTCTTCTCCTTCAAAAGAGAAGCCGTCTCGAGTAAATTGTATTATAGGACTATAGAAGCAGAGCCGGACCGCCGAGCGGGAAACGGACGAACAAAGGGCCCACCCCGCTGGCCACGAGAACTTCTCATCGGCCGATAGCCGAGCCCGCGAGAAAATGATAACAACAACAACAGCGGCGGCAAAACCCGAGGAAAAGGTGTATGGCTGAAAAATGCGCTTTCAAGTGGTCTTCTGTGGGTGTATCTCATGGGTTCGCGGGGTTCACGGCTCGACTCAACCTGCGTTGTTGAGAACGGTTTTCCCCGGTGCGCCGAACGCTGGATGGAAGAGAAAAATTATTACATCGATTATTTTCGTGTCGATGAGGAGACGAAGGGAAATGTGCAGAAGCTTCCGCCATTCAGCTGTTTAAGCTTCAACAATGTTCGTTGTGACCACCAGAAGCATCTGCCCACGACAGCTCCGCTTGGACTTCGTTCCGACGGCAACGAACTTGTCGTAGTCGCCAAACGATTGTTCAAAAAGGCTTTTAACCGAAGCTGTCTCTTCACAAGTGGGTCGTTTTGGAATTTTTCAAGAGTACGACTTTGAATCCACTCCCACGACAGCCCTCATCACCAGAACCACTGGAACAGTCATCGTCGTCACTGTCGGAAGTGCTGAAAATCCATCACAGAATCATATTCTCCGCCATCGTCAACACGATGCTCATGTTCAATATTTGCCTCGCCCCTACTTCAGGAGATAGACAGTCGGGGCCCCAAGTTGCGGCAAATAGTAGAGAAGTGGGGCTTCTTGTGCCAACTGAAAGCCGCGTCACTGTGAACTTGACCCCGTCCGTTTGCTGAACTTCCAAGTGGTCAAGTCTTAAGGGGGACTAAGTTTGCAAATCGTGGTCAAGGGGCAGAAGTCATTGTCGTCGACGAGGATTACTGTTCTGTACTTTGCCGCTGCTGTGGATGCGCAAACCACCGTTCGTTGTCAGACTACCTCCGTGCAACATCTATCCAGCTCCCGTCACGGACTGTGGTTGGACGCTGTCGCACAATGTGGACCCCAGAGTTCTCCTGGTGGTTGCGAGCTGACCACACCGGCAAATGATTCTCACGACTAGATCTTGCACTGCTCACCATTTGGTCTGCGCAATGAGACTCAAGCAGTTTTTTTCAAGATTGCAATCGGCTTGTTCCATGGAATCGTCGCAACCCAAGTCTGATGATCACACGACGCAATCGCTGCTTGAGACGGTTGGAAGCTCGATTCCTCCGATGATTTCTGCCCGGATTCACCAAAACTTCCGGAGATTCTCTCTGTTCTTGCGGAGAAATCCTCACCTTCATTCGGGAGAGCTCTGTCCTCAAGGAACAGGAACTCGATCGGTAGAGTTTTCTGACATCCGCAACCAAACACCTGATGCAAGAGAACCGTTGGACTGAGTTGGAATCAATCCGGATCATCAGCAGTATAACGTGGTCGTCGACGGATTCACACAGAGCAAAGATTGAGATCTCGAAGCTTCGTTACGCGTCCCTAAACTTCCTTCTCCTGCGGCGACAATGACAACAGCGAAGCAACACAGCCGTCTTCAGAAGAAGAAAGAAAGAACAGAAACAAACGACTGTGCGGAGTCGGGCGTTTGCTTTCTCGACTCATTCATCCGGTCTCCCCTGTAACTTTGACTGTCTGTCTGTCTGTTGACTCTTTCCGAATCGGAATCTTTCTTTGTCTTGTTCTGACTTCTTGTGTATGTATGCGTGTTCATTCCGAAACTCTGGTGTGGAACCGAAGCTCACCGAGCGAGCAACTATTCTTCTGAATAGATTTCAATCGAGTCAAACGGAATGTTTTGAATCAGCAGATCATTCAAGCAATACTTCAGAGAATAATAGTGATCAAAGTTGGGGCCAGGTTAACACTTTGAATTTCCCGACAGTTTCCAAGGCTCCACCTGGCTTTTGATAACATTCAGTGATCTTCGGGATCATCTGCGTCAGCAGCTATTGAAGCAAGGTGTCGAAGTTTTCACAAACGATATCCGTAAACCTGTGCGTCGGAGCGAAAACTGAAAGAATTCCTCTTCTCGCTCCGACCGACCTGCCAACAAATCGCAAGGAATAAACAGAATCCTCATCCGGGACATCAAAACTGGGGTCAGTCAGCGACGTAAATATCAACGCAACTCGGCTCGCCGGGAGTGAATCACTAGAGAACGCAAGAACGAAAACACACAAACGTTTAAGCTTCTCTCCTCCCTCATCAATCCGTCAGTAACCATTTCTCGAAGATCTGTGCAAATCTGTACACCGCTGATAGTACACATACGCAGTGCAAACAGCGGAACGTCTTTTCTGGCTGTTAACGTCGGTCGCCGGTAGACAGCGTGTGTCGAACAAACCAAATACTCTACGGAGGGTCTCGAAGCCTGCTGCGATCGCTCAGGGTCGGAACGTAATCCAAAACGCGGCAACCCGGGCTGACCTCTGCTCTACAAGGGTTCCCCCGTCCGAGTCGACAACGAGAGTCGTTGTCCATCCGTGTTTTGTTCGTGTTCGTCGATATTTCGAATTGCTCTTCAATTCTTCGCTCAAGAACCGAATTCTTCAACATCGATCCAAGAGCCAGCTAGCGATCGATCGAACGAGCGAGCGACGCCCACAAAATTGACCGTCATGCCGCAACCATCGGCAGGACTTTATTTGCGTATGACTGAGCTGAACGCCCCAGCGTTCGTCCGTGGTACCTTCATGAAAATCGGGTTCGCCGAGTGGGCAAGCTAGTTTGTCTCTGGTCTTGATTCCCGCCGTCGTATACAAAGACAGAATCTATGGTTGTTCCTTGTTTCGATTACACGGCCATGGATTACGCTTTCTTTCACTGAACCGCTCTCCCAAATAATGGAAAACGTGGATTTCTGTGAACTTCTGTGAATTCATTCATAACGATCACTGTAATAATATGAACCAGTCATTTACAGTATGCGACCGGAGACAAACGAATTCATGTATACGGCGACACTGGACCACGAGGTTATTTTACAGAATTCCATTCGGGTATTCAAATTACTACAATGCCCAACAGAGATACGTGAAGGGCCATGCTGCAACACGATCGGGACATCCATCGGATTCATTCCGTCTATCAGCCAGAATGAGTATTTGTTGCTCACGATTCTCTACTCACGGCGCTCGGATTCCGAAATTCGCACAGACAAAAACTCGTTTCCCCAAAACTTCATCGTCCACGTAATCTCAGCCAGGTGAGAAGCGCTCCTCCGATCCCAGACGCTCTCATTGAGACCGTTCCGAATCTATTTCGAGTCCATTCATCCATTCCCTGCTTTTCCGCCAGAACCATTCGGGATACCGAAAACCTTCCCTCCGAGAGGAATTCGACGAAGTCTGTCTTTCTACTCGAACTCAAGAAAAGTTTGCGAGATCGAAGCTAGCCGCATTCTTCGCATTGTGAGATGCAGAACTTCGGCTGGAAATTATACCGTTCAAAACAATCGTGGTGGACGGCCCGGGATATATATCTTAATAAAACAAGGCCGAGAGATTCGCTCAAGGCTGGCTAGCGGTCGGACTTGCAGGCAGGCAGACCGGTCGGCGGGCGGGCGGACAGGCGGGTAGCGATCTGGTTTACTCTCTGGTGGTCTGCGGCACAGCCACCGCCTATGATACTCACAGAAGCGGCAGAAAACACCGTTCGTTCATTTACTCGGTTCCTTCATGAATTCCCGATGAAATCCCGCTGCTACAGTTTTTATTCCACCTTCTCATCGACACGGGGTGCCTCCAGAATCAAAAGTTCCGAAAAGCGGCAGAAAACTTTCTGTTGGTTCCCCATTGTTTATGTCGTAAGTGCTTGGCGAGCACTGATTCTAAGTAAGTGCCGTCGAATAGCATGATGTCGTCACGTTTACATGTTGCAGAAAATTAGAGAACGCGAAACTTCTGGAAGTGTAATTGCTTTGTGTATAGTGATATTGTACGTACGAGCTACATTAGCGAAGCAGAGACAATTGTTCCATTGGAATGACTCCTGGAATTGGTGATTCATCGATGGCGGCCGTTCCTCGGGAACGCGAGCGGAAAAAGAAACAGGAGCGGAAGAAATGAAAGACAGAAGACATTCGGCTCCGATCGGAAATTGCGGGATGACACAATATGAGACATTGTCGTTTGGGAATGCTAGATATCAGGAAGAAAGCTGGAAAACTTCCCAGCTGAGTGACACACTGAGTGAGTATCGTCACCATGAACTCAACGAACCCTCGTCGGATCTGAGATCGGCTTGACGAAATCCGTCAATGTAACGCGGTCTCCCACGATGACAAAAAGCGATCTTCGGAGCTGACGGTCTGCCAGTTTTCCGGTTGCGTAACAAGGCCATCAAGTGTTTTCCTTCCCGTGTTGTTTCCTTTTCTGGCGATGTCTTTCCTTCCGTCGCTTTCCTTTCATTCCGTCACTCGATGAATTCTCGCTGCTCGAATACTTCGATTCGCCCCGAATTACGCTGATCGTGGTTTTCATAGAATACCATGACGAATCAATCCCATTGATGAGCCGACGAAAACCGACAGCGAATTTTATACGATTTCGCGCCATCTACCAAATCGAAAGGAAAGAGAGAAATTGAGATATCCTCGATTCGATAAAATATGAACACTTCGGTCCCTTGTTTTGTTGAAGGAACTGAAATGCGTGAAAACTCTGTCCTCAAAAGCTGGGGCAGAACGTTCAGCGTTCGAAAAGCATGTCGTCGAACTCCGCAGTCGAGTTCTGGAACCCCCTTGATTTTGTTGGGATCAGCTTTTGAAGATTCAACGTTCCTTCCAGCATCCTCTGGGAGCTCTTCGGCACGCCATGGAGCATGCACTCGCAGAGCTACAACCGATGTCTGGGGCCGATGATTCATTGTTGGAACGATGTCTTCGGGAAGTCGCCCCTTCCCCGAGATAGTTGTCCTCTTTCGGCTTCGACGTCTTGTCTCATTTGACAACTCTCTTTCTGACGAATTCCCTAGGATTCTGATGAACATTTCGATTTTGGAACCGACCGCGGACGACTGCGGCTCTGAGCGAATGAAACGGTCCATCGCAAAGTTATTCTCTTCCGCCGTTGGGAAAGTTGTTGCGCGAACCTGCATCTCAGTCAGTCAGTCAGTCGAATGGACAGCGTACCGTTCCGATCGAAGCAGGTCAGAGATGTCCGTTCGATGTATCCTATGTGTCGGCCCGTTTTGGCTCATGAGAACAGCCGATGCGTGGATGTAGTGACACTACTTCGATTGTCGACCCCTAGTCGTAACCGAAAGCCGGAACCGAGACAAAGTCTTTTGCTGCATTTTACTTAACGCAAGTTTCAACCGAAACCTAAACGCCACTCCATCAAACGGCCTTCAAAGCACAAAAGTTGTTTTTTTTTCCCATCGGGCCACTCACTTGGAAACATGGGATTCAAAATACGCGTTCGTTTTTGTCTGCGCTAAGAACTCACCGGGAAAAGTCAAAAATCATCGCATTTTTGTGCTTTGATAGTGTGTTCCTTCACAAGTCCTCCGGAAGTCTCACTCAGTCAGTGCGACA
This sequence comes from Neoseiulus cucumeris, assembly GCA_021527715.1. NCBI lineage: Eukaryota > Metazoa > Arthropoda > Arachnida > Mesostigmata > Phytoseiidae > Neoseiulus > Neoseiulus cucumeris. The sequence goes on from JAJSRV010000108.1 coordinate 95,532, forward strand.
AGAAATAACCTGTCAAGCATTCGTGTCAAGAGACATGCAATCCATCATATCACGATGCGATCGATCTATTTCGTCGACAAAACAACAATTATTCCAAGCTCTTAAACAGGTACGGCAGAGCGTGGAATCGAAATAGTATGTATGAGAACTACGTGCAATCGTTTCATCATTCCTTGTGTTGTGTTCTGCAGAATAAACTTCGTTGTTTACCATGTCATCTGTCGAATTGCTTCGGCTGTTCATGTACGTCTGTCTGAATGAATGAATCAATCCTTCCATTGAGACATCGACCGCAAACAATCCCGCTCGGTGTCAATCTATGGCAGATCGATCGTTCACGTACGGCATCGAATCACATTTCATCAACGTCGTTTCATTCCATTTCATGTTATCGATCCGTCAGTCGTTAGTCTTGGTGAGCGATTCCAGCCGCATCTTGATATACATGTTATAGGTTATGGCAGTGCAAAACTCAGCTCTGGTCTGTGTCGTCTCTTTCCACGAAACAAACCGCGTCTGTCTCGGCTAAACTACCATGTCTTTCTTTCTGTCTGATTCCCTGTTTGTGAGTTTCGGTGATTGGAGCCTGGAGCAAAGCAGCCCCTGCGCCCACAGAAGACACGGCTTCGAAGGAAAAAACAAAAACAAGATCTTCTGTGGAAACGATAGTAGTGTTCTGACTTTTGTCAGCTGAGCCGGCGTTCATTGTCTTTCCAACATCTCGCCCTGGCTAACAGATATCACTCACAGCCGAGCAGTCGTCGTTATCTCGAAACGTCCCAACAAGAAGAAAAAACTCGGTTCTGGACGCCCCGACCCTCCACTTGCCACCTTACCCGACTGATGCCTCATCAAGCGATCTTCACTCACTCACTCATTCATCGAGCAATCCATCCATCCATCCATCCATCCAACCAAGCGAGCGAGCGCTTTGCAGAAAAGGCTACCGAAGTATCCATGACCGAGATTCTCCAAGTGACTGGCAAAATAAAGGAATAAGGAGATCTTCTGATGTGCAGAATCTCTTTTGTAATGTTAATTCTCTGGTTTTGACGGACTGAATGCTGCCCAGCGCTATCCGCTATCGTTGACGTTGTCGTGATCGTCGCGGAGACGATCTTGAACTTGATTCGGGCAAACCCTTTTCTAGTCGATTGTTCAACCGTATCTCGAAGAGAAAATAGAAAGAAAATAAAGTTTCTTTTTATCATTCGCCCGCCGTGCTAACCTTGCCAACTGTAACTGCCAATGCGTTCTAACCCCGAGCCTGACTAAATTTGGCAGCTGATCATGGACAGCGGGAGAGTAGTTTTTACTTCAGAAAACCATTGGAAAGCATGTGAGAGATCCTCCGGAGAATCAAAAAACAGAGGGATATTTGCTTCGTGGAGCCGACACCTTTTGCGATAGATGATTAGCGCCGAGCAACTCAAGTGACGGCTTACGCTTCCGATCATATCACGCTTTTCGATTGGTTTTTTGATTTTTCGGAAACTTGCTCCGAGCAACTCACGTTTTCGATTTGCACGATCGATTCCCTCTCGCGGCAACACGGGTTGAAATCTTAAACAAGGAGCTATTTCCGAAGGGCTCCTGCAATGCGATGATCCGGACGGATCGAGTGGCTGCCCCTCTAGTTGACTGACTAAGTCTATATATCGATCGATCGATCGACCGATCGATTGTCAATTGTTGTCCGCAAACAACAACGACAAAGATGAAGGCCGAGCGGAGCCGTTCGCAACCGATTTTTTGTTTCGCAGGATTCCTTCGCAACTGGTTCCTCGATACCGACGGCGCTCTGTCCCCGCATCTCGGTTGTTAGCAGCGGGGGCGAGCACATTCCAGACGAGAAAGTAAACTCGGCAATTTGGATTACAGCGCCGGCACGATCAGATTTCACTTGACATATCGAGCGCAGGATCAGCGGTCATCCGAGACGTGACTTCCCGAAGGAAGACTCACCGTAAAGGCTAGGAAAGCACTCCTTGACAAACTCTACAAGGAGAGCAAATGTTGTGCCGGCGCAAGTTCACGAATCGATCCTAATCGTAACCCAGCTTCCGAGCGAGAAGTTCGAAGTGAGTCGCAGGCTATGCGTCGTCATTCGAATGCTCGCGTTTTCTGGAGGAGTTTCTACGAGGAGCGATTCAGTTGACTTTTTGACTCAATGATGGTCAATCGTAGCCTGGAAACGTCTGAACGACCAGAACGAAGAACTCCGCTATCTTTAGACCGGGTTATGAGTCATATTTCGTTCGCTTCCCGGTCAAAGACAGGACGAGTAATTCCGCTGCTCGCAATAAGTATTTTCCCACCGCACTATTCGCGGAACATTCTGCTTTCAGAAAACTTCCCGACCACGATTCCTTCAATGTTTGTAGAGTTTGACCGACAACTGGTTGAACTCGATGCAGCCCAGGATCATGGATCGCTGAATGTTCGATTTGAACTTGGAGACGAACTCTCAGGATGAAAAACAGCGATCTAGGTATTCAGCATTACGGCAACCATGGTTCCAGGTTCTGAGAGACCGAACCTGACTTTCAACATTGGTGCATGATATCTCGAAGACGAACTGAGAATCCTCAGCTTTCCAGTAGGCATAATAATCGTTGCATGACACATCCATCTGTTACTTTTCGTTGCATTCCTTCAGCCTTGTTTGCTTCGTCTCGGGAAATCAGAAAAATTTTGTTCTTGGCCTTGGCGCATGAAATCACAGAAGAAGCCACCCGACAATTCTTCTTTTCTCCACAACTTTGCACCAATCGGTAGCGCCTTGTCTCGTGCGCCTCAAAGAAGAAGAAATTCTCAGATGTGGAGAGAAATTCGAGCGCAAAGCAGCTCGTGGGAGTTCCTTATTAGCATGGGCTCCCTGCTTGTTCACGAGCGAATATCCTTCGGTCGGAGGAAAAAAGTGGAGCCGCGGCGGACTGCTTTTGTCGGGGTGGGGCATGACTTCGAATTGATGTTGAGAAGTCACCGCTTTCGCGAACCGCATGGGTTGACCAACCTTCCCGGCTCGTAACATCCTATGTCATCGAAAACTCAATGAAATTCAAAATGTATTCGATCTGTGAAAGACGAATCGAAGAGGATGTTGCGTTCCGTTCCTCTGGGACCCCTGAAACAATGGAATGGAAGTCCGTCTTGTGAAAGACCTGCACAGATGATTCACGGAGCTGCCACTGTCAGCTGAACTTCTGGTTAATTACGGAAGCGGTCGTCAGTAATTCCATCTTGTCGTGATTCGGCTCAATGACGGGCTAGGGGGAGTCGAATGAAAAGAACAGAATCCGACGGAGCCAAGTAACTTCTCATTATATCCTCTTTGATTGGCCAATTCCAGGGCGACCTTCCGAACGTATCTCGTGGAAAAAAAGATGCACAGATCGTCGACATGAAAAAAGTCTTCTTCGAACTGGGAGCGTACAGTTCCAGATCGAGCGATGGTGCTCGACTAAACAAACTCGCCCAAGAGCCACACAAGCCAGTGCACTGAAGTCAACACTGAGCTTGGCCTCAATGACGGGACCAAGCGAGTCGATGCCGCCTGACAACAGTCACTTAGTTTGACTGTCTGTTTATCGGTCCAGTTTCAGTCTTCTTCGTTGGCGGCGTGAAATCGTTCAGTGTTCGAAAGCACCAAATGAAAGACGCTCCTCGTTTGCGGTACAAAGGCGTCGTCAGCCAAACAAAAAGAAACGAAGAAAAGAACCGCAATTTTTTATTTTTAGCTTCTCCTGGTCACGCGCGCGCGCCCGCCATCGAAGCCTCCACCTCCCACATCAAAGATGACCACGATTTGCTGTTCTCACGGCACGAGCTCGGGGTAACGTTTGACGCAAGAGTCGCGCTATGATTGCTCGCCACTTTTCCACCACTTGTAGAAGATCAAATTTCATAATAAAGCCACCCCTGCTCGTTTCCTTCAATGATCGTATTACATTTCGAAAATAGGGAATCGGTTTCAGAGTCAGAACCGTTTGTCAAGCCCAATAGCACTTGTTGGCGCACGCCTCAAAGTAGAAAGAGCACTCTGGAATGAAACAACAGCAACAATAAATTATTATTCATGAATGGGCAAAGCATGATTCAATAACGAGGACAGAGTGATTGTGCTTCACAGGAAACGAATGTCGTGAGTTCCACGATGTACGATGGGAACGACGACAAGTATCCAGTTCACAATGGAAACGACGGCGCCAACAGCTTCAACGCGCCCTGCGATTAATAATACGCCCTCGCACTGCGGCCCATTACGTGTATTGACATTCCGAACACATTTGAACGTGTTCTACTTCACCTTCTGTTCAAGTTTCTGATTTGTTTTTCTCTCATTGATTTGACTCGATTCTCGACGGGCGGCCTGGCAGTCGGTCAATCGGGCGGACACGTCGACGAAGAACAATAATCTGGATGCTTAAGATCAATGTGAAGCATTCGAAGTCCCATCGACACGAGAGCAACGGTGATTTTCTGACAGTTAGTCGTTCAGTCAATCGACTTTCGTGTAAAGCCGGCGAGTTCGATAAGAGCGGTTGACTTCAAGCACGTTTCACTTGGAACTAAACGCCATATTCAAGCCGAAGCGAACAAGGCGTCGAACAAGTGTGTTTTTGGCAATCAAACTCTCCTGCTTTGACGCTTTTCGGACGAGCAGTCCGTCAGTCAGCCGGCCGGCCGGCCGGCCCGCTTGATCGAGTCGCCCACGATGCCGCACGTCTTGAAAAGAGCTCGACAAGAACAATGTCCCACCCTCGCTGATTGCCACTTCTTCTGCTATTCTTGACCGTTCCTTCTCTGCTGTCTTCCTTATTATCCACTTCAAAATGAAGATAGGCCCATATCGAAACCTAGTCAGGACAGGGGACGAGCTATTCCTCTTCCGAAACCCCTCAAGAAACTTGAGAATTCAAAGAATATCGGGAATCGTCGTTGGTTCAGAGGTCTAAGCGCATTCCTGCGTCCCCGAAATAGGAATTCCTCGAGTGCTGTCAAATCTAGTCGCGAGTAGTCACATACCGCGCAACGAGCTACTTGAACTCGGTGTTTGTTTCTTTATTGTGATCTGTTCGGTGGTTTGTGCTTGCCAATGCCGAAGCAAACAGAGATGCGAGAGGAGTCTTTTCAGAATATTCACTCAGCTGGCACAAGCGCAGTCACGCTAGGAATTCACCTTGCAGATTCGGTGGGGACGTTCACCGCCACAATAGCAACAGAACTACCGGTAGGAGCTCTGTAATGCCGAAGACTGTGAGCCTTTGGCGATACAGCTTCCAACGTCGGTCGTAACAATCTGTGAAGTGCTGCTACCGTTCATTCGGTTTGCGCGTTGAGGTATAGAGCTCTTTCCGCTCTTGATGTGGAAGTGCCGCGGAACTTGAGAAGCCGGCGGGTAGCGCGCCAAAACTCTTGCGCAAAAGAATGTTTCTTGCATTGTCAATCTTGGCAAGTATCACCAGTAAATAACGCGCGACCATATTTCGTTAACGTTGATAGTTCTGTTGTTGCTGCAGCTACTGCCGCGGTGGTGACTGTCATGATTTCTCGCTCGCTTCGCTTGCCGCTTGTTGTTGAGATGCAATGGATTTCGTTTTTGTTCGAATGTCCTCATTGATCTCCCGGAGTAAATTGATGTTATCCGCTCCGTCATGTCGCCAACAAACGGAACGACGTGGCGCTCCATACGATCGCTGCGCTCGTATGAAACATTCACAAAAAGCTTCCAAGTTGTGCGATTTTTTCTTCGCACTTTGAACACCGCGCTTGAGCTTCGGCTTTGATGAGCAACGACGGGGAAAGCCTTGGGAAATCAACAACGAATCAAATCTGAGATTCAGAAGCGCAATGCGGTTTTTTCTGCAACGGTTCCCCGAATAATGAGGTATTTGTGAGCAACTTTTGATCGAAATCATTGAGAAGGCGATTTTGGAAGCAAGCCTAACTGAAAAGGGGGTTTGGAACCCTTCCTTAGCACAAGCTGACCTGAGGCGAAACCCGGTGCGTGCAGCGTCACGATCTGGAACGGTTTCCGGAAAAGTAACGATTTTTTAGCTGAACCTCATCTTTCTGAGGGATTCGATTCCAGCATTGACTTTTTGCTTTCACCGATTCGTTTCTGACACGCCCGCATCTATGCTACGATGAATGATCGATCCATTGGTGCATGGCATGCCGATTCCACTTTGCCACTCTGTAAATCTTCCAAAATACGGAATCCGGGCAGGTGACTCGTTTCCCACGACCAGGAAAGGTTGGCGACGCCATTCCAGCGGGTGAAGATTCCGTTACGCAAACAAGCGCCGCTCGCACGAAGCTCGAGTTTTCTGTTTCCATCAAGCACGCAATGCTGTGCGACAAAAACAAAAACACACCACAACGATCGAAAACACTATCTTCGACCCCTCCAAAGACAGAATAGGCGACGAAACAAGAAACCTGAATTTGAACCGTAATTCATCTGTCACGCCTCCGAAGGTCGACTCTCTATCGTCGTAATCTCTCACCGAAAGAATTAGACTTTCTGACATTAGTTTTATCTTTTGAGCCGAGGCACCGAGCGTTCCTCGTTTGATAACTCAAGCGAACCACAGACTCTCTACATTTACAAACTTTGTTGGAACGGAACGAACAACTTGGCAAACCTCAGCTCTTGGCCCATAACTGTTCTCTGGACGTAATATATGCATAACAATTTCCGAGCAGGGTCAGCTGCCTGTTCCGTTACAACGGAATAGACTTCGGAGACAAAGATGAAGAGAGAGAAGTTTCGTTCTTATCTTCGTATATCCAATGTTATTATGTCAAGCTTCCCTGCGAACTTTTCCGAAATTTTCAGACAATTTCCGTAAGGATTTCTTTCTGTGATCTGGACGTGGACGTTAAACAAAATGAAGTTTCCCACCGTGCAGCCGTTTCGTCGATGACGGGGAAGATTAGCATCGACGTGTCCATAATCATTAGAAACAAAACCGTTCGGAAACGGTGTGACAGCCTCGGGGAAGAAACAAAGAGAGAAAAAAAATCCAAATCGCACTTCTGCGAGAATAACGGGAGCTAGCTCAGGTGGACTTCTGCGAGAATATTCCCAAAGCATCGGCCGCTTCGTTTCTGGACCGATTTCCTTTGTCGCGAATTTCGCGTCGTAATGAATACCATTATTTTTGCCCGCGTGCCGCCCGCCATCGCTGTCATCGAGATTTTTATTTCCAACGCTACCATTATAGCGGGTGCCATACTTTTTCCGTGTCGCTCTAGGCCGATAGTTCACAAGTGTCCCCTTCTACGCGGCTGCTGCTGCTGTCGTTTCGGCGAAATTTCGGCAAAATCCATGCTTCGATAAAGAAGCAAAGAGCCCCGGGCTGGCGGTGGTTTCCAGCGCGAGCTTCGTCGAAACGCTTTGGTTAAGCTCCGAAAACTCTCATTAATCTTTTTTTGCAATAATCATAAAATTCCAGGGAAACGTTTCCAACTTCCGAAGGGAGCCGAGACCGAGCGACTAACCGAATAAGAAACAAATTAAAATCCGCGACGGGGAGGAAGACGAGATGCGAATCCGACTGGTGAGCAAATCGAATAAGAAAGAAAGAAACTTTGGAAATTGGATATACCGGTCGTGGATTAAAGTGGAACGGCATGACATACGCGATGGGCTCCCTCCACAATGTGTTAACGACAAGAAACAAGGGCCGGTCGGACGCCATGGGGCGCGAGATGAATGCGGCGATCCTGGGAGAAAGCTCATTCGGGAATTTGAAAACTACTTCCAACCAGTTCCGCAGACAACAGCAACAGACTTTATCTTAGGGCGATTCGGAGCTGTTGTTGCCGGAGACGAAACAATGGATCGCTTCGGCGGCCAGTGCGACGCTTGAACCAGGCGTCGAGTCATCAGATCAGCTCATGTGTCAACTTGGAATCGTGGGTGGCTCCATTCAACGAGCCACTGACCGCCGCTGGCTGATAACAGCGAACCGAGGGCAACTCCAGAGTTGTGTAAGTGGTGCGGCTTCTCAAGCCCTTTAGCACCATTCACGTTCGAATGCTTCTAGGAAAGAAGTTCTCGAGGTTTGAGAGCCCGCGGAACCTTTCCCGCACGACGGGATCTGCGCCCGTGCAGGAAACACTTTCGCCGCGATTTCAAACGCTCGTAATTACGGGCGTTCCAAACTCAATGCGCGTTCAAGTGTCAGAATGTCAGTGTTTTGTCGAATGTTATGACGGTTCTTTTGAAGTGGCTGGAAACAGAAGGAAATTGAAGACTTCGCCGACAAGCGTTCAATACCAAATCGCTGAATTTAAATTGTGCGACACCGATTGAATGTTGGGGGCAACCCAAGCTGTCGAGGGTGTTTTGGGTGCAGGGACTTTCTTTTTTTTTGAGGGTCTATTCACTCAGGGACGTTGTGCGTTGGCAGCTCGGTCAAATATTTATGGATAAACGAACAAATTCACACTTCCAGCCAAATGTATCGAAAACTTGTTGTTGGGCGTAGCGAAGCAAGTGCAAACTTTATCAGTTTTGCAAAGAGCTCTTCTGTGATGAGGATTCTGAGGAACTTCGACCACGTACTCTTCCAGGCAGCACAGCATTCTAGATGGTGACGAGCCCTCAGGGGAGACGGAAGAGATTTTTCCTGCCGTTACAGTACTTTAAAGATGTTAGTCTGAACTGCGAGTTCGTGCTAAGGCATTCAACGGAGAAATGTTTCGAAGGAGGATACGACAGCGAACAAATGACTGACCAGCGCAGGAAGGTGTCATCAGAAAAGCATCACGCGCCATTCGATTCATGCAATTCATGCGCCGGGCGCTCAGATGGACAGAAGGACGAACAAACGCAAACACTGTCTCGGGCGTCTTCCGATTTTTCTTTCACGAACGTTCACGACCGACGGCATCTGCTCGATTATTGCGGGCGACAATTGCGTTTGGCAACCGCGTCGTCAACAAAAATGTCAACCGCCATCTTGCGAGAGATAGATTTGCAGTACTGGAAAATTGTTCACATCGGACAGGGATTTTCGTGATGGATGATCTCTGACCCTTAAAGTTCGACAGCAGCGACGAAAGACGAAAAGCTTCCGAAGGCGCGAAGCGATTCCATCTCCGAGAGGATCGTGACGGGACGGAATACTGATCTTCGAAACTCCTTGAAATCACCGGATAAGTGTCAGAACACTTCAGCCAGGGACATTGATCGTGACTGGAACTTTGAATCTTCCGACTGCATTCTCCGATCTCGGAGCGACATCGGCCGAGTTCCGTGAGGACGAGCTCCTGTTCCTTTTGCGACAGCGCGACGGATACGAAAAGAACAGAGATAAATGTTCTAGATCGAACGCTTCGCCTGAAGACGTTTAGTCCTTAACGACTCCTGTTTCGATGTTTTGCTCCATTTCATCTTTCTTTCGTAGCTGCCACCGTGTATCTTCTCCATCATCACCGAAGTATGCCTCTTCGCATCAATACAAACTTGCTGTCGCCACCGATGACGACTACCGCAGCCTTTAAGAGATATCGTCACACACACGATCACCATCGACGACGACGACAAAATAACACTTGAAACATATTTCCTCTCGACACGGAAGTCGGACCCTTGGCCGGTTGTGCGACCGAACGTCTATCTGTCGGTCGGTCGGGAGCCGAGCTCGTTGTTCCGAGCTGGAAGTCATGGACATCTCGCAGTCACCAAACGAACAAACGCCGAAACGTAGACCGGGACGGGTTCATCGTCACGTCTGTGGGAACCGAAGGGAGGGAGCGCAAACGGGAATCGAACTCTCACAGACGAACGGGAGAAACGGTCTGTCGCATGAAGAGACGAGAAGGCCCGCCGTTGTCGGTCGGTCGCGCAAGTATGTATTGATAGACGGACGCAAACACAGCATCCAGGGGTAACCGGCGGGCGGCGTGAGCTTTGAGCGCATAACAAAAGCCGTCACGTCGACAACGAACGAAGTTTAGGAACTCAGGAACTTTCTTTCCTTCCGGTGCTCTTCGTCGTCGGTGATTTTTTCTCCAAAGAGCCTCACGACTCCGAACAAGCCTACAATTAGCTCACAACAACAACAAACGAGACTCAGCTCGAAGCTGACAGGACCAGCGAGACATTCCATTGACGACAAGCTGACAATGACTCGAACGAGAGCGACAGGAGCAAGGCTGTGACGAAAACGGAGAAGAGTGACATCAAAAGGAGAAGAATCGAAGCTCGCGGGGGGAGACACCAAGATTCGAATCCGGGACTCCGCTCGAAACGTGAGCTCGGGTGTTCCGCGGAAATGTCTTCGTCTGTTCCCTAATTCCACCCTTGAGGCACGCACGAAACTGTGAATGAGTGACGGCAAGAAGAGGAAGACAGCTGGCGGGAACGATCCAGGAGGAAAATTGGAAAAAACAATCATTCATGACAACCTCGTGCGGAAGTGCCATGAGCTAAACGGCACAGAAAAAACGTTACGTGTTCATCTGCTTGTGACGCCGAATAATAGTTTTTAGGAAGCTCTAACAGAAGCGAGCCGGTTAAAAGGCCCGCAAGCTACGGACAAGTTTCTCTCTATTGTGTTAAGTTTCCGGATGACACCTCTTACAAAGCGGCGAAAACGCCTTAAATCCCCAGGCGCGGTCGTTCTGCATTTTCTAAACTTCTGCATCGTTATTACGGCGCTTGTGATGATGATGATGATGATAGAGATTGTGAAGATGATTAGTGCCTAAGACGAAGTGGTGGAAAAGGACTGAACGCATCCGGAAAGTTGAGCGAGCGAGCGAAGCGAGCGATGTCCGTTTCGCGATAACCCACTACACATAAGCTCCCGGCAAGTTACGATCTTCTGCTTCCATGCTCGCACAGTGAGCCATCTTTGAGGATAGAGTCCTGCTCTTGGCCATGGCTGACTCCGTTCCGAGTAGAAAAACATTTTCAACGACATCCATGATGTAACTATCGTGGAAAGCGAGTGTTGATCGATGAACAAATTCATTGATTGCCCAAGATGAGAGGTGAAAGTTGATCTGAAGACGGATCAGAGAACAATTGATGGGAACCTGAATCAAGTGCTCGATCGTCTTTTCTTCATGAGGAACGCGAGGGAATCTTTCGTTGGCGCAAGTTCGATTTTTTTTTTCGTGGGAACGGTTACGAGTTGGAACGCGTTTGAACTAGAGAGAAGCGACGACGTCCACTCTCACGTCTCGTGTTTAGCGTTACGTAGAAGATGATTGAACGTGGGAAGCGAAGATCCGTCAGTTCAACTCATTCTCCAGCGCCCGTTCATCGATTTGTTTGTTTATTCTCTCACGTGGAGGCCATAAATCATCGGCGCGGCATTTTCTTTTCGGTCGTTCTCTCCGCGATCCATCGATCGGTGTCTCCCGAGATTTCAGATTTCGCAGGAAGTGGAACTTCTTCACTCTGGAATTGGAAATTCCTCTTTTCGGAATCTCCGTCGTCGCTAGGAAAGCGAGCTTCATCAGCTAGAGCATGCTCATCAAAGTTCGGTCTCTCAGCGGATCACGTAAATATTGAAGTAATTTCGGCCTGGGCAAATAGAAAAGCAAGCGTCGAACATCCACCCGGTTTATTTGCTCGGGACTCTAGTCTGTCAGCGCCTTGTTCAAACAACCGGAGCGCTTCCAAAAGCTCGGAGATTTTTCCATGCACGCTCAAAATCGCTCAGAACTGCAAGCGTACAAATATGTTTTAAAGTCAATGGATCGAGGGACCCCCCACCTGCTCACCGGTTCGGTTTCGCAAGAGGAATGAGCTTCTGAAAGATATGCGGCCAGATCCGAGAGGTCTGGAGGAAGAGTCGATTCTGTTGAGAAGCGTCTGCGTTTTTTCGGCGACGGAACCATGAGCCAATCGAGAACGCTTTATCCATTCATAATCTGTGATGATTGTTGAGTGACCCCGTAACGGCAGCTACTGGAAGCAACAGCAGCAGCAGCAGCACCACCTCCACGACAACGATCACCATCAGCTTGAATACTATCTCCACAGCCATCGGCATCCAGATAGTGATTGCGCGAGTGGGCCCACGGCGCGGCGGTAAATGCTTTTCTCCAGTCTAGCCGGGATTGACCCAACACGGCCGAGCGAGTAAAGCGACCGGTACGCAAATCTCTGGCTATTCGGACAACTGGCGATTCTAGGGACGGATATCGTCCGGGGAATAGAAGATTCCACAAAAACGTTCAATCCAGCAGACTAGATGTTTCATCACAGCTGTTCCAGTGACAGATCTGGCGGGTAACATAATTTCGTCACTCACTCAATGATCCCGCAAAATCAAACATCAGAAGCAGCGGAAATCCTCCCGTTCCCTTTTGACGTGTGCCACGTCGCTCAGCGGCACCGTAACGTGACGTGGCTCGCGCGTCTGCAATCGTGGGAGAGTATTTGTGGCGTCCGCGCATACCATCTGACCATTTCGGGAACATTGTTTTTGATGATGAGCTTCTGAAGCAATTCTTGCGCTTGGAGAAGATGACAACGAAAAAAAAATTAGCGCTCAGCACAGACAAAATGGTGTTGGTGTCGAAACCGACCGACCGACCGACTGGTTTAATTTTTTTTTTTTCTTCACGCGCTCATTTGTCCCGAGCCAGTGGTTGACGTTGTCGGATACGCCGCCGTGTCGAAACGGAGCACCACCAGCCGCTGGCCATCGTCGACAGTTCGCGAGTAACAGTCTATCCCATGTTCCATGAATGGGTAACAGCATCATCTGCACGGTCGTGGCGACGATGGAAGAACCGGTGGACGACGAAGAGAGCTCGCTGACCTTGACATTAGGGTTTTGGGCATGCGACAACCAATTTGACGCCGGACGCCTTGGGGATAGTCGCAACGGTAGTACAACTATCGACGCGGCGGAAGCGGCGGCGGCGCGTCGCTGCAACCGGATACGAGAAAAAGAACGAAAGTATTCACGCCACTTGGCTCAATGACACCAGAACGGTCGACTCAAAACGCGGTTCATCTCATGACAGTTCGCCCCGTGGTCAGCTTGGCAGACCGAGGTGGATTTTGGGATTTTTCAGTGGAAACGCACGACACGTCGGAAGGATTCTTTTCGCTCAAATGACCGAAAACCGAGTTCAAGGTTGAGCGCTGAAGTGTCGTCAAACTGTGAAACGTACGCTCATTACAGATGCCGGGACGCATTAGGCGGGACTGACCGCAGCTAAAATCTGGGAATTTTTCAACTCACATTATACTTCCCGTCTTGATGGAATTCGGTGAACCTTAGTTTCTGGTTTTGTACAGTTTACTAAGATGCAGCAAGGCGCGTAATGAGGGTCATGATATAATTAGGTAAGCAACCGCTTTCGCCGGCAGAATCTTCAGTTGTGAACTGTGAACTCATCTCAATTCATTCGGAAAACTCCGAAGAGTTTAGCGTTTGTCGCAGTTGTTTGGGATAAGACTCGTTCCTCTCTTTTCTCGATCGTCCTCTTTGACGATTTCGATGCAACTTCCCGCCCTCTCCAGAACGGATCAGAATCTTAATGCGATGTCGTTTTTTCGTCTCTTTTTTTTGTTATCTTCGCAGTCTGAGCGATATCTGGGCTTACAAAGTGGGCGTTCGGTTTCTCTTCACACGAGGTAATAACATCTCGTTATGCCTCTTCTAAGGAAACACTGATTCGGAAGAACACGAAACGAAAGCGACTGCTCAGGAGTTAGTTCAGTAGAGGGGAAAAAAGTACACCCTTAAAACAAGCCAGAGCGTGACAGACAGGCGATGAAAAACAGTGAATGAGATGAATTGTTTCTTCGTCATCCATGGTCGCGGAACGTATAAAGCTGTGATTTTGTTAGCGGGAAAGATCCTCAAAAAATTCAACTTCCGTTCTAAAAGCCGTCGATTGGATTAACCGTTATGGAATCAGACATTGATCTCATCTCAATTTGCGCCGAGATTATCGTCGGTACCTGACGTCTCCCATCGTAAAGCACTTCTGTCACATCAGTCACGAAACGCTTCATTTTCGATTTGTCCATCGACGAGACGATGCGGCCCTCCAGTCGTATTATAGCGTTACCTCATGATTTGTCTAGATCCGAAACGACGCAACGTTTCGCTGCGATCGCCTTCGTGTGTGTGTGGTGACACCGTTGACCACGATAATCCTCTGCCTCATCTAATCGTAAGAGAGGTCGGGAATCACCGGCGTCGACCTGATTACCAGAACTTCACTTAGAATCCAAGTTGAAACAAAGTTTGTGATGAGTCATGGCGCGGGTTCAGCGCGAGTCAGAGTTCGAGTAGTCTTTGACCCTTCCTGAGTTGGACGACGCACCGTTACTCCTAGATGTTATCCGTTCCTCTGATCTCTCTCCCTCTCTCTCGTCCCCCACGTATCCATGTATGGCATATGGAACTTTCTTCATTGTGCATGTTAGTTTGACTTTGCTTGAAAGTTCCAACCGTTCCGAAGGGGTTCGTTAAGTTAAATGCAACATTTAACCACCAGTTCGCAAGTAACAAACACTTGTAGTTATTGTTATTTGTTCTGTTCATGGCAGTTTGCGTCAATATTGCTTCGTTTTTGAACGACTTGAACTGTCGGCGTTGTGCACCGCCGTCAAAAAGTTAAAGCTCGTGTGAAAATGGCAAGTATAATAATTGGAAGAGAAAACACAGAGATAGCATCAAACCGAGTCACTGAGTGAGTGTCGGACACGAAAGCGAGCGTTCGTTTTCTCGCTAACCAAAGCAAAGTCGTTAGCATTGTAAGTGTTCTAATGAAAAATACTCGAAGAATGAAATAATTTTCCACAAAGTGTTATGCTTCTTGAGGTTGACGTCGAGCTGTAATTGCCCAGAGTTCTCCTGCACGACAGCCACGCTGCGACTTCGTTTTTGCCTACAGCGACGTTTAAATTGAGCTCGATAAAATGTTCGATCGCGTTTTTCTTTGCCTTGCCGAGACAATGCCGAAAAGGAATCTGGACACGCTCAACTACGAGCTCCGATTGAGAATTCGCTTCGGCGGACGATGAACACAGTGAAACATCGCTCAGGGGAGTGTTCTGGCCGAGTAACCGTGTAGTCAGCGTGTTATTTGTCCGAGTTGGCAGTCAGGAGCAGGAGAACCTTGATCCAGAAAAAAAAAGAACAAAATATCAAAATGGGCTGTGCAACGAAATCGTTGATGCCAAACCACGTTGATTCCTCCCCCTTCTCTGATGACAGGGAGGAGGAGTTCGTGGAGTGAAAATAACAAGACGTGAAACCGTGACCATTAGGCACTGCTTTCGCCAGACCGGCTATCAAGAGAGGTTCACGAGCCTTTCGAGCTGTCAGGGATTAAAGATTCGCTGCTTCATTTGGAACTCGAAGGCCCCGGGCAGTTTACATACGGCTCTCAAACGTGACGCAAAATCCACTGCGTCGACGTAATGATGGTCGATGGAAGCGCTATTAAGCTCTGCATCGAAACACTCAAATGACAGGTGTACGAACGAACGAACGAACGACCCGAACGAGCCTCTAAGCGAGTGGATGGATCCTGCTGCTCGGTGGGAGTTTCGTCACATATTTCGTTACGTCCCCGCTCCCTGTTAAATGAGGCAATGTCATTCAATTAACCAATACGTTTGGGATTGCTTTATCGTTGCCCGAAAGGTGGCTACGCGGTCTGTACATCGAACCACTTCGGAAAACTCTGCGATTCTCGCTCCAGCTTCGCCCTCCACGCACTTCAACAAGGCGGGAACCGAAATCAATCAACGTCGCTTCATCAATCGAGTGCCGCCCCTGTCTAGAAAATGCGAGGACGCGTTCGCAGTGTTTCTGATTTGTCTCATAAACCTTCCTCGAAATTTTCCAGCCCAAGCTCTAATTGATGCTTCCAGTTCGCGCAGCGTCGTGGACAGCGCGAAACAAATTGCGTTCATCAGCGAGAAGTGTACGCGACAAAAACTTCTCCGCCGCAGTCTACGGGATGGCTGGCACCAGTTTCTAGTGATATATCGGAGAAATGAATTTGTCCGCCTCAAAGAAAGCGAATAAAAACGCACGTGATTGCTTTCGTCGGCGACTTTCTGGAACGCTACCAGTATGCATTCGATGGTGTGCAACCTTTTTCTCCAGCAACTGTTTCCCAACTCTCCTCGAACGAACGAATTTCTGAATTTGAAAGTCGATCGCTCTCTGGGGCCTGCGCGTAAGGTTTGGCTCAATGCATTGTCTGATCAGCGCGTCGGAGTGATTATGATTCGGCGTACCCTAACGATAATAACAATGATGATAACTGTAATAACGATGATGATAAACACTGCTTTGTTCGCAGTGTTCGTTTCTGGAAGCCGACAGTAATGCTCCTCTATCCGAATCGACGTCGGTGGGCATCGGAACAATGGCTGTGATTCCCCTAAAAACGACAAGGTGCAGCTTTCATGCTCCCGCTGATAGACACCATCCCAATTAGGTGAAAGACCAGAGAAAAGTATCGAGGCGAATGTCGCGTCCACACACATTACGGTACTCGCCGCCGCCGCCACTGCCGCCGCCGCGACGAGGATTCACGCGAGATTCTCTCTGGACCAAACAAGTGGAATACCAGACGAGCTGTATGTCACGGCCTTGCGCCGAATCGAAACAAGAGCTAATTGCTGCGAGTTACGCGGCTTGTTGTCTCAACTAGGAGCGACCGCGCGAGCAATCATCGTCGCCAAGCGCTCTTCTGCAATCAAGCCGTCTGGGAGCTGCCTTGGTTAAACGCAAAAATTACGAAGAAAAAAAAAAACACTTTCAGCGACTGAAGACGACTCTGGCCGTGACTCGAGAATGGTCACTTGTGCGGCGGCGGCGGCGGCAAGCTGCACCGGCTGTTTCTGCTAAGTTTGTTCGAAAGTCCCGACCGCCTTTCTGGCCGATATATTCGCCGTCGTTTTCGGAATTTTCTGAAGTTTCATTCACGATTCGTTCCAATGCCAACCGGTCAAAGGCGCATACAATACACAAGTTGGGCAGAACCCTAACAAAAGTTTTAACTCGATTGTTTTCTGATTCTTACTCGGTCTCCGTCGTTGTTCTTGTTTTTTTCTTGTCGTCGTCGTCAACGCTGTCGTGTCCGTAACATTTTTCTTTGGGTGCGATCATCGCTCAGAAGAACGGAAAAATCAAGTTTCAAATATTTTCCGAGAGATCTTAAGTTTTCAATTAAAAAACATTCATGTCTTATGGTCGAAGAGAAAGAGAGAAGAGCAATGTTCACCGCCACTTAATCATCAATAGATATAATTCATTGAAACGGCCTCAACGAGTGAGTTCAGCGCGGTGAAAGCGTGGTCAGGGCTCCCACAAGATTCGGACACTGGAAATTTTCAGAGCCGAAATATCTGCAGTCGGTACTGCCACCGATGATGACCTTGGTATCCTAAATTCTTGTACTGAATACTTTCCAGTGCACATGGTGGGAGACGGGCCCCAGATATTTAGAATAAGCGCCCGATTCATTTTCTCGCAAATCGGATTATTCCATATCCTGGACTTGACTGAGCTATTCAGTTCAAGAAACCAAAGCTCGAGCCTCTTCAAGAAATCCACCTGCACGGACTCGAATTGTTCGATGGAAACCAAGAATTAATGAAAACTGAGACTTCCGGGTCTTTGGAGAAGCAACGAGGAGGAAAATTAATGTTCTGGGTGAGTACGAGAATGATTTGTGTCTTTTTCTGAAGACTCGTCTTCACTGTCAGCCTTCAACATCGGTACGGCTCATTGAGACTGACACTAACAACGCGAAATCAAATTTTCTGTAGCTGTAAAATCACCGAAACGAATTTACTTCGCATCACTCAGAAGATGAGGACAAATCAGTTAAATTTTTAGACAGGGATTTTGGTTGAATTCCAAGAATTCTTCGATTCAGACCCCCTGAATCCTCAATTGTCCGAGCGCGATTGAATTCCGCGAAGAACAAATTCCACAACTAATGAAAGAGGATTTGCAGAGAAGTAAAGTAGAATCGATCCCACCAGTCCGCCGGTGAATCGCCGATGAAACGCATAGTGAGAGCTTCGGCGGAGTTAATTTTGTTCGGAGCCTCAGCATCCAGATGAGTAACCGGCAGAAAGGCAGCTCCGCGAAGGAACAATCTCGAGATGTCGAATCAGGAGGGGAACAACATTCTCAGAATCGGGGCGGCTCCTCCCACCGTTCGAAAGTCCAATATGTTTCAAATTTTTGTCAACCAAACCGCGGAAAGAGGAGAAACGCTTCTCGAAGAGAAACTGAAGCAGAAATGAAACTCGTGAGACGTAATTCGATCCTATTGCGACAAGCTGAGCATTTTTTTCTTCTCTTCGGTCAGCTGTCGAACGCGCGTGATTTACCGGCGCGCAATTTTCTCTTCAGCTAGCAGGACACTTGCCTCGATCTCGACTAGATGACCAAGAAAAGCGTGATGGCGCCGCGGCGCCGATTGTTGTTGTGGTGGTAATTGTTGTGACAGTAGAGACTTTCACGCCAGTAGGACAGGATATTTTTCTCTAATAAGAACATCGACTTTTGTTAACCGTTCCTCCCAAGACAACCGAGGCTGTTCTTTGCTGTCCACTCGACGATACGGTTTTAGATTATTCCTTAAACGTCGAAAAGGAACGAATTCCGATTGAAAAACGATCCTATCGGAGGAGTGTGAGTCCAGAGACTGAGGATCGATCACCACGGTGGGGTAGAGGGTCATTGCCGCACAGAGTCAATCGTTGCCACGATATCATCATCAACCATTTTTTCCCCTGCACGACACGTACGATAGCACGATCCCGTTTATAGGATGGTTTTGCAAGATTGTTGTCGACACCGAATCGCGTGCTCGCATTTGACATCCTCGCCCTCGATTCAGCCACGAATCTTTGTCATCAGCAGAACAAGTAGTCGCAACCGTCGCGGCGCGCCGCGGCGGCACCAGACGCAGCTGAGCAGCTGGGAGGTAGGCAAACAGCGTTTGACAGCGTTTTGACTCGTTTAGCAAGAGGTTAAATTGCGTTACATATCCACAACAGTGACCAAGCGCCCAGAGATATTTTGTCAAGCGGGGCTCATCTTACCTAGACGCGGATAATTTCTCTTTAGTATGTGAGAACGGACTTTTTTTCCTGCGGTTGCATGTTTTTCTCGCTTTTTATTCTTCGCACAAGGCCGCAGCCGGTGACATTTATTTTCGCGAAGGAAAAACGTCGCAAGCCTCACTCACGTTCGATGCCACACAAACAGACAGTGTGTCACCTTACAGCTTCACTGAAACTTGAGCGTGGCAGATGCCGTCAACGTTGCCCCTCATTATTACCATTATTATTCGTTGGCATTCATCATCAGAGCTCCGGAATTTCATCCAATCACGGGTTGTTATCATCATTACGATTCCCTCAAGGCTCGGGTATGATTTTTGCATGATTTAAACATTCACTCGCTTCCACCGCGAAAGTTCCCCTGGGAAACCACGGTACGACTCGAGAATTAATGAGTGATGATGAACGCGATAAATGAGAAAGCTCCGAATATTTGTACAATAATTTTTAAGAGGAAATCGACGCGGGATGTTTTGTTTTCGCTCTTCTCTGGGCCCGTTAGCGTTTGAGGCTTCCGAGAAGAACCCCGACTTCGCTCGAAAGATCCACCAGACCATTTAACGGTGTTTGATCGATTGTTTTCGACAATGATGTTTTCTTCCGTTTCATTTCTGTTTGCACATCGGTCCCAGGAGTGCTAACCGCTGTTCGCAGCACCATAACGGTCGGGATTCTCCCACGGAGTTTAACTTTGTAGTTTTTCACCCGTCCCAAGCGATGATCCCACGCAAAGCGATGCGAAGAAGTCTTTCGATGCATGATTTTTTTTACCCTACGATTACCGTCCGTCGGTATTTTAAAAAGCTCCACCGAATCATTGCGGCACCCGTACGGCTGTGAGATTTGCTGACGGGAAGCTTCCATCGCCGCAGCTGTTGATTCTTGTTTTCAGCTAATTTTAAATTTTTCATTCATTCGCTTGTTTGTTTGTTTAGCTTCTGCAGAACGAGATCTCGGAAACGAGCCCCGAAGAAAAAAGCGCCAAAACGCGATTCGGGAATACTTCCTAAAATGCAGCGATGGGGCTCACTCAGTTTGTTTTATTCTGTGAATCGTTGGCAGTGACAGACGTGCCGATCCATCTTCAGGAAGCGAACAATTTCCAGAATCTTAATCGACGTCGAATTACCCGAAACGATCGTCTCCTCACTTCAAACAAGCTGCGGTCATCGGAATCCGACTCGTTTTGCTAAGAAAAAGAAACGGTCAATTTTTTTCTCTAAACATTCCCCTTGACAATCCGTCGGAGAATCGCCCAGGATACGGATTGCGTGTCGTTGCGGATTCTGCCCGTCCCGCTCCTTTCTTTGATCGACGATGTGACGGAGACCTCAGGACCTGGGATGATTCTTTTGGTCAAGGAACTTGGTAAGGGATCACTCTTGATCAGAATACATTAACAACAAGAGGCCTCACCCTTCTTCGGGGAGGTGAACACTCCCGTTTCCGGCCGCCTCGAACGGAACCCTTTGTCAAAAAGCGATGAAGACACTTCCTGTTGGGAGCCCAAGTGATAAACGATGGGCGTCGGCGATTTGAATCTAATACTAAAGATGATATGCAGACCCCACGTTCACTGTTCTCCCCTCCGCGCTCAAAAAACGGCAACAACAACGACAAGCATGCTAACAAGCCCACGGGGGCAGGAGTGTTATCGACGTTCGTAACAAAAATTGAATCCGTAGTAATCGAGGAAACATAGTACGTGAGCGGCAACAGTACGTTGGAATTCCAGCTTCGTCTCACGGCAAGCGACAAAAGTCGACCACGAGCATCCGCATGTCCAGATTACGGGTTTGATGCATGAATAAATCAGATCCGGATGGTTCGATGAACCTCTCACTCAGACCATGGAGCACGTACAAATCAAGCGAGCAAGGTACGAATTTAGACAACGAAATAAATCGTTTGACGTGTTCGTCACGAAACAAGTGGCGGTCGTGCTCCCCGAGATGACCGACGCGACGATCGAACGTAACTTGAAGTTCTCATCGAAAAATCCCAGGAAGCTCCGACGGAACCTCGACGTTTGTCCCAAGCTCTGGACGGTAATAAGAGAAAAGCTTCCGAACTGGAAACTCTTAACCGGCTTTTCGCATTTACTTCAGCTCCGGTAAATAGCGGGATCGATGAATGAAACAAAAATAGGGAAATGTAAAAGAAAAGAAAGCGGATTGTGTCAGACGCTGAGAAAATCCCCGACGACTCTGGAGAGAACGCCTCTCAATTGAGACATTTATCGGATTATTCGGAACGGCCCAAGGGATTGCGGCATTTAGAAAGTTCGCCCCGTTTCATTCATCGGCAGAACGATCTCTCACCTACCATTCATTTTACTCTTTGCTCATGATTCGGCGATTTCTGCCGCGTACTACACAATCGCAAACCGCTATAACGGAAGAGGGCATTCAGGCATAGTGAGAAAATAAGGAACGGAAAAGCGAACAGGAAGGTCCGTCAAAGGGGTCGCGAAAAGGAGGATCGAGGAAAGAAGGAAAATTTTCGCGATGTATTTCGAGACGTTCACAGTTTTCAGTATGCGTCGGATTCGAACGCTTCCTCGCTTGTTCGCTTGGTAAGAAGAATGGCTGATTCGATTTTAAAGACCTTCTCGCACGAGAGGTTCGAGCCTCGCAATTCCCTTGAGGAAAATTGACGTTTTCTGGTTTTTGAGAACCCCCTTCTTTTACTTTCCTTTCTTTCGAGGCAATATCATTTTCCAGGGTGTTTCTCTGTCCTTTTTTGACTTGAGTTTGTCTAAATATATCTTTTCAATTTATTTATATTAGAATAATCTAAATATATTGACATGTTGTCGATTTCACTCGGAAAACTGAGATTCAGATGTTGATGATCGGAGATTCTGTCCATTTCTCGAGTTCCCGAGAAATCTCCCCGCAATAACAAGAAACGATTAAATCGAATTTCCGATCACCGTTTTCCCTTTCTGTTTTCCAGATACTGGGAAACTTCACAGCAGGTACGCCATGGATTCGGACCCAGGGCTGAGAGTTCGATTGACAACAACGGAGCGCCATAGGCTCGCACGGTCGGAACGGAAAGCTCATCGATTCTCTCGGTCCGAAATCGGGGAAAATCGGCAGCGAGTTACAATGTTAAGGAAAAAAAAGCAAATCGAGCATTTTCCAATAAAGATAAGAAAAAATAAAGCCACGCTTGTTTGCTTCTGCCGTGGATACTTCCGATGCCCGAAGCTCCGTGCAACGGCAACCGTCCGTCGTTTGCGTTTTCGATGACAACGTCCATGATAGCGGGGCCACTTGTGTCCATCATGTTCAATTGTCATAGTTTGTCGAGCGTTCAGTGCATCCGATCGCCAGAGGTCCTCGGATCAATTTCACAAAAAAAAAAGCTCATCCGAAAAGACAAAGAGGCCTCAGGCAGTGTTGTTTTTCGAGAAAAAAAAGCTTCAGATGTTTCCGTAGCTTCTCGGTTTCCCCTTTTTCAGATCCCCGTCCCTGGAACTTCTCACGGAGATCACCGTGCCTCGACCATGTTCATCTTTTGGAGTTATGAATTCATCCAAGTCGTATGTTTCTAATTCTGAGGCAGAATTTGACTCAGGAGGAGTTCCAGAAACGCAGTTTTGGCCGAACTTTTCCGATTCAGATTCTGGCTAAGATGGAATGATCAAGATTCGATGCAGAAAGACCTCCTCGAGACTTGGGACCCGTAGTTCGGGCAGACAGTCTGGAAGTTGGCCGACAGCGTGGGATAAGGGGGTTTTCGACGCGAGTTTGGCACAAAAAAAACGTTTTTACGCATCGTTTCCAGCGATACCGGAACACTAGTGTCGGAGCGGCGCAGTATTTGAAGCTCGAATGATTGCAAACCTCGTTTTGTTGCCGAACGAATTCTCAAATCTTCCTCGAAATTTCAACAAAACTGCCTGAGAGCAGCAAGGTAACAGCCTTAGCAAATTGATCTTTGATTGCCCAACATTTTTTTCGCAACTCTCCAGCCGCGAAAAAAGCGTTCCGACCCAGGCCTTATCGCGGCAGATGAACTCGCTGCTATTATCGCTTCTTTTACATCGGTCGCCTACTGCTCCAAGCCGGACGACGACGTGTCCCCATAAACAACCCATCGAACCGCTGCCGTTCGGAAGCTCGTCTTCTCGCTTGCTCCGAACGCCGCGATTCTCAATCTACTTCGCTCATTCACAATTTTTTTTTTTTTCAAAATCTTGGAACAACCAGGGGGATCTTCCCTTCGATTTCCGAATTTCGAAGTTCAACATCCCCAGGATAGAGACAAGATCCTCTTGGGCTGACGGGAAGTCGACGAAGAGCTTCCCTCGACCGGTTGTCCGCCAAGAAGAGGTTCTCGAGCACCGTGACCACCGACACGATTGGGCGGAACCCTCAGAGTTGTTCGGTGTTCCTGTAGTTTTTCGACTTCACTTCAAACTGTCGATCCGTCAAAAACCATTGTCGATATGCAGAAGCCGGAGTTTTTTTTTTGACAAAAAAAAAAAACAGCGAAAAATATTCTTCCCCGACAAGCTGACCAACAGACCAAAAGCTCCATTGACGAACACTGGGAGACGCCCCGGTCCTTACGTCGTGTTTCACCATAAAGACATTTGATTCTTCGTCTGTTTCATTTTCGGATCCTTCGTTTGATAGCCCACGGGCTGCACATATCACTGGTGGCTACCCGACTTGATTGCAATCGTTTTCTCTCCGACGAGGAATCTCTCCGTTTCTTCAGCTCGCACACCAGCAGTGTCAGAGCGTGAGCCAACAGCTCCCAAGTCGATCGCTCTCGTGACTTCATCTCCAAGCTTGTCACTTTCTCGACTCTACATATTCCGGATAAATAATAGAAAGCGCAACGAATAAGCTTTTCCGGAGAATTCGTTCCGCGGAACAGGGTTTGAACGAAAGCGTCCTTTCGATTCGGTTCATACTCTTGATTCCGCTGTTGTTGAAGGAGAACTTGTGTGGTGTTCATCCACATTTGGTGCAACAATGAGTTCCAGCACCCGAAGCCGGATAGTTCGAGCTTTTGCTGTGGGTTAGATCGTCCCGCTCGCAAGACATTCAGTGAGAGAGGAACGACCCCCGCCCACGACGCAATGATACATCCAGAAGTTCGAAATTACTCATCGTGACCAATTCCGTTCAACCAGAAGACGAGATGCATTGTGCGCGAACGGCGACGATATCTGAATCCATAACATTCGCAACTACGAGAGTCATTAGCCAACAGTCAGTCAGCCTCCCACACACGACGTTCACGGTGCCATCAACAACGGCAACAACCGAAGCGATGACGACGGCCTTGCAGAGGACGCGATTCCCGTCGTGGGGTATCGGATTCTGTTACGGCGGCCGGAAGAATGAGTTTGCCCATGATTCCGCTAATTTGATGAACATCTCGAAGGGCAACGGCCATTCGAGCCCGGCATAACTTCCAACTGAGACTCGATTGAGTTCCTGAATGAATGATCACTTCACTTCCTTCCTCCCTCCCTCGGTACGGCTAGGGCTTCCGCTTCTCTAACGGTTCCTCTGCCAATTCTCTGACGGTAAAATTATCCTCCTAGTTTCTCTGGCGGCGACCCCCCTTCTGGCTCGGTCCCAACTACCGTTCGCTACGCACTGTGAACAGGTCAATCGTTTGAGACTTCACATTGACGAAAAAAACGCCCAGATCCGAATGATCGAGAAAAGTGTCATCTTTTGATTGCAGGAACGCCCTCTGATCCACGGCAGAAAACTTCAGAGGTCGTTCGGAAGCCTATTCGTCGTTGTAACACTCCAGCCTTGGCTGTCCTAGCAAATATTTCTTCCGGTCGATGCGAGCTCGTTCAAAAGAAGGTAATTCTGCATTTTTTGAAAAAAATCAAAGATTGGAAATGGCTCCATTAGATCCAGAAGGAGTAAGTGAGTGGCGGTAACGAGTCCCAAAATTGTTTCAGCCTACCCACTCAGGAGGCTCGAGGGCATCCAGGCGTTCTCCTGTCGGATCTCTATATAATACTGGCGTAATAGGAGACGATGCAGTTCGATAAGTTGGCACTAGTCTTCGTTCTTGTGAGTTCAGGGTGGATTGTGTCATCAGACACGCAACTAGCCTGGGGTTAAAAGTTGAGCAAAGGGTCGCGACCAAAACAAAGGCTACTGATAGGGCTCAGAAGGTAGATTCGTTCCAGAGAAGAAAACAAAACATTTGACGTTTTGGCCCGTGAGTCCGCATCACGCACCCAGACTCCTTCAGTGAAAGTAATCGATTGTTTCCGAATTTTTCCGGCTCTTGAAACTCCTTATCGGCAAGTCATCGTCCTGATAGGATCTGTTTTGACAATAATTTTCGGTGAAAGATTGAATAAGTTCTGATATTTCTTCGAGGTTTCGAAAAGAAATTCAAGAGTTCGCCCGAGCCGCCCGACAGAGTCTTCGAACGAGCGGAACGACGAGGGTTGAATAAACGAATGACTGAAAGGCCTAGCAAGCACAATGGCAAGAACGAAGACAACGACAGCCACGGAGAGCCAATGCCATTTTCGTTTTACCGCTCCCGGCTCTTTTCTTTCTATCATCACAACCATCATCATTGGCAGCGTCATCATCAACATCTGCCCAACATCAAGTTACTGTCACACAGAGTCGAGCCAATAAACAGAACAAACACAAAATGAAAGTTGACCCGTCTTTCCTGCTCTAGGAAATCACAGAGACGAAGCAGCTTTCACGGGAAGATGTTCGCCGGGAGCGAACATCGAAAATAATTTGAGTCTTCTCAATCGGCGGGATAGAGATCGATGGATACATATTACAGCGACACTATTAGTCGACAGCTATCGAAAACCGGACAGTCCGATCGATCGATATATTGTGCGTTAGCTTGTCAGGAAGGTGAACGCTAGGGCGTATTCCCACTTTGACAGCGATTAGAAGTCGGAACGTTTTGATGGAATCTATTTCCATATAGATAGTTTGTTGAGTACTCATTCGAAGGCGCTCGGAAGATCGGTCGCTTTCGATGCGCGGAGAAGGAGACGCTGAACCGTCGACAGACAACGAATTCGGCGTTTCCATCGAGAACGATCTTCAACAGAGTTCAATACGAGATCGATGTCCCGAGAGGACGCACTGAGTGGATGGGGCTTTGGATGATTGTTTCGAAGTTGGTCGAGACGAACGTTCGAGCTTCGATTGAAACGGGAATCAAAATGAGCTCCGAGGATTCAGAGGAGTCACGCGACGGGTCCGACGAACTCCGAGTCCAAACGGGTTTCTAGTCGAGCGTGTTTCCGGAAGGATCTCCGAACCGGGAATGCTAATACTGAACCGATACTTATCTCCTACTCGAAGGGGCTCCAAGAACAGTAAAGCGCATGTCGAACTTTCTTCGGAGGAACTTGAGTTCCCGGGCAAGTCCCTCAAACGGACCACCAGTGCAGGGAAGGCTCCCGATCAAATAACAGTCATGCAGCTCAAAGGTCGTCCTGAAAGTTTTCCACTCACCTCATGTACGACGAAAACATAAAAATAATCCGTTCGTGTATCCGTATTGAGAGGGACGCAGTCCACAATACTTGGTAAATCCTTGGAGTCAAACTTTCAGTATATCCCTTGGACTTTTCAACGACGAACACAAATCAACTTGAACACTGCACCGTTATAGTCGCACCCCCGTAGGGTTTCTCTTGATTTTCGTCTATTTTTCTGTCCAGCAATGTCTGAGTGTCCATGTGCGTTGTTCACAGTCTGAAAAAGTTCTTACAACTGGCTCGCAACGGAAACCGCGCGGCCCGCGCAAGTGAGCGTTTTCCTCCTTCCTTCGCCGAATTCTTCTTTCTGCTCCAACCTTCTTTCTTCTGCTTCGGATTTTGCATGTTAGCTTCAACAGCAGCGTGGCGAGCTGCCTCCGAAAGAATTCTGCTGTTGTAGTCGTCGTCTTACATAAGCGGAGCTTACTAGAAGTCCCACTTTAACCGCTGCTCTCGGTCGATCCGTGAAGGGGAAGCATTGTCACGAAGGATTTCGGCGGAATAAATCAAGACATCACTAGGGATGGACTACAAATGGCATTCAAATTGAGTTAACTGCAAAATTTGATTATTATCTAGCATTGTTTATAGGTATAATAACTTCGCGTGTTTGCTCGCGTTGGGAAATGTGATGTAAAGCTTGCCGACCGCCTGTTTCGCCTAATTTTCCATTTTGTGGATCTGCACGCTCAACATCACCGCGAGAAATTCCAAACTTTTGATTTCGCTGTTTTGGCTCGAAGTGGGATGGAATTCCATCAGATGTAATCCCGTGAGGAATCGAAACAATTCCACGATCAGGGAAGCACGTCATTCGAATCAAGAACTTCGTTCCTCAAATATCAACCACATTCGGTGATCCATCTTTTGGAAACTCCAATTCCCGACATCTCCCCATGTCAGATGTTCATCCTCGAAACAGGCTCCTATCGTCCACTGGCCCAAAATTCTTGACGAGTCTTGAGGAGATGTGTGAGGAAGAATGTTTCCTTCGTGAGCGCAAATGCAAGCCGTTCCCATGATCATTCTTCGGAGTCACTCAAACGACTTCTGCACTTTTTCGCATTGTTGTTGTCGCTGCTTCGGAAATTGTGAGAGTTCGAGAAGCTACGGAAATGCACAAACTCCCCAATCACTCCAGCGGAGTCGACACGTCCATGAGTGAACCGTTTTTGGGATGGTTTTCAACAGAGACATTATCCGCCATTTCGTCCACCACTTCGTGATGAATCTGAAAAATTATTTTCTGGATGTGATGCCGAACCCCGTGGAATCTTTGAATTATTTTCACCATACGACATTTGGGCCCAGTTTCAAAATGAAATCCCCCGAAAGACAGAATCGACAGATGAATCCGAGTCAGGTGCTATCACCCAATATGAAAGCAAACGTTAGTAATGATGGACGTGGGGTATTGGAGGATCGTAGAGTAACCAATCAACGGATGAGAAAACTACAGCAATAACCGTGCTGACGGCACGAGGCGTTGAAGTTGATAGAACAACCAATCAGGAGACTCAGCGATGCATTCATTCATTCATTCCTCGGAGATAAGGGATGGAAGCGGGAAACAAGTTTTTCTCCACTCTCGATGCGTATCTTCAACTTTCCGGACTTTAGTAACAATCATGAACCGTTGATGAATTATTTTTTCCTGCTTCACAACAAAGGTTCCAAAATGAAAGATAGGTGTTTCATGCTGAATTCTGCGCGCCGCGCCGTTAATTTCTACGCGCTCGCGAGGATTTGAACCGCTGATACCAACAAAGAATCTCATTACGGCCTCATTCACAAGTGACGGTGGTGGCTTTCCGCCCTGTGATTGATTCTCCGTCTTCTCCAACAATTTCATAGCCGACGGAGCGAACCTAGCCTGTGAAGCCCCAAGATCTATCTGCCCTAGAGCTACAGACCGCGTTCTAGAGGCATTGAGAGCTCAAAAACTGTTATCAACAAAGAGCGTTGCCCATT
This sequence comes from Neoseiulus cucumeris, assembly GCA_021527715.1. NCBI lineage: Eukaryota > Metazoa > Arthropoda > Arachnida > Mesostigmata > Phytoseiidae > Neoseiulus > Neoseiulus cucumeris. The sequence continues at coordinate 124,124 of JAJSRV010000108.1, forward strand.
TAGCGTAGGTAACGGGAAGTTCGCCAGAGCAATGATCTATAATGTGAAGCAGAAAAGCCGTCTGAACGAATCTCATCTCCAGACATGACCCAGAGATGCACGAGATCATTCAACCTTGTCAAATATGACATTAACCTGATCAATCATTATCGAGCAATTTGGGAGTATACACAGACTCATGGAGAGTTGCGAAATATCGTACTTGGTACAGACATATGAGAAGCCAGGTTCCAACGAGGGAGTCATGGTGGCTCAAGACGTACATCCGAAATGGACGTGAATGGTTTCCTTCGCAATCTCCGGAGGCTGATTGCTTGCGACCAGAACGAGCTCGTTCAGACATGCAGAGTCGAATTCTCACCCCTCTGATGCGAGCAACTATCCCCTCATGGGAAATACGTCGCTAGCTCTTCCAAGCTTATCAATGCGAGGATTCTCATACACTATAACATCTCCGGATTACAACCGGTGAAGGGTACGGCAAATCGGAGGAAAATTTCCCGCAGGATATCCAATGGAATGATTCGCATCTTGCTGCCTCTGTCGATGTAGGTTGCGAGCAAAAGAGGATTTCCTCGCAACTTTTCCGACCATGAACGTAAGATTTATTCTACGATTTCCAATATCTGGAAGGTTGTACAATAAATCAGTTTCCGCGGCCATTATTTCCGGTCGATAAAGTAAAGCCCAACTTTCTCTTGATCTCAGACCTTCAATCGATCATTTGCTCGAGTTTCTCCAGGTTCTTTTTGAGTAGGTGTAGCGGTTTTATACTTCTCATTTCCACCGGTGACTTGTTCCAGATATTTTATTCGACATCTTGGAAGCTCAGGCAGGTTTACGCTGAAAACTTAGTTCTGATTGCTCCTCGGAATGCCTTCTCTCTTTCAATCGAAGATTAATTATCGGCTCCGCGGGCAAGAAGCGCCAATTTTCGGCTGGGGCGGCCACAACCGTGAAGCCGGTGCTACATGTTTTTGCCTGAAATTCGAAGTTGAATGCCCGAGTGAACGTTGTCTCGAGCAGAAAAGTAGATCTGGATCCTCCATATCCCTTCAACGTCTGCTTTTCACCCTCGACAAGCGCGGACGATGCTTCTTTCGGAGAGCCGAGTGGATGCATGTTGAGGCGTCTCCGGTGATTGATGCTCATTATGACAAAATGTTTCCGCAATAAGAAACATAGGAAAGAATGTTATAAGCTCCTGAGAACTGCGTAAGATTTCACATCAGACAGCGTTTCAGTGATCGAGATTCGATCATCTTCCAGGGAGAACTTTCAGAGGATCGGGGGTCCTCCGCGTTTTTCGAAGCCGCTTTTGTGGCGACACACTACCCGTGAGCTTGCAACGAGTAAATATTGAAGCTGGAGCGAAAGCTAAAACTCACGTGGACGGACGCACGATTCGATTTGGGAACGGCGAAACCAGAACCGAACGGAAAACACAGGAAACGACGGCAGCGACTTAATTTGAAGACAAATATAAATATAACGGCCCAGCATCATTTCAGACAGCGAACCAGAGCGTCGGCCTTGCGTCGAATCGTCAATAATTTTAACCGATGGGCCTTAACCGAGCTCAGGGTTGACTGACTGTCTGACTGACTAAGAATTTCTGTGAGTTTCACTGTTCAGTCAGAGTTGTGCGGCCAGACGACCTGGCCCCGATAACATCGAACGTTAGCGCGTGCCGATGGGTTGGTTGTACATCGATGACAGGCGTCATGGTGATCGATGGGTGACGTGGTCATTCATTGCTTGCGGGTCGATGACGGGAACAGCGATTGCTTCTGCAGTGTCATCAGCTTTTTAGGATTCTTCAGATTTGAGGGAAGGTCTTCTTTCTGCTTCATCTCTACTGTACGGAGACCTTCAGTCAGACTTGTCGGCTTCCTTTCACTCAAACTAATCCTTTTGATGTGCACAATAACGTGAACTGACTCACCGACCGAAGAACAATAACCACTGAGTGATCGCTTGAAGCAAACGGATAACGGGGTGAAGACCAAAAGTCATCTGTTATTTGTGATTGCCGCCGAGAACAGAGCTAGGAATCTTCTTTACGCAACGATGAAGAGAAAACTCGTTACTTTCGGGATCGAAATGAATAGGTATCAAAGTCGATCGTACGAGTTCAATTCGGTTCCCTGCTCCGAATTGTTAGTGTCGCCAAAGCCCACAGAATGACTTCGCATGAATATAATGGCGCGCTTGAGTCGGCGAGCGACAGAACAATCGCAAGGTCGTCGAATGACTTTTTTGCTTTATTTATTCTCTTTGCTTCAACTGTTAATATTCGAGCGAGTGTCCACCTGATCAAACGAATAGCTGGGAAGCAGAGCAATCGACGAACAGATTTACCGCGCGCACTGAGTATTACACGGTCTGCAAGACCGCGAGAACGACGCCGCACGTTCCCACGGAAGAAAAGAAAATCGGAATTTTTCCTCTCATTTCAGCAATTTTACCGCAGGGTGCGATCGGTACAAAACTGCTGCTTGTGGCTCGAACGCTGTCTCGTTCATTGATCATCAGTTTGTTCGCGCAAAAACGCATCGGACAGATCGAGACGCGAAGGTATCCATCACTGAGAACCGCTAACTCAGCGCTCATAGACAGTGCCACTGAAAAGCACTGGGTGACATTGACAAGGTCATCAGTGTCGATGGTGACAAGAGAAGCGAAAGAAAAAGACGTGAACAAAAAAAGAACGCGAAAAAAAAGTCACCAAAACTCCATCAAACTCAGTGTTAGGCAGGTGGATGGAAATGATATGTGGGCTTGACACACAGAAGCTGAAAGAAGATCGTCAGAAGAACGCTCGCTCATCACTGCAACGATTGATTGTGGAATGATGATGAGCGGGGCGGACAGGGTTTTCCAACTTTTTTTTTGTTGCTACCAGAAAAAGCAGACGTTTCGTTGTTCCTCTCCTTCTGTCAAGAAAGTTTCCATTGAGCTTTCTTTGCCTTTGAGCATCCCCGCCAGATCCCATAAGATAACTGTAAGGTTCTTTCTCTCCGTGTTTAGTTATTCTCGGATTTTCTGGATTTTTGACTTCACTGTCTCCCTTGACGGCCGTGCTCCTAAAGATGGGCGAGTTTTGTGTTACACATCTGGCCCACCTCCTTCGCGCGAGGTCGATCTTCCTTCTGTAAAAACACGATTATGTATGAGTTTTGACAGCCGAAATGAGAGGATTTTCGGAGCCGATTGTGCGAGGGAGTCAGCTCGAACAAGTGAACTGAACTTTTGCGACGCCGACGAGGACGAATATCTGCCAATGTGTCAAATCGTCACTCATTTGTCACAAGTTGATTCAGTCAAAAAGGAACAAGATGACAGGATAAAAGCAAATTGCTGTCGTCGTCAACTGGAGAGCTTACCTTCATTTCTTTGAGAAATTCACCGTACTGCAAAAGGGAAGCGTTAGAATAACATTTTCGCGCGTTCCGATGTGAGTCTCGCCGTTGTCGGGTGATTGACTAAATCGATTTTTATTGTATCTATGATGATTCCTTCGGTGGCTTGTTGCTCAGAAACGACTACGAACATACCAACATGGGGCCCGCATTCGCGTTGGTTCGGCAAATCAGAATATAGACCTCCTCCAAGCTCATCCCAGGAATACCTTTCATCTTCTTATCGAGTATAACCTTGGCCTAGAAGATAAATGAAAAAGAAAAAAATCATCCTTGCTGCCACAAACTATGAAGCCAGCTACGAAAGTCCGTTGAAACGCTCATCATTCTCTCGCCGCGATATTTTCTCTCTGTTGTTCTGCTTACGTCTGGAGTCATATGCTCGGTGAGACAATCGTAGTAAGGTCCTATGAACTCCGCAGTATGTGCTGCAACGAAGAGAACCTATATTGAGGAACGCGAGTCTGGAAAGGTTCCTTTTCCAAAATAGTATGGTTAACGTCCACAAAGTAACGAGACTGAGTAGGAGCTCATTCACGAATGCTAGAGGATGATGCGGAAGAAAACACATAAAACAGGAATGAGGGCCGCGCAGCGGTGGAGTTGATGCCAGTGTCGTTCCTTGACATTTCAGATGATATACTAATCCTATCTCGTTCGATTCAAAGCATGCGAGATCTGACGGTTCTGAAGGGCTTAGATCTGAACGATACAGACTCTTCTCAACTGATCAGTCAGTTCCACGGCATGAAATAATTCCGAGCTCATTACTCATGTTCCAACGTTACTTCGCGGTCGTCTAAACTCTTCTCTTTGGTGCGAATCGGAATGATTACGGTCCCGTTATTCGACTCCTCACTACGTTCGAGAATCCAACTCTCTCGATTGCATTATTAATGTAGTCTTCACTCTTCGGAGCCTCAACGAGTGACCATCGACCCCTCGGAAACTATTGATTTTCAGATGTCTGCTGTCGGACCACGAAGGTATTAATTAGTTCGGAAAGTTCAGATCAGAGCCGCGGTAAGCTTGCCACCTGCAGTTCTCGACATTGTCGTTTCGAGTCTGCGAGGGTCGAACTCGAAATTGACAACTGATCGCCTCGGAAGAACTTGGGTACTCAGATCCGCATACCGCAGATCAGGTACTGTATATACTCTGTTACTCAAGTTTGAATCAGTGCGCCAATCCGGCCCATGTGGAGGTTCCAGTTCGTTCCGTTCTGACAGAGAAGAGAAAGTTTCGGCTCGTTGGTCAAGCAGATCGGATGAAGAGAAATTATCCGTCTCATGTCCGGGACGACGACTTTTCCCTCTACGCGCGACCGATGCAAACGACATGTTGCTTTACGAGTGACCCAGAATGATACTGAGAATGGCGAGAATTGAAACTGAGCTCTTGAATGCTCATTCGACTTCAGAGAACTTGAACAGACGAGATAGCGGGTTGCTTCCACGGTCGGTCCTTCAGGTGCAGATTCGTGAAGACACACTAGCACCGTTTCGGCAGGAATCCATCGCGTATACGGTGACCTCTAGCTATCGCGCTCTCACTTCGGAAATGCTTCCAATTTTACTGATTCTCGTCGGAGAAAATTCCAAACAGTGGATTGAGTCACCAATCATAACGAAGCTTTTCTCGAAACCCTCAGTGGATGAACTGTTGCATCGACCGAGCCGAGTATAGATCGAAAAGGGTGATCTTAAAACCCGCAGGAATGCGATAAGAAAGTACGACCGATGTCGAACTTTCGAGCTCGCTAGCATTTGACCTGTGCTGCCTATAGTTTGCGGGTGTCGCGAATGAATGGCTTGAACTCAGTGAAGCCTCTTTTCTTACATCAAAACTCACAGAGAAAAATTCTCACCACAAGGGTTGAAGCTCACACAAACATCACAATTTTTCGATGCAGAACCGAAGTCAGATCGAAACGTGAAGGAAAAAACAATTATGAGACCGTTCAAGAGACTCCCACTCAACTGCGTCATCCCGTCGAGCCTGCGGTGGATTCCTGCAATGCTGTTTGAAGTCGACGAAACGACTCAATTAGCGTTTCAATCAGTTTCAGAATCAACAAATCTGCATTTTTTCCTTAGTTTCGCTTTTTTTTTTACGAGTTTCTATGTTTGAGCAGCTTCAAGAGCTTTTTGAGCGCAGGATTCGCCAGCGAAGTTTCTCGGTCACCAAGAGGAAATCATCATCAATGGTAGTAACTTTTATTGCTCACAATAGAGTATTGCAAAAGTAGCTTGTAAGATGATCTTACTGTGATGTATACACAAATGCATAAACGAGATCTAAATGCAGTTTCACAGTTTGTCAATTGGTTCGATTGATTGCTGTTGAAGTATAATGAATGAGTCGGTTCGCTCGAGTCCTCGTCAACATGGCTGAGTATTCAGAAGTCGTCCTCCGGTAGTATTGTGATGGACATATGATGATGCGGAAAACTGTACGTTTTAGGAAGAGAGAGCTGGAAAACGACGAACGATTTAGTTTCAATGAAATTCGAAATCGAGGAAATCCACTCCAAAATCGGAAACCCAATGCGCCCGAGATAAATTCGTCGAACACTAACGTTCTGAGATTCCGCTTTGGCGAGATGATCCATTTCCTCGATCATATCTTGAAGAAGATCATCTTGAATCAATATTTGACACCATTGACCCTGACATCCAAAAGGTTCGTCTTCAGTAACAAATGCACCCTGAACCGAGGCGACGACGAAAGTTAAGGCACTTGAATCCAGCGCGGATTTGAATGTGAAATGTCGACCGTGTTGCAAACGGCCTTTCAGCATCAGCGGAAGTAAAAGACCAGCTTCCAAGTTTATCTGGATGTGCAAAGCTTTTAGACGCTTTGTGGGGATGGGCATACCCTCCTCGACACCTTCTTCGTCATTCTTGTTGAATGTTGGGCTCTCGAGGTTCCGTCTGAAAGAAATCCGAGTCATGATTGCTTGTCGGCGTGCATAGTTGAGCGCGCATCCTTAGAGTTCTTCACTCAGAGAACTTTGGAGAAGCACAGAAGTACATTGCACGGTTCTTGAAAGCGACTGGAGAAACCAATGCAACCTTGACAAGAGGGAGTACCTTTCGGGATTTTCCGACACCATGGTCGTCATATTCGGCGGCAGCATCTCTTCAGACCAGCTAATTTTAGCTCCGACTCCCGACAGATCTGAGCCTTCCTCTGAGATTCCCATCTGCACAGCTTCTTCGACGTCGGTATCCAGCTCGAACACGCTTTCACCGCGTCTCATATCCGTGACAAGCCATGGGCCACCCGCGCCGGTAACACCTGAAAACAACATGCCATTCTTTTATAGCTCAGAGAACATAAGTGAATCCCCGAATCATCTCGTATCCTCGAGAGGTGTAGCTTATGAACGGCTTCGCAGAGCTGACCGGCAAGCTGTGAGTTCCAAATAATTTCCTACGCCGAGCTCCCGACCTTAGCGAGGAGAACTCTCGGATCAAGCTCCTTGTGCGGGAAAAAGGGAGCAGAGGGGCCCGAGAAGAGCTGTTGAATAAGAAGTTCCGAAATACTCCGCGTTTCTGACATACCTTTCATAAGTTCGAGGAAGCTGCGTCCATTCCAGTGCTGTGCGGATTTCAGCTCTTCATTGCAAACACCCACGATCTGTATGAATTGAACCGACCCAAAAGGCGTTTGCACTGTGCGTAGCTGGGGATCCAACGTCATCAGCATGTGCTGAATGCGAGATTCACTGTTATCCAAGGGACAGTGCCAAGAGACGTGGTCGCCTTCGCACAAAACATTATCTGAAAATGGAAAACCTAAAATGAAGGCAACCGACCAAACCATTTCATCTCTCTTATCTCCAATCCAATTCTCCGAACTCCTTATAGCATCGTCGGACTGATACTGATCCTAATAAAGGACAGATGTGAGTTCGCACCTGACTGGAAGACATATTTGGCTAGACCCTGCATCACTGCGGCGGGCCATGTCGGTGGAGCGGTATCTCCCTCTTCTTTTCGAAGACGGAACGTCAGCTCGAAGCCGAAGCCTGATGGAGAATCAGCACCGGTGATGTCATGCACGCGACCATCTCCATGGAGATCAGACAGACCGAATGACACATAGTGCCAATGCGGTGGCACTCCGTTATCGGGGTCTCCTGCGTGTGAGTACATGGATATATAGTCGAGAGGATCCGGTCCGCCAAGCCTTGAAACACCGGGAGAAACGTTACTTGCCATTGCTACAGGAGATGACTCTTCAGTGATTTGGGACACATTGTACGTTCGTTTCCGTTCATATCAAGATTCGAGATGAACTTCGAAAAAAATTGAGGTGAACCAATTGTGTCTTACCAATATTTGACCACAGCCGCTACCTGAAGCGGGTTAGGTTGATCCGTATATAACGCGCTGCATGCTGTGTAGAGTGCTTGCAAACCTGCGGGGATAACAGTTAACTGCTGCTGTTGGCAAAACGGCACGGCACCCGCGTTGTGAGCCATAACTGTGTTAATAAAAAATAACTGAGAAACAAGGCTGAAACTACTTCGGAGGCAGTCTAGATTTCATTCAGGTGAGCAACGTAAACATAGCTCCGGATGAACTGTAAACAACGGCCCACGGGAAGGTCTTTAAGCCACATGGGTCGTGGGAGAGCCGTTCACGATCATTCTTCTTCAGAAATGTGCGTAGAAGTTATTCTTATATTGACGTCGGGATAAAATGAAACTGACCGATGGGAATACATCAATCAAACGCTAGAGATAATTCCCGTCTCCACTCTCCTCCTTCTTCTTTGGGAAACTTGAAGACCACCGATCACCGAAACTGATCCGATTTGTGGCCGAAAACAAATTATCGAGGCGACGCACCAGTGTGATGCTCGGGAGGTGTTGCGTGTTCACATTCATGTGTGTCTGACCCTTCCACCAAAGCGGCCGACTCCAAAAAAGATCCCAGATTCCTTCCAGCCTGCTGCAAGGGGGACTGGCGCGACGGCCTGAGATGGCTTCAAAGATGAAGGGGTCTTTACGCCTCCTTATGAGCTAATTCCATCCTCACGTTCTTCTGCCTGAGCAGAACAGTGGCATCGAACAGGCCACTTCGTCCACTCTGAACTTCAACCAACTCTCTCGTGAGGAACGTCGTTCGAGGTCTTTCGCGCGCGTCAAAGAGCTCCTATATGGGATCAGCGAGCCGTGTCTTTCATCCGCGCCTGGTCGGTTGTTGATTCGTTGCGTGTGTGTGCCGTTTGTATTGGGTGTGGAGAACCGTCTGCTGCTGTTCTAGAGTGAGGTGTGTCATCATCTGAAGTCTACCCCGGCTTCTCGAGATTTACAGCACCCCGTCGACACATCATGGAAGCTTACGATGTCATAACGAATCAGCCGGTCGTCATAGATAATGTGAGATGGGTTCTGATGAATATTGACGTATAAGAAGAGTAACATCTCGGATGACATGAGTAGATGAAACCTGCTGGTGGAAATCACTCTCGAATATGGAATGGATTATTGTGAGAGTCTGACGATCGACTCAGTTTTCCGTATCACCTCACGTAACTTTTCGCCCCTCGTGGGAAAGTGGAGGAATTCAATTCGAGATTGCCCGAGGATCGGCGTCGAAATCCGATGGTCACCCCAGAAGTTTCTTGATCACAAACGAATGTTGGCGCTAATCTGATGAGACTGTGGTCAGGTCCGAAACATCAATTAGAAAATTCCAACGACCTTTAACGAGCGTCGCGAATGGTTCCAAATATATCACTGCGCGTGAAGATAGCAGATTTCGAACCCTTGTCTGCCGAATATATGAATGTCATCCGTAGAACACCGGCGCTAACACTCCAAGTTGATTTTGAATTAACTCTTTCAACGAGTTGCCCGCGATTCCCTATTGACCTTGAATAACAATTCTGGTTATTTCAGGGCTCTGGCATCATAAAAGCCGGCTTCGCCGGAGATCAGGTCCCGAAGTGCCGTTTCCCAAACTTGTAAGTTGTCGATCTGAGAATCATCGAATCGAAGTGAGGTATATCCGAGTCAAGATTGTGTACCCTCGATCATCCATTCACCATACTTAACGTAGCTGTCTTTCTAGCATTGGACGTCCAAAGCACAAACGTGTGATGGCCGGTGCATTGGAAGGAGACGTGTTTGTCGGTCCGAAAGCAGAAGAGCACAGAGGACTTCTAACGATCCGTTATCCTATCGAACACGGAGTCGTGAACGACTGGAACGATATGGAAAAGATCTGGCAGTATATCTACTCAAAGGATCAGCTCCAAACATTCTCCGAAGAAGTAAGCTCTCCCCTAACTTTCGTCGAAGAAAGTTTTTCCACAACACGACAACCTCGGTGATGTCTTTGGTAATCTGACCATTTTCCGGCTTTTGGCTACGATGAAATAGCCATTGAATCCAACAGTAGAACAATTCTAAGAATGTTGAATTCCTCAGCATCCCGTCCTGCTGACAGAAGCCCCGATCAATCCCTTGAAGAACCGTGAGAAGGCCGCGGAGGTTTTCTTCGAAACATTCAATGTACCGGCACTTTTCGTCTCGATGCAAGCCGTACTCAGTCTTTATGCCACCGGTCGAACGACCGGCGTGGTATTGGATTCAGGAGATGGCGTTTCTCATGCGGTGCCAATCTACGAAGGTTTTGCAATTCCTCATTCCATCATGAGAATCGACGTAGCTGGGCGCGATGTCACGAGGTACCTGAGGCGACTTCTGAGGAGAGAGGGACACAATTTCCATACGTCAGCCGAGCTGGAAATAGTTAAAAGCATCAAGGAGAAGGTTTGCTATCTTTCAACGATCTCTCAGCGAGATGAGGGAAATGAAATGGAGAAAACGCAACACCTGCTGCCCGACGGCAGCACTATCGATATCGGCACTGCGAGATACAAGGCACCCGAAGTACTCTTCAGACCAGATCTCATAGGACAAGAATATGAGGGAATGCACGAAGTTCTTGTTTACTCGATTCAAAGATGCGACATGGACCTCAGAAAAGTATTGTACCAGAACATCGTACTCTCTGGAGGTAGCACACTGTTCAAAGGATTCGGAGACCGCCTGTTGAGCGAAGTCAAGAAGATCGGTCAGAAATCTGTCAAAATCAGGATTTCGGCACCTCAAGAGCGCCTTTACTCAACATGGATTGGGTCAGTTTCCTAAAGATTCATGCTTTTACGATCGTGATTCATTATTGACCTACCGGGCAAAGAAGGAAGAGCGGGCCCTTAATCTCTTGATTTTCTCTTCCAGTGGCTCGATCTTAGCATCGCTCGACACCTTCAAGAGGATGTGGGTTTCAAGACGGGAATACGAGGAGAACGGAGTAAAAGCTCTACACCGAAAAACTTTCTAGATCCGAGGTACATCCGAGAGTCAGGACGGTGTGGCAGACAATCGCTATTCCAGACGCTGCTGTTTGAGACACACAGTCGCCTCGATACAGGCTTTACCCGATGCTCATCTGCGTTCTGTTCTTCGTACCTCACAGGCGAAGAGCCGCAGTGTTTGATTCGACATTCTGTTTGGACAAGTCGGGCTCTTTGTGATGACGATGGATGCTTGTAAATAATATTTATAACTTTTACCTTGGAATAAAGCGGCTGAGAGCTAAGTTATTGACTTGAATTCCGATAAAGTTCTCATTGGCGATTGGTTTTGAGATATTTGTCTCAATAACTCTGCTCGATGGCGTTAAGGCGTTGTCAACTTATCCCAAAGCAATTTTTGATAAAAAGAGGAGGAAAACAGAACTGCATTCCCAGTCATCCGACTTTATTCTCCTTTCTTCCGTCTTCCACTTCGAGTCGTCATTTTCACTCCTCGGTTGCAGGACACGCCTCAATCATTCAACCAACCAACTACATATCTGTTCACGTGTATTCGAATCTACTTGCAATCTAGTCCTTGCGTTTTCGACGCGGATTGTGAGTCAAGTCAATTCAAATTAGGTATTCATCGACCCCTGTTGCCGAAATTGAGCAAATACTGGTTGGCACCATGTTCACAGTTTAACATCGTTCATACTGCATACTCCCAGCGCATACAATCGATGAGTTCATTCCGGGTGTGAGTTCATACCTACCATCATCATCTAAAAAACTAGAGAACCCGTCGGTACAGCACTGACGAACATACGCCGATCCAAGTCTCACGGGTCTATTTGGAAGAGTTTTCGCCACAACAATTAGTACTGATCGCCCATGAGCAAAACGACGAGCGCTGACCACCCGGTGAAGGGATGACTGCCATGTCCTCTGCCCGAAAAGTCATCATAGTTCTCCCAGATGAATCCTGTTCTCCTGTACTCCTTCAGAATATTATTAACCACGTTACTGCGAAGTCGGTCATGCAACGACTTCGCCAGAGCTTTATGAGGACCATCGGTCGTCGAATAGTGTTTCAGACCACGGATCACTAGAAAGTTGATATTGATCCAGATGTTTCCTCGCCAATAGGGAGGATCGTGTTCGGTGTTCCGTGTGTTGTAGAGCTTACTGGTTTGCGAGAGGGACCGCAAACCATAGTCGGTCCACATGGTTTTCGGATCATCAAGATTCCGCAGGATTTGATCCAAATGGGGCGAGTCAGGTTCAAGGAGTCGCATCATTAGCGGGAATAAACTCACATAACCCAATTGATTAACGAACCGTTTCGTCGGAGCTTTGATAGTGAAACGAACCATTGGCAATGGAGCCTCACCGGGCTTCGATTTTTGCTTAACCAGCATCACGTCATCTGTGTGAAGTCCATAATCGCTGTACTGCTTAGCAACGTCGGACCAATGCAATTTGTTTAGAAGTTCGTTGTCCTTCAGAATACTCAGTTTCTCTTGATAAGTTTTGTAAACGTTCTCAGAGAGTCCGATTTTCTGACCTATGTCAGCCAGAACTTCGGCCATGAGGGCGACCCAGCATCGAAGATCGATATGTCTTTCTTCATCGGTAGGATGGGAGGCCCTGGGGTAGTCGTCAAGGCCCGAAGCCAAGGTCTTCGGGTTGAGCTCTGTCCTCGCGTCGGGATCTCTTCCTCGCCACCGGTAACTCGTGGTCTCGACACCCTTCTGTTCGCGTTCGAAGTAATCGTATATTGCCTGCAGTCGAGGATAAGCTCTCTTGACGAAGTCGAGATCATCTGGAATTTCTCGCGCTTTCATCATGTTCAGCAGAGTTTGGACTGCGAGGAATAAGGTAGGTGGGTTCGCATTGCTGCTTCTTTGGACGATGAATTCACGAGGAACTGCGGCTTTGGCTTCCTCTCCAAGAATCTGTTCTCTAGGTATCCAACCGTTCTTATTCATCAAGTCGAGCCAATGTGAGATGATGTCTTTGGAGATTTCTGGATTCCATTTCAGGATCAGAAGGTTGTGGAATCCCTCGTCCCAAAGGAAGCCTCGAGGGAAGAACGATCTCGATGGCACGGCAGTGTAAAGCGATGCCGGCCAGTACAGAACGACCTCCCGATTATCTGGACCTTTGACTAGACTCTGCCCGTGAAAGAAGCCGATAGAACCAATCATGTTGCTCAGAGCGGCCTTGGCGGTGCTCACATCTTCTGGACTGTACGCATCCTTGAGATGGAAAAGGGAATCGAATTTGCCGTCAAACTTTTCCTTGTGTTGCTCGAGCTCCCTGGTGTAGACTTCGCCTTGGAGTTCATTGTCGACTTCACGATCGAGATCACTTTCGAAGTTCTGAAACTGAACCTCCATTGTGTACGGCGGAATCACAGTAACTTGAGTCGTGACGAAATTGGGCTCTTTCACGGGGTCGTCTTGGATGAATACTTTCCCTTTCAGAAAGAATAATTTCACCGGGTGATTGGGCAATTTCACAGCCCGAACTGTTCGATGCAAAGTTTCAATGACATCCTCTGGAGATGGCACTACCGTGCTCAAATAGCTGTACTTCATCGGCTGGTTGCCATCTTCTAGAAAGCGCAGTCTCCATTGTCCTATGTCTGGGGAGCTTCCTTGAATACTCTCTACTCGACTCTTCTCGACCAAGTTCACGCTCAGATTGTGCGTCTCGATGTCAGCCATAGCGTAAAAGAACAGAGACATGGGCTCTGGGTCTTTGGCTACTTTTGGAGAAGACACTTTCACCGTCTCCACGGTTATCCTCGCGGTCCATTCTCCGCCCAATGGGCCTTTACGTTTGACGAATGACGTGGTTATGTTGAGATTACCATCAATGATGGTTTGTTCACCGAAGTTGACTCCGTCATGCTTCAGCCACGAGTACCTCTGAAGTCCGTCTCTCTGAGAACACCAGTGCCGTATGTTTAAGCTGTTAGCGCTAGGCTTCTGATTGAACCACATCAAACCAAAGTTCAGCGGATTAGGATGCCGATTTTTCATGCCTGTGGAATAGAAAGGCGAAGCTTAATGTTCTGGTTTGCTCACGGAGCTGCAAGGATGGGACAATGGGAGGCTCGGGTTTTCAATTCTTTTCCCTAATTTCTCACCAAAATAGAGGTTCGATCTGTATGAACCCCAATACCGTTCGGGAACGGCCAATCCCGATTTTGTGACCATGTGCGGAGCATTCAAGGGTGTGATGACGTCTGTTTCCTTCTGATGAAGAACCAAAACGTATCCGAGGACGACTGCGATAATTATTACATTGGAGCCCATGAAAAGCTTGAATTTTGAATCCCAGAGTCCCACTTTTCCGATCGGAGGATAGTTCTCCTGCCTAGCGGCCATCTGGAGAAAAGAGCGCGCTCTGAATTTATAGACGAAGCACAACAATAATTTTCATTTATCATCTATCTATTTATATATTTTTATATTCCATTGTCGATGCAGAAACGGTCGCGCAGGACAGGAGGAGACGCGATTCACACGAGAGCCACGTGTACCAGAAGCTATTCGAAAACGCTACTCTCTGTATTTTCTGCGGAGATTCCATACCGGCTCTCGACACTCTTAAACATCCCGGCAAAAACAACACTTTTGAAAGGGGAACACCCAAGTTCAGCCCAGCGGTCGTCAGTTGTGAGTATAAGATCGATCTGAGGGATCTTCAAGTTTGTCAGAGGTAAAGAGATCCCTTTCGGGGAACTTCTTTCGCGCATAAAACTCAATCGAGTATTCTGAAGAGTCAGAGAACATAATACAGAGTATCGAACAAAAATCAGCTGGCCGTGACGTTTGAGCTGTTGTGAGTTTCAATTCTAGAGTGCACAAACTCGGACAAGTAATCAGAAAACTCATCGTTCATTGGACTAACCTTTACTTAGTTGAAAGTTTCGAAGCAGGGGAATTTTCGGACTGACACAAGTTCACACTCCGTGATTTACTTGCCAGCAATCGTTTCTCTGGTGGAGAGGGAGGCAGCAGATGACATGTTTACATCGCGATAGAAGAAAAGTCTGATAATCAGCTGGGGGAAGTGTTTGCGAAGCCGCTTGAGAGTCAAAAAGCATACATGCACCGGATCCGGTGAGTTGCCGGCACCTTCCACGCAATGCTCGGAACAATCGATAGAGGCGGCAGCAGACCACTGTAGCGTTGCCAATTCGACTTATAGACCTGCCCACGAAGCCACCAGCGCCAATGCGGATCTTGCGCGAACTACAAGTGCGGTGGAGCTCGGTTCGAAGCGCGCAACGTTCTCATCACAGCTGAAGGATCTCACGGTTGGTTTATACAAGTAAACTTTACCACGCCGAAGGAATTCCTACGATCGTCGGATCCGCGAGGGGTACGTCATCTGAATATTTTTCTTATTCCACCAAGTATCGCCCGTCGATCACCGTGGAAGACTATAAACAGCGAATCTCTGCCTGAGTGAGAAAAGCTGCCTTTCTGCGTTAGTTTTCATTCGTCCTTCCCGTGTTCTGTGAACCTTCGGGAATTATTCGGGATCGGGATTACTGATACACTGAACTACTTGCTGACAGCTCCATAACTTCGTAAAATTACCGTTTCGTTTTCATTCACAGTCGTCACTCTCGCGCTTACGGAAAACTCCTCAAGAATGAGGACTTTGAGGTTTGGAGCCACCTTGGAGAACTGGAGGGAAAAATTCATCCATCAATGTTCCCGCAATATTTCAGATTTCTTTTCTACGATGAGCTGGACGCAGAAGAAGGGGAGTCTGTGCACTGCCACGCGCGGTCTCCCCTATTACTCCACCTCCCTTCTTTTCCACCTTCGAGACTCGTGAAGTAACGGGTACTAAATTCAAGATATTGTCCTCGCTCAATCACCGCTATACTTTCATCGTACGGAAAGTCGCCCAGGTTCCGACATATAAGCCGAAGCTTTAAGTGTGAAGACCTTCGCGAGTTCGAGACCTTGTGCACGAGGAATTTGCGAATTAGGAAACATGCGTGTGGAAAAAACTTGCGGCTCATTCAGACACGCGGGGTTCCTTGCACTGAGGGATTTCTTACACGCTGACTGAGTTCAGGTTAGTGGTGTTCAAAGATTTCCATTTGTGATAATATGACACACATGTTCCGACATGCCGCACATCGACGACGAGATGAACCGAAGAGGTCCATCGACGGTCATCGATGTCTTGTACGGGAGTGGTCACAACCCACAAAAGGGTGGTGATCCCAGGAAACGAACAATACAGAACCTTACTTTGGAGAATTTCGATACGGAGTTCAAAAAAAAAAAATCAGTGGAATTGTCGATCTTTGGAATATTTCGAACTTGCCGCCAAACGACAAAAATACCTGAAATTCGAGGTAGCCTCCTGCCTAGCAGATTCGTCGAAATCGGGAATCCATCTTACGCATGAATTCACGGAACAGGGAGTCGACGGAGACTGCTAGGAAATCGGCTGCATCAGTGCAGAGTTCCTGGGAAGGGAAGTCCCCCGCGCCATTCGAAATACTTCGAAACCTAATCTTTCGGGGAGACCGACTCGTGTACATTGCGAATTCCGAATTAATGTTCTTCCAGTAGGCAACATGCTCAACCTCTATCCCCTGACAACGTCTGTTTCTGTCAGATTTCATGGTGCTAGCGAGCAAAGACAAGGTGAAAACTCGAGTCATCGAAAAGGGGTCCCGAGCAGGTGTACTCTTTGCAACCTGAGTGTTTTTCCCTCTCGGCAAGCCACGCTATATATTCCCTCGATAATAATTTATTCCACGCCCTCCCTTGTTATATCATCTTGATTTGCGATGATTCGGGTGCATGACGATGCGTACGATGCAGCCGTGTTCTAATTCGTTATCTCAGAGCGCAAACTTTTGAAGCCACTCTGATGATTGAGCCGACTTCACGGCTGATTCGAAGCGAGGTCGTCAACTAAACGACCCGACCTCCATAATGTACCCAGATTACATTCTCAATTTGCATAGACATTCAATTTCATCCAATGTGGACTTTCGGTGATCCTCCATTTGCTGTCATAATGCCGAAATCTTTGATCGAAAATGGAATTTGCAAGAGCAACGCGGCGTTCTCGAGATCCCTAAATTGATGCCGCGCACCTCCATCGGCGGCGAATCGTTTGATTTGAAGACTACAAACTCGAGCAGACGTCTCCCAATCAAAATAAAAAGCAGAAAACCTGGGCCTCTCTTTTGAGTTCAGCGCCGCGAACCCCTCTCTCTCCACCTGTATTCTGTTGCCGGCGAGCAACAGCAAGCCTGCTCGTTCGCCTCCTCCGCCTGTTCATCACGTTTGGCGATGATGATTGTGACGTCACTATGGCGGCGTCGAAATTCCAAGAGCGCCTCCAACAGCTCGCCGAGTAGGTCTTCTTTTTTGTTGTGATTCTGTCCGTGAAGGTTTCAGGAGCGTTCACTGCACAGTTGCTCCCAAGAGGCGTTATGTGAGCGGGCTATCACTGCAGTTGGAAACTTTATTGTGTGCAAGAGTGTGTTTCGCATCGGATTATGCTCGAACGAGTCTCGAATTAATCAGCGATCCTCAACAGAACAGGTACCTAGAATCGCGAACCCCGAAGCGTGTATAGTAGCAGACTCCCGCGGCTCAACGAGAGTGTTAATGTGCAGTTGTCAACCTATGCTCTCCTATACGGGATTCTAACTCCTTGGAATTTTCTCCTCGTTCACTGTTTAACTCGAATTCGTAACGGATTTGCTAACGGTACTAGTAAACAATGGTACATGACGAAGGTTTAAGAACTGCTTCCAGTGCATCGGAACCTGTGATAGCCTCTATCAGACCCATTCGTTATCTACTCCATTTCCATCAAAACATTCGATTCTCATGGAAGAATTCGTATTCTGTTCATTACATCCCTACAATCGAAAGAATGGAATCGGTTTTGGTATCTTCGAAGGAATCGGATCATCTCACGCGATTGGTTGCATCGAAGTTCAATCCAAAATGATTATTGAGAAGTAAAAAGTGGAAATGCATGCGATGTGGACCAGCATCAGAAGCTAATCGAAGCTATAGATATAGCTTTCTGCGAAAAACCCTGTTCAAATCATTAGAAGGTTCACGAAACCTAGAGTCATTCGCGTCTACCTTCGAGCCAATCCACGCTCAAGGTGGGTGCCTGCTTGAGATGGGACGCTGAGCAACATGAGCACCAAGCGGGCAGCTCTGAAGTACATCTTCACGAACGATGTAGTTCTCGAATCTACGCTACATGTGAAGAGGGCATCTCCATTTCTGGAAACGCGTCAAATAACCGCATTGGTTCCGGAAACTTCCTCCGTTTTTTGAGCTCGTGTTCCGATCTCTCTCTGCGATTCCCTTGAAGTTGCCTGACTTCATAAATGAGCACACGCGGATGAGATGCTGCGATTGGTATCGACGTGAAACCTTTAGAAATTTGAAAAATCCAATGTGTAAGACTTCGCGGTTTCTGGTTTCGTGTATTGGGAGCGCATGTTTTGAGATGTATGGCGTCGAATAATAGAACAGAGCGACGTTCCTCTCAAGAGCGCAGTATCAATGATCCAAACTAAAGTGGCCATCCTATGAATGAGACGGCTTTTGATGTATTTTCTTTCATTTCGAGAATAATCACGGATAGTGCCTCGAAAATGTCCAAGTGTACTCAGTCGTCTCTCAGCAAGTGAATCAGCGACTTGAGCTCAAAATATTTCAGATTCACTCGTGGGGATCAATGAAGCCAGTCACGGATTGGGTTGTTCGGGGCGTCACTTGGGGGCCCGAGATGAGTTCTCAGCACGGCGAAGGATTGAACCTGTCGGCACCATTTCGTAACAGTGATCGCAAATGTCCATGTATCTGAGAATCTTGGGTGCTTTCTCAGAGAGGATCATATTGGATTAGCTTGAAGTTCCGCCCTTGCTAAGGTCCTTGGTCCGAAATCCCGAGACTCTTCTCGCCTGGCCCGGTTCAAGTAGTATAGGAAACTGAATACCGTCAGATGATAGGAAAAAAACTTTCTTTTCAGCTCTAGGACCCACAAGATACTCAGAAGTTTCGTTGCCTGATTTCGACAGATCTCAAAAAGTAAGTATCGATCCCATCTTGGGTCCCACTTCATGGGATTCCTTCTTAGGTTGAGCTCCCTTAGGATTTCCTTCGGAGTTGTGTCGGATCAGAAATCCTTGAATTTCATTTTGACTTCTCGTGGGCTCGGAATCAATGTCATCCCTTTAGAACGATCTCAATCTTCAGCAATTTCTGAGAAACCCTCGATCGTTGGATGAGATCTCAAGAACTTCAGTATGCGTCTTAAACGAAACTAACACTTTCCAGTGCTGGGTGGACCCATACACAAAGCGGGCCCTAGGCGCGACTATGACTGCGCATTGCCCGGGCAGTCGAATATTTCGCATCAGGAGCAGATGACCATGTGGCAGCAAGACTCCTACCTGAACGATGGAACTGACTCAGGGGTTGTCAGCGGTGCGCTGTCAGTTGCCACCCGAATCGATGACGATCTCCTCTTCGATTGGGAGACCAACTCCAATGGACTTGGATCTCAATTCAGCGGGTCCGTTCCTATGGACCAGAACATGGATATCGGAAATCAGCAAGTTCATCAGCCGCCATCGCAAAGACCCGCCATGTTTCCTCAAACGATCGACGAGCAGATGGAAATCTCCGGGAACCAATTCGCGAACCAGGGCGATGTGAACCTGCAAATGCTTTCTGATGTGCAGATGCTCCCTGAGCCTGCTTCGGAGCTAGGTTTGCTTCCCGGTCTAGTTAAGATGCTGAACGATGAAGATCAAGTCGTTGTGGCGGAAGCGATTGAAACCATCCATCGACTGTCAAACACATCCGTTAATGGCCTCATCGACACACCTCAGATGATAGCGTCGATAGTGAAGGCGTTGACGAACTCGAACGATCCGGAGACGACCCGTTGCGCTGCCGGAGCCCTCCAAAACATCTCTCTGACTCGAGAAGGTCGACAAGGCATCTTCCAAGCGGACGGCGTACGCGCTTTGGTGAAACTGCTATCTTCGCCACTCGAGGGTGTCGTGTTTTACGTCATCACAACCCTTCACAACATATTGCTTCACCTGGAAGGCTGCAAGAACGCCGTGAGGAACGCGGGCGGTCTCCAGAAAATGGTTTCGCTGCTCCAGAGGAACAATCCGAAGTTCTTGACCATTGTCACCGATTGTCTGCAAATTCTCACGTACGGGAACTCGTCAGCGAAGTTGACAATTCTCGCCTCGGGGGGACCCTCTGAACTGCTGAGGATTCTCAGGAGTTTCGATTACGAGAAATTGCTCTGGACCACAACAAGAGTCCTCAAGGTGGGTTCCATGAGGATCAGATCGCTCAGTTCGGTATTCACATCACTCGAAGGCATTATGCTCTTTCCGATCACATACTTCGGCAAACGTCATGTTGAGGTTCCGTCTCGGTGCTTTCACAGGTACTCTCGGTTTGTTCATCGAATAAACCCGCCATTATCGAGGCCGGAGGAGTCGAAGTGCTGACGAAGCACCTGGCTAGCTCGTCGAGTCGACTCGTTATCAACTGCCTCTTCACCATCCGTAATCTCTCGGATTCGGCCATACCCCAGGTAAGTTCGCCACGGATATCCGGTTCTGCTCACTGAGTTGATCAAAGCTTCCGATGATTAAATCTATCCTTGCGCATGCAGTAAGTGAAAACTTGTGCCGAAAAACAGGGACTCCATATCGAACGCGGTTCCCCTCGGGTTGAGCTCGTCGATCTGGAGTATGAGGGAGCCGAGATCAACTCAAAATTCCTTGAAATCCTCATCATAATTTAGATGATTACGCGATGCGGTGTCGCATATCACATCCAGCATAATTCAAGATGGTTTTCGATCTCTTCAGGAAAAAATTGAGGAACTTCTGCAGCGTCTGGTACGCTTGCTTGCATCACAAAACGTGGATATCGTCACCTGTGCCGCCGGGGCTCTCTCCAATCTCACGTGTAACAATCAGAGGAACAAATCGATTGTTTACAAGATCGGCGGATGCAAGGCTCTGATGCACGCAGTGTTTCACGCGGGAGAACGAGAAGAAATCACTGAGCCCGCCATATGTTCTTTAAGACATATGACCTGCAGATACCCCGAAGCCGAAATGGCGCAACAAGTTGTGCGCGAATCGTACGGGGTACAGATGATCGCGAAACTTCTCCACGGCTCTCGGTGGCCCTTGAAAAAAGCCATAATTGGACTCATCCGGAACCTAGCACTTCATCAGGAGAACCACAATCTTTTCCGAGAGCATAACGTTATGCATATGATGATGGAAACCTTGCAGCGAGCAACTACAGAACTGATGAACAGTGTCCAAAACATGGCGCCGCGTCCTGTCTTCGAGGGTGTGAAAATGGTCGAGATCATCGACGGGATTCTTGGCGCCTTCCACATTCTGGCTAGGGACTCCGCAAACCGCCTATTGATAAGATCCATGGGTGCCGCGTCCGTATTCGTCCGACTCATTTACGCGGAGGTACTTTCACTTAATTGAACTTTTAGAATGAGATTCTTTCTTAACTATCACAGAGAGCAGAAAAACAGACGCCAACTCTGAATGCATCCTTCCAGATCGAGAATATAACGCGGCTCGCGGCGTTTGTGCTACTCGAGCTGGCCTCCGATAGAGAGGGTGTCATGCATCTGAAAGCTGCGGATCTTCTGGGGTCCCTTGAAACACTATCACGATATCCGAACCAAACGACAGGTGAGCCATCGTATCGAGGAACTAATACAATAGATTGTCGAGAAGTCCTGTGTGACTCAGACCATAACATTCCGTTTCTTCTTTCCTTCCAGCCAATTATGCCGCGCACGTTGTGAACGAAGTTCAAACTCGCCTAATGGCTATAGAATCTCAGTCCAGGTTCAGCTTCACTTGACAGGACGCCATATGTTGAAGTAGTGACCTCGGCCATGAGAAAGATTTGAATGAATTTGACTTCCATGGTTCCCTTCCTCAACTATAAGACCATATTATCGAATACGCAATCAATCACACAAACTTATTCTGAACAACATCGCATACTACTTGGGATTGGATCTCCTACATTGCATGAAGGAGGGTAAAAGCTTCCTGAGGCCTGAAGCTCGTCAAAATATGCGCGGGAATCCTGATGACTCTGATGTTAAAGAGTCAATTTGGGAAAAATGTCGTTCGAGAAATTGGAAATTTTCGAGACAGAAAATTCTCCTCATTTCCGACGGTTCTCACAGAGCTGATCCTTCAACACCACACTCCTTGCCGGGAGTCGTTTTTGTTCGATAGAGAGAGGTCAGAACGTGTTCTGCCATATTTTGTGCTCCAATTTCGTCAGAGCTTCACACCGACTCGACGACCTTCAATTCACCGATGTCGCTGGCCTTCTCTTCGTCGAGTGTCAGCGAAAATAGTTCAAAATAGCCAACTTTTTTCTCACATCGTACCTGACAGTAATCAATATACAAGTTATCGATAACAAGCTGCAATGTTGTTAGTTCCTACTATTTCTACTGTACCTGCAAGGACCACTATTCATATTCATCGTTATTCAACAAGAATGTGGAAAAGACGCGTTGACTCTCTGAAAGAGGAGACTACAGGAGTATTCCAATGTATAAAATTGGAATATGGTGCATTCTTTTTCATACTTCCTCCGAGTAAGCACGAAAATGTGCTTTACAATAAAGTTTTGACTATGAAGCAAACGAGCGACTCATGAATACTGGAGCGAATTTCTGCCA
The DNA here is from genome assembly GCA_021527715.1 of Neoseiulus cucumeris. Classification (NCBI taxonomy): domain Eukaryota; kingdom Metazoa; phylum Arthropoda; class Arachnida; order Mesostigmata; family Phytoseiidae; genus Neoseiulus; species Neoseiulus cucumeris. The sequence goes on from JAJSRV010000108.1 coordinate 146,668, forward strand.
GTCGGACTGTCGAAAACAGCATTTTCTTACTTCCTAGATATCAGAAATAGGCTCATCGATGGGAATCGTCCCGGTGTTTTGCAAATGGTTTAGAATCGATTAGTGTATCGGGGCATTTCCACTATGTTCAACATAGCCGCAAGTCTTGAGCTTCCAGCAACAATCGCTCAATCAATGTGGACAAAGCAGGTCACAAACCACTCTCATTGTCAGAACTTTTTATCGGAACGTAGGAGTCCGGTAGTTCGAGCTCGACCGCTCCTCTCCACAGCGCTGCAGTAGAATTCGTCTGCGCCTGTCTGCTGCAGTCTGTAAATAGAACGCGCGATCCGCTGTCTGGCTCGTTGGCTTGCGGCGCCCCTCAACACGTGAAAACGGAAAGAACTTCCATTCTTCAACCAGTACAGTTCTACTCCAAGTGTCACTCCAAGATACATTCTCGTATAACTAGCTTGTGTTTGAATACCTCTTGTCGACAATGTACAGATTAGGTAGCAAAGTGTTTCCAGTTTGTGTCTCTAAGAAGATCCAGAGTTCTCTCCGAAGATATTGCTCGCGCGGAGTCGAGGGCGAACAGATCACGACTTCTCTGTCATGTAGTAATGAGTAAGTGATTCCGGGACAACTTAGCTTATTATTCCTCAGCACATTAGAATCTCTAAGTATGTGTCTCGAGACAAAACTTCCAAGTTCCCCCCTATATACTTCCCCTCGAAAGTATCCGAACAGGGGGCCTCAAAAGTCTGTTTTCAGTGTTGAACCCGAAACTTTTGAAAAATTTTAATCTGAACAGAACTGACCTGCCTGTAGAGGTAGCAGAATGTGATTTTGGATAGAGGTGGTGCCTCGGAATCGGACAGTGCACGCGAGTAAAGTGGCACTGTCCGGATACTTTTAGGGGGGGGGAGAGGAAGGGTACGTTTTATGGCATTTTTTCCAAGTGTTTTTCCAGTTCTCTGCTTTTCACGACTTGGATGTGAAAAGATGCGTGCGTGTGATGCTGTCATACCTTATGTCATTTCAGCCAAGAACTGACGTTGAAAACGGGTCGCTTGGCGAAATTCGCTGATGGAGCGGCGATTGCGCAGATGGGGGAAACCTCCGTCTTGGTCACTGCAGTGAGTCAAAAGACTCCGGCTCAGAGTGGCTTCATGCCTTTGATGGTGAGTATCGATATGATCCTAACAAGAAACTCATCTCTAACACTCTAAAAGAAACAATAGCTCGGATTGCTCCGCTGCAACGAGTGTCTTACCCCTCCGCCGATTTGTATCGATGGGAGGCATTATCTAACTCGAAAAGAGAATTCACGTGATAACCGAGGAGTCCGTACGCTGGGACTTCATCAAAAATCAAAGTGAAACACAACCTAATGGCAGAGACTCATTATATATTTGGCGTAAATTTCCACTCATGACACTAGATCTCTTGTGGCTTGGATAGCGTAGGTTCGAACCCCGAAGGAGTAGATCTCTACAGGAATTTTTTTTAACTTCGCAACTCTGTCCGGAAGCGCTTTTTACCAATGTTCTCCATCGAAGAATTCAAATTCATCAACAAAGAGAGATTCCGTGCCCAGGCTAACCATGAAGAGAATTTTCAGGTAGAATACCGACAGAAAGCTGCAGCGGCGGGCAGGATCCCGACGAATCATCTTCGTCGTGAATTAGGGCCCACCGACCTCGAAATCCTAATCAGTCGAACTATAGGTACGTCCTTTGCTACTTCTCCATTACTTAAGGAACGGGAAATCATGGGAAAAATCCGATCTAATAATTCTAATAAAATCTCCCGAACAGATCGATCTCTCCGACCGCTCTTCCCTGCCGGCTATCTCTATGAGACTCAAATCGTATGCAATCTGTTAGCGGTTGACGGCATGAACGACCCTGACGTGCTCGCCATCAATGCAGCATCAGCAGCGCTTTGTCTCTCTGACATCCCCTTCAACGGCCCTGTCGGAGCTTGTAGAGTTGCTTTCATCGAAGGAGAGCCGATTGTCCACCCCACCAGACGACAAATGGCCAGCAGTTCGTTGAATCTCATAGTGTCTGGCGTGGAACACAACAAAGTTGTCATGCTCGAAGCGAGTGCAGATAACCTGTCCATACAGGACTTAATGAAGTCAATCAAGGCCGGTACGAAGGAAGTAACGAAAATCGTCAAAAAGATTGCTAGCTTCGCCGACGCTCACGGAAAACCCAAACGCGAAGTGGAGGCACTATTAGTTCCTTCTGAAGACGCGATCTCCATGGCTGAGTCTTTATCGAAAGATCGGATCAAGCAAATAATGACAGATAATTCCCACGACAAGTTATCGAGAGACAAAGCACTTAACATCGTTAGAGTGGAAACTACACAGAAACTCGCGGTGAGTGCCTACGAGTTTGGAAAATATTTCACTGTAGCGCGCCGATCCTATTTTCCAAGACGAACGAACCTTGAATATTTTCTAAGATTGCTACTTTTCCAACACCACAGGAAGCGTTCCCAAATAGCAAGGATTTCCTCCTCCATGAGGCCCAAAGTGTGGTCATGAAAAATGTCTTCAAAGAGCTCGCACTGGAACAAGAGCAACGAATGGATGGCCGCAAGCTTAGTGATATCAGACAGATATATTGCGAAACGAACCTTTTTGAACCCTTGCATGGTTCTGCTGTTTTCCAACGCGGACAAACTCAGGTCATGTGCACAGTGAGCTTCGACTCGCCTCACAGCTCTCTCCGACTGCTAGACCCGGTGTCACAGCTCTTGGAGTAAGTCCGCGGTTAACCATAGATGAAGAACTGCTCACGACCGAATCGATTCGCTCGCCTACTGTTGACGATTCTTTTCAATTTTGTGACTTCTTTCCGCAGTGGCAACAAGGAGAAAAACTTTATGCTCCACTACGAATTTCCACCATACGCGACGAAGGAGACTGGACGCAATCTTCGTCCAGGACGACGAGAATTAGGTCATGGAAAACTCGCAGAGAAAGGTCTTCTTCCGTTAGTTCCCAAAGATTTCCCCTTTACGATCCGGCTCACCTCTGAGGTTCTGGAATCCAACGGGTCATCAAGTATGGCGACAGTTTGTGGCGGAACTCTCGCTCTCCTGGACGCCGGGGTGCCACTGAAGAAAACGGCCGCTGGAGTTGCCATGGGACTGGCTTCCGAGAGTGATCCCGACGACCCGAAACAGCTGAAAAATTACAGAATTCTCACCGACATCCTGGTATGTGTGTATTCATGTAACTGGTTTCTTGCTCACATCTGAATTCGTCTCCAACCCTTTCATACTCAATGATCTTCAACTTTCGTTCCAGGGTATCGAAGACTATTTTGGAGATATGGATTTCAAGGTGGCAGGTTCTTCGAGCGGCATCACAGCGCTACAAGCCGATGTTAAGATACCGGGTTTGCCTACCAAAGTTGTCTATGAGACGCTCCAGAGAGCAATGCAGGCGAAAACCGAAATTTTGCACACAATGCACAGTACGATACAGAAGGCCCGAGGGAACAAAAAAGAAAACTGGCCCGTGGTTGAAAAGTTCGAGGTTCCAGTGCACAAACGAAGTCATTTCATCGGTGTCGGCGGAAAGAATCTCCGAAAAATAACTGCAGAGACCGGAGTGACACTCATCGCTCTGGACGAATGCACATTTGACGTGTTCGCACCGAATAAGGTAAGCTTTGATCCGGATCTCGTGCGTAATAGATACCTTGAGAATTCTTTCCGATTTCTCCCTTGTATCGCTCCAACAGACCGCAATGATTGAAGCCAAAGAAATGATGAGCGCTCTCCTGATGGAAACTCGAGAACCCACGCTCGAATTCGGTGGAGTGTACACTGCCAAAATAGTCGAACTTCGCGACTCTGGCGCCATGATTGTTTTGTACCCCACAATGTCACCAACCCTATTGCACAACACACAACTCGATCAAAGAAAGGTGAGTTGTCTTTCTTTTCCAAGCATCTCCTTATCCTGCTGTGAACAGTAATGATCGCTAACTCGAAACATTCAATGTTCGCGTGCTTCCGTAGGTGAGTCATCCGTCTGCTCTAGGCTTGGAGGAAGGTCAGGAGATCAAAGTGAAGTACTACGGACGAGATCCAGTATCCGGCCAGATGCGACTCTCTCGGAAAGTTTTGCAAGCGCCCCCTTCATCGATTTTGCGAAACTTCCTGCCTAGTAATCAAGACAAAGATGACGCGCTGTGATTCTAGCTTTTAGAATCGAAATTATTCCTTCTTGTCGCCAATCACCGTCGTCAACACCATTTTCATTGTTTTGATGCCATAAAACGCCGCAGGACAATCGTGACGACTCTTTTCTATCCAATGGTTACGAGAGCCTTAATTTTGGGAAAGTTATATGTATGTCTGAAATCATGTGTTAGATCAGTTACCATGTCACGTTCCGATCGCACCGACATCTCCGTAATCTTTCGGATAGATAGAAAATTGAAATCATATCTCTCGGGATGCAAAGAGAACACACGTTCGTTTTTTGAAAAACACTTTACTTCTCTTTTATTAGCATACTTTTTAACTTGAACATAATTCAGTTCAGAAAGCTAACTTCATGGGAGTTGATGAGAGGCGGAATAGACATAGAATACCTTGGAAGGTCGAGCAGTATGCGGATATCATCTGGAATGAGGCACAACGATGCACCGGGAGTTGAAAAAAAAAACATTCGCAGAGGTTCCGACAATAAATAGTTCTGGAGCCGCTCAGTCGATCCTCGATCAACTCTTGAAAACAACAATCGAGTTTGGGAAGAAGTTGGCTCGTGTTCTTTGAGTGGGAGCGGCAATCCTGTTCGTGCTTGCTCTCGCCTTTCCTCGTCCGTTGGTTCAGCTCGATGATGAGAGAATTCGCCGCTCATGAGATCAGGAGCTTGAGCTCCGAATTGCGCCCTCTACAACGGGGGCGCACATCAACAGAGAACTTACGATGTTTCGAATCTAACTGGTCAAGACAAAAGGGAACGAAACGCGCGGAGTCGAGTAAGGACCAATAAATGAGATGCTGGGCCGTCTGGTTAGGTTTGATCCAAATCAAGTATGGACAGCTCTCCTCGACCCGCACCGTTAGGCTGCAATCTGTCTCTTAACACACTCTCGTACACATCGTAAATTCTCGTCACAAAACAGCGCAACAGTTTCTATAATAGCTCCATACATTTATAAACACTGCGAGAGACAGCGAAACCACGACGCAATATTCACGTTTTTCATTCTCAACCTCTGATTTCTGATCGGACGTCTCGCAGCATCGCTTTCCCTCTCTCTTTCTGATTTCTCCCCGATCTGCAAACTTCGTATCGTAGATCGGAACCGCGTAGAATTTTGTGACGGCATTCATTGTATGTACTCGCAGCAGTAAACGCTTCGTAAATTGTATCCAAGTGTTTCACACTTACGCATACGAACTCGTCAAAGCCGTCCGCCAGTAACTGACTAGAGCGACCATACGCTTCACGGGACGCAACCGATACGAAAATAGATCACAATCGTTTACAATAGTCGCAATAAAGATGCTCACAGTAGTAATAGTAGTAGTACGGATGCTAATGACAATCGCAGCTTTGACGCAATGATAAGTTACAGTAATCTTAATGATAGCTGAGTTGAGAGTTAATCATCAGGATGGTGAGGTAGACGAACGATCTGTCTACCAAACGGCTGACAACTCGAGTCACCAATCAGTCAACGTCTCACTCGGTGAGTCCAGCTCACTTTTGATTGATTTCGATTTTGGTTTCTCGTCGAACGTGAATAGCGGTGGGTGCAACGCCGAGACACCTGCTCACGTCATTCACTGCTGGCTGCACTTGCGGCAAAGCCTGGGATTGGTTGTACGAAGGTGGAGCATCTGTGACAACATCGTTGCATTCCGTCGTGGCTGTTTTATCGTAGCCCATTTTGGGATTGAAGCTCGGACACCATGTATGATTGTAGAGGGACCACCTGCAATTCGCGAGTTTTACTCGGATACTTCAACACCAGGACCAGGAGAGGAATTCAGTTGCCAACATTTCCGATACTGAAGATTTGTGCAAGCCAGAGCAATTTGATAGCCACCATTCTTCCTTACTTTGAGCTTGAACGGGGTAGGTCCTTGTTCCGCACGACGCTATCGTAATCTGGCGGGGGCTCGTCTTCTACTCTGTCGGGGGCCGAAGGCACGTTCGAAGAATTGTCCACGCAAGCTTCTGGATTGGAAAGTGCTGGATGAGCCATCGTGTCCCAGAGGATTCCCGTCGTGATCAGGATGAAGATTCCTGCGGCGAAATAACAGGTTGATCAAAAACAAGCTTCCCTCCGAGAACCCCGAGAATATGAAGAATTGGTTCAGATTTTACGTCCCAAAACGATTCGAAAACCATCATACGTATCCTCTCGTTGATCGCTCCAAGTGCTTGCTATCTGATCGGAGCTGGCGTTTTCAACAAACCTGATACAACAATGATGAATGCCCATCCCTTCTGAGGGGTGAGGAAGCCCGCGAACCCCGCCAAGGTGAGAAGTCCTCCGATCAGGAAAGCAATGTAGAACAATATTCTGCGTTTTCTCTCGCTCAACTTTTCAAGCGAGTATATGAGGCAGCCCATGATGCACTGAAAATAAGAATTCGAAGCTTGACGATTCAATCGGTCGGAGAGATGCTTCGAAGTCCAAGACTGTGCTGAGTGAAATCGAGCTGATTTAGCGGGAAATTGTATTAATCATGCAGTGTATATTCAATCCATCTCAAAGTACTAATACTGAAGAGACAATCCCTACTCCTCGAACAGAAAAATCTCACGATCGAGCAGTCTCAAGATTGCTCTTGGTCAGATTCCTTAGAAATCACCACTCGAGAACCATTTAAGAACCAAACACTACAGAAACAGTTAAACTGGGAAGAATTCGTCGCTAACGAGATATTCAGAGACTATTCGCCGAACCATGGCCAATGTTTCCGCAATCCGATTCCCGTTCATCTCTCGTCAGATTTCACAAGCGAAAAGTCTCAAACGGATTCATCGCGGAATCAACTGTCAACAAGGGCGGCTCTAAATATGGGCTGACCTTCCCAGGTCAAGGCTAATTGTTTTCGCTCCTCATGGGCGTAGAGAGACCCGCAGATACTTTCACTGCCCTTGTAGATCTCAGCGACGTTCTATTCATACAGATCAATCACCGGTTCCGAATTCTAAACCGAACTGGACCTAGGACACCTTATCAACTCTCTTCCCCAAGGAGGCAGCCCACAAGCACTGTCGTCATCTGTTTTCAATCGGATCAGATTAAAGATAGTCGATGCTCTATCTGAAGTATTCGCACATTCATTTGTTTGTCGTTTGTTTCATGTTTCCTTTTTTATTCGCTGACCTTTCAGTTTCTCCGAAGAGAGCCGTCCCTCGCGAGACTTCCCGCTGTTATTACACAAACACATCTCTGTTCCGACCACGTCTCAGCAGGATCGCGGAAAGATATTCCGAGCCGTACCGCAACAGGCTCTGTTTCCAAGTGAGAACGCGGGGGCACTGCACGAGTTTAATCTTCGGGCTCCCACGAACACAAACAAATAGCTCACTCGATAAACCCATAATTATACAGAGTCAGTGGACGGAGAAGTATGCAATTCAACAAAAGAAAGCCGTGCTCTGCCGAATTCGAGAGACCAATCGGCGATTCTCATCCGATACCAAGTAACTCTGAACAAACTGAAAGCTTCAGCCGAGTTTCGTGTAGGCTTGTTAGCTGCAACCAAATGCCTGCCGCTGCTGCTTTCCAGCTCACTGATCAGGACTTCAGAAAGGAACACTGCCGGGAAGCCAGATTTGTCAATGCCGATCCGTGCGCTGCTACAGTTGAACACTTGCGGCTCTTTTTTTTAGATTTTAATTGTTGAATGAATACAAGCCTGGCTTTGCGGATGACCAATCATTCGGCAGCTCGCGGACACTCGCGAAAAAATATCCCTCTTTCACGCACGGGCCCAATCATATTAGTTCGAGACAGTGGCCGACTCGTTTATCTCATGGTCAGTAACTACTTTTCTTAGAGGAGGCTATCAGAATCCATGTGTGAGTTTGCGCTGGTCTCGGTGTCTCATGCTCATTTCTGATGGGATTTGATAAGAAATGTTTCCACGAAGTGTCTCTCAATTCTATGGCGGCCAGCAGGCGAGCAAGTTCCAAGTCAGGTGACATGGAGTCATGTCTACATGAGTCGTAATGGTAGTGTTATATAAGCGTTGCATGCATGCATGCGTATTAGGATGGGATTGGCGGCGCCTTATTGGATCCACTGATGGCTCTAATGTAGTCCTGCGTCAACGCGCCGATGTGTGACAACACGGACAGTTGAATTACTCCATCAACGCCAGCAGCTTCATTCAAGTATTCTCACATATATACTATCCCGGTACAAGAATCTGCTTGAAATGCAGTTTTGTTCACTCGTTCGCCTGAGATTTCCGCTGATGTGAGCGAAGAGTTATCATGAGCATTTCAGAAACTTTTGGAGGTTGACAACTTTCTAGAAATCAGAGCAGCAAACCCCCTTCGAAGCTTGGAACACAGCTGACTGAACAAAATGAAGAAAAAATATAGAAAGCAACGAATCAGAAGCGCAGACTGCAGCTGAAAGCTAGCCTCTATTAAGACATAGATGTCGTCGAGACGTAAATACGGAACGCGTCGATGGTTCCGCGTCTCATCTGGAATGTCTAGCATGACGATGCACTTCAGAACTATGTTTCGGTCCAGTCTCATGATTGCACGCTGGCGCTATCTGTTCTGAGTAAACCTGACTCGAATATCAATCGACATGACAGGTCTCTTCTCTGCGAGGCGAGGATGTCGATGATATCATTTTGGAAGAGATTTAATTGGATTCTCATAGGCATTGAGTCGCTCCAAATAACAAGAGAACGGAAACGAAGCCTCCAGTCGGAGTGGATATCAACCTCGACGGGCAAGTACGGCGGAGGGAGTCACAAGAGAAACCAAACTAAGATTTCCATATCACTCTATTTTCATCCAGTAGCTCCTAAAGATGCGTATCGAGGAACTCAAAATCTGCGAGATCGTGCTCCAACTTCAAAATCATGATCCAATACGGGTTGCTCTGTCAGTTTGATTTAAAACAGCCGCAATAAACAATTTAGAAAAATGGAATCATACCGCGAGAGTGTCGTTCTCCTTCGGTCCAATGATAGAATGCACTTCTCCCAAGCAACTTGAACTCCTCAACAATCTCACGGCCGTCTCTGAGTTTTTGAGCACCATTTTATGATTTGGTCGACTCCCCTTGTCGAATGTTGTCAACTCTCCACCGCACTTCGCACAGCGCAATCCTCGACTTGCGGCCGCGAGCCGTATGAACAACGACAATGAAGGCATCTTCAATGATGCGGCGCAACCGGAGCGAGAGAGAGAGTATGCTCACATGATAAACTGTGTCCGTGTGCAAATCAGCGTACTTCACGCTCGCCCTGAGCTCTCCATTTGCTTTGCTGCACGGCACTCATCATAAAACGACACCGAAAAAACGGGCTTGCTGCCACGATCGACTAGGTCTCGGTCCGGGCTCCGGTAAGTATCCCGGCTGATTCCGTCTAGACGCAAGGCGGAGTTCTGGATATGCCTGGATCAGGCATTTTACGACTGTGGAAGCCTAAGACTTCCTGCTCGAATGTTCTTGGGCAAAGTTGGTTCCAACGAACTTTGTGTCCTCGCATTGTTAAACGGAGTCTTGAGCGTGTGATCGATCGATGTGGCATCTATTGTACGTGGAGAAAGTGAGGAAGTGAGAGATTCTGGAACACTGCACTGTGTCGGAGCACTTATGAAGAGCTTCGTGGATTTGCTTTGTTTAATGTTTTTAGTCGTGCCTTCACAACATGCAGGGTTCAGGAATCATCGTTCGCAGTCATAGCGTCGATGACTCTGCAAGCAGCACTTGAATTAGTGGCATTGTTCATCAGGATTGAGCTCTTACCTCGTCCATCGACTGCCGCTATCGTGACTGCGTGAAAAGAAAACGTCGTCAATGAAGATTTTACGTCAACTTTTCCGTACAGCATACGACCGAGTTAATTTCGGAACGGAAAACTCGGTAGCAAACACTCGACCGACACAGACAAAACAGTCACACTTCATCCAAAGCACAGCGCTCGGTACGCGACAGCGTTCGACCGATCTCAAAGTTGATTCAGATGCGCAGAGCGAACGTGATCTGAACAACTTATCCCCTATCTTCATTCCTTGTGAATTATGGCAAATCAATTCTGAAGTCAATTACGAATCACACAGCGTCTCCACTCAGAAGTTTCCACTCTGTGCACTCGAACGATTCCGGACAAAGGTCCCAACGAGAATGTGGCGTTTAAACCTGAATGATCGAAAATCTAAGAGCATCAAAAGAGCCGATTTCTGAGTTAAAATTCCCGGGCTGTGCGGATCGAAGCGAATCTCTAACGTTGATATATGGCGAGACTCGCCAGGAAACATTGAAGCTCTGGACGGAACTTCGTTGCCAGTTCCACAAACTGTTTCCAAAGTTTCATCCGCCTAAAGTGCCCTGAACCCTGGGAGATACGACCTCTTTACTTCAGTTTATCACTCCATGATTCCCGACGTCAAAGCAGAGTGAATCCCGAAATAGATGATCTCAATCGACTGATAATGTTCCGTTGAAAGTCATCATAGCACCGGATTTCAGTACGGGTCGCATCTCCCATCACGTCAATTTATGAACGGCCCCGGGTCACACACTCTTGCAAAGGCACCGAGTTTCCTTACCGGTGTAGTTTTCTCCAGATCAGGCAGACGTCCGCACGTTCGGAATTCCTCTTCGAAGGTTCTACAGTGGCCAATAGAGTCTTCAGAAGTGCAATACCAGCGTCTCCGAGGCTGCGGTATCGAAAGCGAGAGTCTACTCCACGGTCCCAACGATAACACGCTGAGCCTTCGACTCTGCCGTCGGTATCTATTAGCCATCTTTGCATGGGATGCCGACTCGAACCTTCGGAAGGGTTCCGAATCTTCCACTTGTGCCCTTCTTTGTCAAGCACTGCTCACAACGGGATGAAGCACAATGAAGTCTAGCCATCAAATGAACGCACCGGAAGGCCAAGTTCAACCGCACACGGTAACCAGCTCTGAGCAACTGCGGTTGAGGGCTTCGGTGAGGAGTAAACAAGCGGAGAGCGGTTGAGTGGACTTGTCTGTCATCTTCGGTTTGTCCGCAAGTTTCCTGAGGAGCCCACTAGCTCAAAGATTTTAATTAGATCGATCATATGATCACAGCGAGCCAGCGAACAGCAGCGACAACCGGGACTGCGTCTCTCCAATGCAAGTAAGTCAGCTCGCTTGCGACACTGCGAGCCACACTACAAGGCTCGTGACAACAAACGCCGGAAGGGTTAAGTCACTCTCAGCGCCTTATTCATGGGCATACTCATTGAATTTAATGAGTGGCCTCGAAGCTTGCTACGCGAACTGCATCCAAACTTTCGAATTTATCTCAGTGCACAGTAAACACCCATGAGGTTCTCCACACGCGGATCAATTTGCTCTAAGGCTCCATAAACATCATGAGTATGCGCATGATCGAGTGGAACACATTCGCAACATTTATCTCACACACCTCACTTCGAAGCTTCGCCGCATATGTGGACGGATGTATTGAGCTGCACGCGAACACGTCTTGATTCGGTGCAGCAGCCAACACGGACTCCGTCGAGAAATGTTTTGCCGGAACCAAACTAATGAGTCGTTCTTGGACTGAGTTGGACTAGTCCGACTGGCGACTGCTTTGCTCGGAAACATCATCATGTAGAACGAAAAATCGAAATACAACAACGCAGTAGGAAACGTTCATGAGAAATCAATCTCACCTTGATGAAATTGATAATGTTGAAGAGTGTTCCGTCAACGCGCTGCGGTCCAACTTCACACTTTCATGTTTCGACAAGCCTGGAATCGCAAGAGCGGAAGTCAGCAAGGAAAACTTCGTACGAATGTGTCGCCGAGTTCCTTTAGTGAACAACATCCCACACTGTAGAATCACAAATCGAACGGAACAAGGCACTCGCTACGCAGTAAGAGCCGGAAAACGTCGTCGAATCATCCGGAGTCTCTGTTTCTTCAAGGAGTTCTAGTTCACATCGTCAAAGCGTAATGAGGACGGCCTCTGATATGTTCTTTTTACTCTCGGTGAGCTGAGCTCTTTCGTTGTCGCAGGCTCGAAAGAGTTCAAGTATGAGAAGGCTACACGAATGGGTTACAGGGCGACGACCTGCGAGACGTTTCGAGGTGCGGCATCAGATAACAAGTGGGCATACAACCCTTTTCGGACTACTCTTTAATGTCAGTTGAGTGCTCTCATCGAAAGATAACGGTAGGGAATAGCGAAAGGAGCGGCCATCACGAGCTCTGGGAATACATTTATAGACGACACTTCAGTCTGAGGCTATGCAGAGTTGACTTTGGGTGCAATCAAACTCCCCGAAGGCAAACTCTGTTCTGAATTCTCTACATACACCATGTAAATTACATCAGACTTCTAGTCAATAGGATCATCTGAATCTCATCGAATCTTCCAAATGTGAGTTCCCGTGGAGTCGAGAGGGAATGGTACAGCATCCCGCGGTGTTTGGACCTTCACCGCCCTGCCTCACACTGTTCAACAAGAGTCTCAGTTATCTCTCGGCAAGCATTGCGGCTAGTCAAGAAGAGGATATGTTTGAAAATGATCACTTTTCGAGCATGAGAATCAACACTATTCCATCATCCTTCGAATGGTCATCGGTTTTTCACCATATTTTTTTGACTTCATGGTTTCGAGCTTTTTCAATGCACTCGAGTTCTCATTCTAGGGATTGTGGATCTACTTTCATTCGAAAGTCCCGGCTTCAAAAAGATCGAGACATTCTTAATGCAATCGACTGCAGAAGAAAATATATCCATTCCCTCCTTGAGGATGTTGAAAACTGGATGTAAAGTTTCACTGATGAGGTTTCGTAACACAGGTTCGTGACTGCATTGCTTGCGAATCGAATCAGATGCGCTTGAACAATGACTCGTACGAGGCATGCGATAGCAAACCTTAGCAGCAGTGTCTCCGGCAACGTCACAACATAGGTCCCATGATTCGACCATTGCGGCTCCAGTTCCGGGGACGGGCGTTCAAAATGGGACATATTATCCAGTGCCAATCATCATCGAATTCGACGTCGTCGCAGCAGCGCCTGGCTCAACGGACTCGTTGCCCGAATGGAGAATTGAGCCCCGCTGGAAATCTACAGAAACTAGCGTTTGAGAGACGTGTCGGTGTTTGTCCCTGGAATGTGTGTGTGTTCGCAACCTCAACTGCTCAGTCGCAGCTTCGCCGTAAAGTGCGTTCCAGTCAAAACTACCGAAAAGGACTCCTCGAAGCAGACAACATCGGTGTCTCAGCGGACCGGAAAAGCGATCAGAGAAACAACGACAACTGGAGGGATCACCAACGAGGAATTTTGAGCTCAAAGGAAGAGCTGGCCTATTTCGCGTTCGTTTCCTTACAAGTCCCCTGAGTGTTTCTAACCGTTTGGAGACCAGGAAGAGACAGAGTGGTGACGACGTTGAATCCCCGTCAGATATTTCTCGGAAGGGCTGAACCATTCGGGCAGCAAGAAAGCAGCCGTCAGAGTTACGAATACGTCGAAAATAAAAACTTATCATGCTGAGTGAGTGTGTGTGTTACGATTCCCTACTCGTGATGCATGCCGATGTTTTGACCACTCAGTCGTTGCTCAGCGTCCCCCAAAGGACTGTAGGTTGCAACAAGGAGGAAAGCCGATGTGAGCTAAATTTCACGAAAACACTCTCCTTGACTCTTCTCGAGTCCGAGCGCAGTTTTATTAACCTCACGCTACACCGATCCCTCGTGGGAAGCTGTGGCTCTAGAACGACAACGACTGACGCCTGAAAATTGAAAGAGCCGCGAAGTCGAACTTTTCGCAAGTTCTGCGGAGTCCGACACCGATGTCGTCTTCGGAATGAGAATGGAGACGACAAAAAGAGCAAAGCTTTTAAATACCAAAAGGAAAGCCCAACAGGGTTTTGCACGGGAGGCGGAATCCATGTCAAGGTTGTCGTGGCTCCCGAAGAGCCAATGTTCGAGGCCTTAGATCGACGTGAGAGACTTTGTGTCGAACCACCAAGCTATGTCCTGATGGAGCTCCCGGTTTCCTCAAAGAATCTCATAGCTCTTGACTAGGCCTTCCATGTTCACTCGTTACTCCCTCCCCATTCTTTCCCATTATTTGAATCCGATCAGGGGGATCACAGAGGGAGAACAGAGACGCTTCCCTCGAGTCTCTCGGAGAGCCCAACGTTTGAGTGAACGGTCCCGCCGAAGTCTCGCCAGAGTTCAGAGCACTTGTGGGTCAAGTATATCAACAATACTCGTGTAGAATGTGGCGTGTATCCAGCAGCCCTTCCAGAAACAATCGATCGGAACGATTGTTTCGAGTGCATTGTTGTGACGTGATTTTTCCCTCAGTCCAGCAAAACTGGCTTAAGTGGGAATGAGTCGGCAAGCTCCATCATTACTTTCTCAAAGAGATGGAAATCATGTTCGAAGAATAAAGACAGGAAACAGAATCCGACACGCGACTCATTCACGGTCAGCTTGATGAGCCGGACCGGCTTCCCGGCGGATTTAGGCTGATCACGCACAATCAGATGAACAGGTTAGGGCTCGGAAAGCTTTAATTACCATCATCATCTCAGGCCCTCCAGACACCGATCAGCTGACGAAACGGGAACATTGAAGGCACGTTCTGTTTGTTGAAGCACTGCACGGGAATACACACGGCCATGAAACAAACGCCACAAAGAGCAACGAACAGAGACGAAAAAGAGAATTCGAGCTGCACATCGACCTCACGATTGAAAAACAATCGGAACACATGCACACTGTTCAACAATGCGGGGAGTCTCGCAAGCGTCACGCAGAAACGGTTCCACTCGATGAGAAAGGGCGGAGAGCTTTCGCCTGTCGCCGCATGGAGGAACTTTGCTTTGTTTAGAGAGAAGGTCAATGTAATCCGCGCGCTTTGAAATGCCGTCTATGCTTTCCGCTGGAACTCGATATGACACAGGAAAGCTTTCGTGACATTCTTCTCCTCTACCTTCCCCATTCCGTGTCTCTCGAGCGTCAGGAGTTTGATCGTTCCCTCAGCGGACCTTCAGTGAAGATCGGGTTTCAGGTTCAGGCGTTCACCGGCGTGATGTGTATCGCATAGCATCCGTGAATGATCATGTTCTTCTAGGTCCGGGTGATTCCGGCTGCCAAGGAAAGAATACTTCAACAATCATGTTCGGCAGAGATTGTCGGTCTAAACAGAATCAAGTTCAGGTCGAAAGTGAGATAAGGGAAAGACCCGGCAAAAGTAGGTCGACTCGCTTTTGAAACAATGTCATAATGGAGTCGCGATTGTGCGATTGATGGATTCGGCGGATTGATGGAAAGTGCGATTGATGGATTCGGGTCCTGACTATTGCGCTGTCAGTCCAACAATCCCTTGTTTGGAGCGATCCATACAGAATCTGACTTTCCGAAGTTTCGAGTTCTGGCGGAGGAAACTGGATGAGGGCATCGGACTCACAAGAGTCAAGGGCATGAGGAGTTCAGGAACCGAGAGGCTTGATAGTCAACGTGTCATTCATGTCGCCTGAAGTAATTTCGCTCATCAAATTCATGTCACCCATGAGATTCGGAATGAGGTGCTTGGTTACTGTGCGGAGGAGTTGCATCCTGCACTATGTCGACAGCCAAACACACCAGGGGAACTCCGATAGTTCCCTCGGACCGGTGCGTGTCGTAAAGCAATGCCTGGAAGAATGGGACGCGGCCTCGTGGCCAACGTCTCTCAATACTAGCCGACACGCTTGCGTTCTTGTAATCGCTTCTAAACTCCGTTTGAGTTGTTCCTCTCAGGGACCCAATTGATGGTAGCTGCGCAAAGATGGCGCTCATTCAGGTGGTGACGGGTTCGAATCATAATTGTTGTTCTTTTTTCTCCTGTCAATTCACACAAGACTTCGTGAGCGAGAATTGAAAAGGTATTTCGCGTGGTTTCTAGGTAGAGTTTGCAAGAAGATTTGTCCTCATGACTGTTTGTTTCATCGCTTTGTCGTCCGGTGCTTCCCCGATAGCCGATTCTGATCACCTTCGAGAATGCGTTGTGCGCATTCAACGACCAGCTGCGGTCCAAATGAGTTCGGATATCTGGAGTTTTTGTGTTTTCCATTCCAAAAACAAATGTGGTAAGAATCGCTTGGGCCTGGCACGGTCTTGGAATCGGTCGTTGTATAAAATCGGGAGAGGGCACTACACGAGAAGCCCGGTTGCCATGGATACGCCGATCGCGGTCATGTGTTTGAAAACAAAACACGGAATGCAGAACAGAATTTATGTGAACAAAGAGTAAAGATCCTCATGCTGTGATTCCATGCAGAGTTCACGATTTATATTCTTTGTCAATACTCAATATTATCCTCCAATCTCGAGAAAACTTCAATTTGCTTCTAGATTCATCACCTAAACTTTGTATTGTATTGAGAAAAGCGAAATTCAGCTTCTTGTGAGCTGGCCGAATTCAAAACTCACATCTGTGCATCAATATAGAGTGAATATTAGTAAATGGATGAGTATATTCAAAGTGAAGATTAGCGAAACCCATTCTTGGCCTGACACGGAATAGAACTCGGAACTTGTCCCGGTGGCGACGCCGAGATAACCGTTACTCAAACACTTGGCATCAACGATAAATCGAATTGTTCCGCAGGACGAAGAGATGTTGCCTCTGTGGAAAGCGGACACCCTTGTAATCCCTGGATTGTTTTCCGAAACCGACAAACTTCTCCCTCGACAGAACTAGAGTGAGAAATTGCAAAGGTTTCGATACCGTTCAGCTATAGCCAGGCTGTCGGTAGTACAGGTGCATACTGCTATACCACGGACGCGGATGCTCCGAGCTTTCCTTTATCTCAACCGCTGTTCACATAGCCCAGAATTAATGATAATTCAACTAAGCTTTGAAACAGTGGAGGAAAAGAAAACAAAAAAACACGGAGCGGATCAGATTTGAACCCAAGCCTAAATCTTGAAGATGAGCGCGATCGGGTTGCCGAAAGGCTTTTCGTCAGAAAAATTGTAGCTGTCCTGCGACAACGATGTCGAGATGTACGTAAGCAAAGATTTCTCTGATTGAAATCGTTGCTGTGGACACCTTCCGTAGTATACCGAGCAACTTGAACAGCGATGAACAACTTTGTGGCTCAAAACTGCATTTAGACTCGGGGCGACCGAACCGTCTCCGACATCGGTCAGAGCACTCCCACGTGGAACGCGCATCGACTATAGCACAGAGCGAACTTGGTGGGGAAGACATTCAGCGGCAGACTCGTGAAACTTCGACTTACAGAGATCAGAATAAGGTTCGTCCATCTATAGAAAAGGATCGCAAAGTTTCGGATAATGGCTTGGCCATCGCTCTAGTTCCTCGAGAACAGCTCGAAGGTTACAGTACCTGGACACGATCCGAGAGAGCACCGATGGACAGATTTCTATCGAGAGCGAAAATTAGCTTCGATGGAGGCTGATACCGTGGCCCTACTTACAGAGAACAAATGATAACAGCGTGACGCTCGTTTGTTGTATCCCAATAGGTATTTGGAGTCAGCAAGGGGCCAATATTCCACATTACCTGATGTCATCCCAAATCCAACAGTTGCAACATTCATTCGATCGATGTGCTAAGAAAGATGTACATTGCTCGTGATTTTGCACCAGTTTACAGGTGCCAATGTCACTCACTTCATGATTCTGATACTGACGCTCAAGCTCACGACTGCACATAGAAAATGGCAAAAGTCTTGATGACTTATGAGCGAATATAATGACGCGTGAGCGAATATTAGCAACTTGAAGTTCGGGAATCCGGTCACAAAAATATGCATCGAATAGGATTCGAACCGGGAACTAAACGCGCGAGAATGTCACCGACCAGAAAACCACGGAATTGTCGTGATATCTGTAGGTTTGCCTATCTGGAAGTCCCCTGGTTTTCGAGAGTTGATTGTCGATGACAACGCGCTTGAGTGGGGTGTAGTACCGTCCCTCGCCGCACATCCACATCGTTGTTATACGAGACTTTTACCACCTAAACGTCTGTGGACGCAGAGCCGGTATCCAGCCTCGTGAGCTAATCTACGTGCCACAACTCCTAAGTCATGCGTCCTCACTGCTCCCCACAGATCAACTTCTGTGAACCAGAATTCAAAGGAGAGCTCATGCCGAAATTTCATGAAACACTCGGAGTCAGAACCACGGATTACTGAATCATTGGAAGCTCGGAGGTGACTCTGGAGGGATATCAGCTGATCGGATGTGAACTCGGTCAAAACAATCGAACACTAGAGAGCTAATTTGAGGTGATTCGAATCGAAATTCGATATGATCAACCGGAGTAAAATATTTCCGAGAGTTCAGAGCGGCCGGGATTTGAACGTGGTCGCTTGCTGTTCGGAGGTTCGCCTCCCCGGAATTCGATGATTAGTGACTGAAACTTATGAAGTTGTTTCCATATTTTACCTCCCGGGGCTCATGGGAACCAAAGGATGAATGATACGGACTCAGTGTTTGAGGCTAACTGTGTCTTTAGGGCCAATGAGGGGTCCTAACAGACTCTAGAGACCTCAACATGTATTCAGAACCAGCGCCGTGGTGCTGTGTGGACATGTTGTTCAGAGGGGTTGCTGATCCGATCACTTCACTCCAAGTGGGCCCGGGTTGCATCAATCTCCGGAAAATTGTGTTTCATGTCATTGATCCTCTCTATGTGGACAAATATTTCATTTTCAATGCAGAAAGAAAAACAGTCCGTTGCGAGATTCGAACCCGCGACTTTCTCTTCTTCGGCTGCGAATCCGGTTCAGATAGATGCCTTGCTGAAGCAGTGAGTGATGCCCTCCAATCGTAACATCAAAGATCGGTTTGTAGAGCGTCTTGTGAGAGACCACCTCTGATAAAGGTCGGCCCCCGCATAGTTGCACGTGGTTTATATGGCGGCATGTGATGACCAGACTCGCTTGAGGTGATAGGCGAGTCAGGCTAAGACATCCGCGAAAGGCTACCGAGCAGTAGCCCAATGCGGTGCCCCCGGAGCACATGGCCCCGGACAGGCGCAGCGCCAGGAGGTAACTATAGTAGCTGAAGCTTCCCAATTTTCCGTAGTCGGAATCTTAGCTTCCCAAATCGAATCGAAATCATGTCCTCGATGGGTTTCCCATTGTTCTATTTCTGCTGTCTTTCATTGAATCAACATGTCGGGGCGCTTTGAGGTTCTAGATTGAGCTCTCACAGAATAGATCGAGCGTCCCTGTCCCACGAGTTTCAACTCGTGTTCGAGCTTCCCGAACGAGGAAAGCTGGCGCCTCGATTGGCTCCGGATTGGTTCGGGACAGGACCCCTCCCGAGGAATCTCGGCCTTATCCGAGGTTAACGATGCCGATTCGATTGATGGGAAAAAGTTTGTTCACTTTCGTTTTCATCGAACGGACAGCGGCCCTTGAGTCGGGTGGAAGAGAAAAAAGAGTGAGTGTCGTCCAGTATCTTTGGCCCCGACTCTACGCCGGGTCAAGGTGTCGAGAAAGTGGGACAAGATCAAAAAGGACCTGCTGCTCTTCCCCGCTCTCCGATTGTGCGTTGATGCTATCGCCTAATATTCGGCTGTCTACCTGCACGCTCTCGAAAGAAACGACTCGAGACCTGAGTCATGCGCATTGTATCTTCCAGACGATAGGTCTTATGTCATCACTACACACGTAGTCAGAACCGAGACTCGCCCAACACAATCTCTATCGAATTCGTTCCGACGGGAGCCTTTGTGGAGCTGAAGCCAAAGCAAACTCAATCGCTCTCAAGAATGCGAGGCAGCAGTGGACGCCTATTAGCAATGTTCTTCCTCGCGCCACAGCTTTCTGTTTTCGATTGGATTTTAGTAGACTCTCGAGTGTGAAAACAAACTAGTGCAGACGCAAACAGGTTCGCTTGCTCATTCGTATGGCCTACATTTGTTTGGGAAATCGTGAAAGGATGATCTTTAAAGCCAGAATTTGCAGGACGCTGACTCACGCGAGAGCCGCTGAATCATATCTGCTTGATGCGTAGGAAAATTTCTCCGGAGTGTACAAGGTGGCCTCACGAGCCACCGGGCAATGGAAGAGCAGGACTGGGGCGCCGAGCGGCCCGTGCCCACCCTTTCGCCGAGCGCCTCCCCACCGTACTATACGGATAAATATTTTGGATGGGGCCCCAATGCGACTCCGACGTGCGGAAAACTTGTTCGCGCAGCCCATTCTAACCTTCGAGCAGCAGTTAGCACTGAGAGAAATTAGAAGAGCACCTATCCTCACTGCTCGGATGAATCGTGAGCCCGATGGCTCGATGTGGCGTGAATCTACGTTTCAATGTCTGAAGAACACTTTCATTCCGAACACTGCTCCCAGAGGAACTCTCGAGATCACACCATTCACGGTATTCAGAAGTTAACGGAACGTGAGCTCACCTTAACAGTTTCGGAGGCGAGAGACTAAGATTTCTTCATAAAAGTTTTCTTGCAACTTCAGTAGAAACGATTTGCGAGTGCGTGAAACTCTGAGCGAACACACTCGTCCAGCTGAGTGAGGCTTCAGCAGGCCTCGAAAGAAGCGAGGGTCAGGCCACGGCGAGGGAGGGCCCTGTTTCAGATAGAGTGGCAGACTTTGAGCTCTGAGGTGGGCGGCTGTTAGGGAGAGGGTGAACGCTGTGGAGTCGGATTAGCAGGACAATGCTCCTGGATTCTGCTGGTCGTCATTCGTTTATGTGTGTTTGATCCGTGGAGAATCCGGGCCTCAATAAGGGCAATGGCTTACTTCGCAGGGAAAGCTTCATCCAACTGGTGGAGTGAAGGCCATTCCCTCGTCACTCGAGAGTCACTTGAAAATTTTCAAGAGCTACCATGCATAAGAAGTCCTACCGGACAGTCCAGAATCATTAATTTTTCTTTGATCAGCCTTCATTGGGATTCCAGTTGGGGTTCTCTGATTGAACGATAATAAAAAACTACCTGGAATCTTCATAAAGACCGCTAAAGTCGGAGTTATATATATGCACGAGAAGACGATGGACTTTAGAGCTAAGGAAAGTAAATCAGATTCGCGACGGATTGAGATTTCATTGTGACGGCTCACTCATCAGTTCATCCAAAGAATTTCCTATTTGCAATGGGCACGGGTTTGATCCTCTCACCTCTTACAATTAGTTAATCATCGCCCAAAGAGGAAACCAGAACCTAGAGGATCGACTCTCAGCTTCCATAACGACCGTGATGACTAGGCCGTTTCAGCAGTTTCCACAAACCCGTACTTCGATGCGACTCCATACAAAAATGATCGCACTGTCACGATGCCAAGGGTTGTCGGAGAGAGCTGCGTCATGAACTCAACTTGTTCTCCAAACTTTGATTCCAAACTTTAGAAGGATAACTACTAGAGTGTAATTGGAACGGGGAAGGATCCGTTAATATGTATGTCATTTCAGCCAGGAAACGCCGCCTGATTCATTTGGTTGCAACTGGGTTGGAGCAGTGACGTTTGTGTTAGTTCCTTCAGAGTGTCACCGGGGTAAGTCAGAGTTTTCCATTTGGGGAGCAAGTAATGCTTCCTCCGCCTATTTGTTAATCGTGAAGCAAACCGAATGAAGCAAACTACCTATTCGATGGCTCGGCTTGCAAGACTAAACGCAGAAGTAGACGCTAACTAACCGTAAGACGTCGCTCGTGTTTCTCGGGCACGTGAGAAAAAGTATGCATTTCTCATATGACGTCATGGACATTGGAAGTCAAGATTTCCGATCCAGAAATCTTGTGTGACTGAAAGCATAAATTCTGATGATAGCATCGCTCATTATTTGGGTTTACTCTAGAATTGAAGTCAATTCGCTGATACGTTTCATCGGGAGGCAATCGGGATGTTCCATCGGGATAATTTTTCGCTGGATACGCGTTTGTTATTGGTAAACACCCATCACCGTTTTCCAACCCGCTCGGACCAACCCTGCGATTATCCTCCCCAGACTCGTGTTTTTTCCTAAGGACAAACTCAATCTGAGGGCTCCGATTCCAAGAACAAAATATCGATACTCAAATGAGTTCCTGGATAGCGTGGGAGCTCGATGGAATCCGGCGACCACCATTTCTTTCTGATCCCCAGGGCCTTGTGCCATGCAATCTAGACGGTCGCTTGTAGAGTTTCTGCAAAGTCGATAACTCCGGCAGATTTCTCGTGATGTCAACGATGATTTTCCGAACACGATCAACGTCTCGCGGTCTTTTGATCCAATCAAAGGACTCACTGCAAGGTCTGGATCTTGCTGATTATGCGAGCATCATTCGGGACGGAGGATCTTGGAGGTCCTCTGATACGGAGTCCTCAACCTTGAAACCCGCAAATACAGTCTGAGGTCCGAACGTGGGAACTATCAGAGTTCGCATTCCAAGCCGATAGATTCACAGCGAATCTCGTTGAGCCGTGGAGAGTATGTGATGTTAGCATGCGTCGTAGATCTTGCACTCGAGTCCGCGGTCCCTTGAGATACTGTTAGGGAATGATCTTCGTAGTTGGGCCCGAAAGCCATCAGACTGTGGCTACCAAGCAGCTTTTGTAAGAGAAAGTCACCGAGACCGTTCGTTCAAACTCTGGAATCCGAGACTTCTCGTGTGCAGTTTTCCTTCCATTTCTGAAATAATGAGGTTTTCCTTAGGAGCGGATTTTTGACGGAATTTAGGCGGAACCTAGGCGTTCTAGAACCTAGGTGATTTAGGCATTTTGATTAACTTTCAAGTTCTACTAATCATTTATCAGACAATGTTTTCTCGATACCAACATCGCTCCCATGAACCGTCTCATTTGGCGCTGGCGTCCTCTTTTCACTTTGTCCATGTTTGTCAAAGTTCAACTGTGTAACATGTGCTGGATTCAAAAGTCGGAGCTGTTGTCTGCACTGTTGTAGCTAGACGATCTGGCGCCCGAGGCGGCTCTCTGAATCGGCGCCCCCCTCCCCTTCCACCATCATGAGAAAATCGAAAAAGATAACAAGTTATCATGGTGAGCGCTGCATTATCATATCTATGTGGTCTTCGTGCGTTCCAGAGGTGAACCCTACGGGCTTCTAAGGTTGCAAAGTCGTTAACGGCGTCATCCATATCTCTGTCGTTCGGAAGTTCGTTCTCTATCAACAGTATAGCAAGGTTTGACGAGCGCATTTGACTCATTGTGGAGCGCAGAAAAGATTTCATGAGATACCTGAGTCTTTTCGAGGGTGTTCTCTCCCTGTCCTGGAGGGTCGACCCTGGGAAAGGTGCAGGAAGATGAGTGGAACTTCGATCTTCCACACGCTTCATTTTTCAATCATCAAGAATTTTGCTTGAAAACAGGAATTGTAGATATCGGGTTCTGGGGAAACCGGGTGCACACCCTGCCAACGTCGGTGAAACAGGAGCGAGATTTCGGTATCGTTGACAATATCCTCGCCGAGTCCCGCGCAAGAATCAGCCCGAAAAAGCTGTACATATTACAATTCATGCTCAAGAAAGTTTTCCCTCCGAAAACAATACGAACATGATGCGCCGAAATGAATTCATCAACTTACTTCCTGTGATCACTATACTCATAAGGATCTAGCTCGTATTTCTTCTGCTGAAAGTTATTCCTTTCATCGAACTCCAACATCAGATGCCCGAAAAATCCGTTGGTTGAAAAAGGACACCCAGATAACGAAATCCATGTCCATTCCAGTGAGGGGCCCTTGGAGTTTTTTTCTCCTTCAGCAACTAGACTAATTCTGAACTCTTACATTATTGAAGTCGTAATCGTTGAATAAACAAAGTTGTTGAGTAAACCAAGTTGCTTTATTCATTCAACAGCCGGCCTTCGGCCGACTGGAGTCTGCCGCGCCTCGTAAGGCCTCCCAGGCCCAGGCTGGCTAGCTTGAGGGGTAGTGAATCACGATCGGTTCCCTTGTAAATCACTCTGAAGCCCTTTTACTGCAGACTTCAGTGCCTCCAGAAGTGCTGTCGGAATAAGATTTCGAATGAGACGCGTGTCGAGGACGCCCAGGATGATGGATTTCAAACTGTTGACAAGTGAGCTGAAAGGATTCGTGGGAGTCGTGCCTTGAGCTGAGACAAGGGCCACGGCAACCAGAAAGAAGACGATGACTGAAAAGCAATGGAACTCGATGACGTTATGGAAAAAAAAGGTTTACAAGAGAGGATCTGGCGGTGGTTGAACGACTCTCATTTCCCCAATCACGGCGAGCAACTCACTAAGTTTCATGCTGTTGCTGGACGATGAAGATATTATACTTTGTCCAGGAATGAGCCGATTTTTATACTTTTCCGAATCTACGTCAAGGCATCGATTCCGATAGCTTCCCTCGCCACCCGATTCCGTTCACGCTGAAAAATCTGTCCAAAGCTCTCTCGAAACATATGGACATGGAAAGAATGCAGGAACTCACGGAAAGGTTCATCATGCTCTTGGTCCGTTGATCTGAGAGCATGAGTTGGTCGAAAGCCGGATATGACGCCAATTAATCTTGGATATTTCAGAAGGTGCTTAACATGATAGGAATTCCTCCTCTATGATCGACATAATAATGACTCTCATTTTAGACAGCAGTTTGCGCTGTTTTTGATGACTCGGTCTTTCCGGTTTCTCCTCCCCGGCATCGATGTGATCACGACAGCTATCGAACTCTCTCCTCGCTTCTAGAATAGACATTTGACATGAAAAACGCGTGAATAGCTTGTATAGGGTCCGGCAAGATATTCTCGCCAATTAGAAATGCTTGGCAAATCTCGAGGATGTGAGACAGTGAAGTCCCACTTGAAGCAAAATCTCGACGTGACGTTTCAGGACACTCGGTTCCGAACTCGACAGTTCCGAATTCCTCACCCGCCAGACTTACAAACACATCGCTTTCATGAGAGTCCATTGGAGTGCAATGCAAGTCTACGGCGCATCTACTAGCGCTAATTTTTACCTTATTTTCTGAGCTGAACTCTTAGAATAGCGTATTCCTCCAAGATAAGAGCATGGTCTTCATTAACTGATTGAGGCTATACCCGAAAATTCTAGGGAGGCGCTCAGAAAACTGTAATCGTCGAAAAACAGTTCACGAGCCACCACCATCGATCTGGAAAGATCGATGCATTTCAAAGTTGCTCACTACGGGATAGTGTCCTGAAATGGGACACCCCCCATTTTTACGAAAATAAGATAATTTTGAGAAGACGCTTGCAAGAATGGTTGAACATTGAGTCGCCGAAGAAGTGTCACAAAGCGCCGCATACCAATTTGAGCGGACGTCCAATTTGCGCGGGGGGAGATCCCGTAGTGGGTCCCCTCTCCTATATAATCGGAGAAGCTTCCGTTTAAAATGTGTTGCCCGTGTCAATGAAATGGATGCGCATTCTTGAGCTGATGTAAATGAGAGGGGTCAAACCGGCATTTCCCAGGCATCCCCAGGCATCTGGGATGCTCCTCCGGAGCGCTCGGCCGAAAGTTTCACTCATGCGAGCGTCCTCTTCTGCTTGAGTCGACTCTTCCATCAGAACGGCCTCTGCTGCTCAAATCAAGGAGCACAGGCGCGACAGCTACATCCCCTTTCAATCTCAGAATACAGCCGATGGCGTCAGCTAGACCCGTATGATTGTGAGTCTGAGTGATTTGGAACGTTTCAAGTAATTTTTCTCTGGTTTTTGAGGGGGGCCAATAGCTGATCATCCTCATCATTGCAAGAGAGTCCTGTGGGCCAGCTGAAAATTTTGGTAGGGCCAAGGGAGCTCGCTACTGACCTCATCCCCCGATCTCTCGTAGAAGGCTTCTATCTATGATAGCTTTGCAGGCACAGAGAGAGCCACCAATGACTCGTGAATAATGCAGATTGTATGGGGGTAAGTAAACGTTGAACAAAATGGTTTCCACGAGTGGAGCCTCACCCTGTCAGCCGGAATTAGAAACATGGAAAAAACCATCGGAGGTAGTGATGTCACTAGACATCAAATCCGTGATTACGGATTTCGGAATTTGCGGAACAAACGATAGAGCGTTCAGAGGAAGAGAATGATGATCCGACTGAAGTTGTAAAGCTGGATGTTCTCTTCAAAGAACCTCTTCGCATTTTTCACCAGGGCGTGAACTCTGGTAGAAATTGACAGCGCAATGCCTGTTGTACCGTCGACGTTTGGATATTTCTTGTCTCGCATCGGTGATTCGGTGACAGTCCGGTGAGTTAATCAGGAATCGGAAGACCGGCATACGGACTGTGAAGTATCCCAGTTCAAGGTCGTAGAGATGCTCAGTTTGCTGAAAACTCAACGTTATGTCGATCCATGCCGTGGTCGAATCACATTTCTCAGACATTTCGATCGCATCCGTCGGCACAAACATTCGTCTGAAGGAAGCTGTTAGTAGCTCATCGAAAACACTTGCAGACCGGACCGCGCGTCGAGATCGAGGGCCAGCGTTTACAATGATCCGAATCGATTGTCCTTGGATCATCATGATTCTGCCGGGAATTGAACCAGCCTTGGAACCTTAGAGCTTGTAAATTCTGGGAATTTGGAAGGTCGATCCTATTCTGCTCCTCGATGCTCTCTACATGTGCAGAAATGGCCCCCATGTGATGAGTTGATGACGCTTGATTTGTCTTGCTCCAGAAGGTTCCGTGGATGGAAGCAGAGTTTCGGGTTCGACGGAAAAAAATTTGATCTGATCAATGCTTCTCGAACGATCCATAGAACTTGTTTTGAGAACATGAAGGACATGCGTTCTGAAATTATGACAGGCGACAAAACTCAATTATCTCTTGCGTTCGTTGACGTCAAGATTGTTCTAGAACTGCTGCAGAACATCATTAAGCACCCATTTCAGAAAAAAATCTGTTCACTATTCTTTCTTCAAGTGAACGAGGTTAACGGAGGAATCCGAGGGCTCACGCGGTACAGTGGCCGAAAGGTGGACCCTGGGTTGACAAAATTACCCGAGAACGGTTTCCCCCTGTTCCGGACTCCCGAATTCCCCGGAAAATTCGATACGAGTTTGAGGCGGTTTTGATGCATTTTTCGGGTCTTCGGTGACAAAATGGCTCTCGTTCCCTCCCCCGGGATTGACCGTGAATTCTGTTGCCGAGATCATACTTGGAGGATTGCCGAGAGGCGCAACCAAACTGCCGCTCGAATAATTTGGATGCTTGATTCCGATTAGAACAGAGAAGTCCATGCGATTTTCCGATTCCCGGTATTTTCAGGAAGAAGTTACGAAAAATTAGTCCTTCGTCATATTCAGAGATCAGACCATGTCATATGAGGGCTGACCGGATTCAACAACCTAGCACTAATCTCTAACCTCCAAGATATGGGGACTTCTGTCCCAACAGGGATCGAAGGATCCGATTGGGAGTAGAAGAGGATTTGAACACCAAAACTGACGGTCGGTTTAAAGTGGAAAAGTTCTTATTGAAGCACTGCGGGATGAGAGTTGATAAACGACGACCGGCGGTACCTGCATTGATGCGACCTTCTCAACCCGAATTTTCCCATTCTAAATGCTTTCGATGAAAGGACTTGAGACCGAGCAACTGAACTCCGAAAACGACTGTCAGTACCGTATAGGTCATCTCCGTCCCTAGGTGGGGTTTCTCATAGCCAATATCTGTTGGAATACTCCCTTGTTAGCTTCACTGTATCCCTTCACATTTGTTCGAACCGGATTTTTTCGCAGAAAACTGTCTTTCGCTGTTGGGGTTTGGCGTGATAATAATGCTTTCCTCGATATCGGACACAGTCGCAGGAAACTCCAGATCAAAGATTGTCTTCGCCTCGGGGTTCGGCTCATTGTCAGCTTCATTCCCGTGAAGACGAATCGTGCAAATCGTCTCTAAGCCTCTGGTTCTCGATTCGTGGTCTCGAGCGTGGATTTTATTCACGGATTGTGCGATAGAGCGGAGAATCCGAAGGACGAAGTAATGAATCGAAAACAAATTGTCGGACTCGCTTTGTATTCCAGTTATTTTTCTGCACCAACATGCATCCTCAGAGGTAGAGCGCTTGAGCCGGTTACCGCCAATAACCTCTGAAATTCACTGAATGATCGCAACGAGAGTATGGTCGACCAGGACCTGAGACTCTTTCTCTTGTGTGTTTCCGCGTGCCCAAGGAAAACATCCGACTCATAACGCTGAATTATTCAGTGAATTCCACAGCCTGCTTCATTCAAAAATCTTCGGGGCTTTTGGAAAACCACCTTTCGCTCCAGACTAGAAAAACACAGGACTAGTCCTCGAGATACTTTTTTCCGAAATCAAGAACTCAGCTCCTATGAGAAATCCTTTTGGGTCTCGAATGGCGTTGATGTCTCGATACCGCTGCCCGCAGCGGAAAATGGACTGGCGTCTACTAGGGAAAGTGTCTGTCTTACTAAGTGACTGTCATTTAATCCTCGTCTATGGGTCCAAAGGTGATGAGCTTCTATCCAGTTGGCGTTTCGTTTGCTTCTTGACTGTAGTGCTGCTCGTGAAGCCCACCCTCAGACGCTGAACAGTGCTCATTCGCCGAATTCACGGCGTCGAACATTGAAATTATCGGAAGTACACAGTGGCGTAAACTTGATGTCGATGCTGACGAAGAGTTGAGACAGCTCTCGGAACAGTGACGGTTCCTTGTGATTGGAAATCGCTGAGCTCTGTGAGAGGGTTAACGGAGTCGTTCGACGATGTGATCCCCGGTTGACATCGGCCCAATTTTGCCCGAAGGACTGTATCCTACAGACGGAATGCGAGTACTTTCGTACGTAGACGACAGTGAGGACGATGACGTTGTCGAGGTCATCGAGGACGCTTTAACGCCGGAAGAAGCCGAACTTATAGCTGCGGAACGGCGATTTGAATACTACGTCGGAGAAATCGAGAATATTGGAGGTGTTGTCACAATATCACCGATTCTCAGGTGAGTCGAAATCGCTTCGCATAAGCTGGTGGCTTATTTTCTTCCGGCAGTATGATGTGAAATGACATTTCTTGAGACGAATTTCCAAGCTTGATACATATGAGCGCATTTGTGGCGTCTGGCAATCGAAATCGTGCAAGAGTTGCCGCCCTACAATGAATTAGGCACGCACGCTATCGGGAACCAAATGTTTCCTGCGCTTCCACGAAATTTCATTCGGAGTCGGTCTTAGTTTCAATCCAAACACGGCTAATTTCGTCCGCGCAGAGCTATTGGAACACTGAAAACTGCAAAGTGCCCTCCGTCACAACTGAGATTTCATTCTCAGCTACTCGGATTGACTCATCAGTGCACTCAGAATGAATCAATAGAGAGATTTTCCAACTCTTCCAAGTCCTCATCTTCGGAGCAAACTTTCCATCACTGAAGAGAAGCTTCATTATCGCCTTCAATCTTTTCGAGGATGACAGCTTGTGATCGAAGTGATTGGTGGCGTTCGGTTTCTCGAGCTCCAGTGATCGAGGTCTTGACACAGGAAAGACTTCGGTTGTAATCGCGAGTCAAGTCATCAGTTCACTTGACCAGAAAGGTTCAGCCTGAAACGACGAACGAGAAAGTTTCATCTTGCGCTGAGCGTCAATTGAAATTTACAAATCGACTCTTGGCGAGCTGAGATTCTACGCTATACTTCATCCGCCGTATCCCAAGTAAGAACAGCGCGCTTTGGCGTTGCCATAAATGTAGGAACTGGCTGATTTCCGTCGAAGCGATAGAATACGGAGTTTTTCGGAACATTTGAGCCTTCTCACAAGCCAGCCCAAAGTCGGAGAAAGTTGATAATGGACACAATTCTCGGGGAATCAGGACCAAATGAGCAGACCGTGGATTCCGAAGAATGCATCTGTGAACAGCGAGCTCTCTGCGGATATCAAAGCTCTTATCAAGGATATTATCCGAAGAAATGCTCCAGTAGGCTCGCTCCAATAATTTCAACTCAAATCTCATCAGATAGAACTCTAGACATGAAAGTCCTCCGTTCTGCATGAGATATGGAGCCTTTCCTGTGAATGGTCTCGAAATCATTTCATGTGTTCGCCGTCTATTCCGTCAAGGATGCGACAAAACTCAAACGGGTATCTAGGTTACTCCGACAGGTTTTGATGACTCAAGTTCTCTTTATTCCCATAAATGAATGAGTATTCATCTGATGGATGAAACTGAAGGAAGTCCCTGAACAAGTGCTGAGTAGGTTGCCCTAGCAACGGCCGTGTGATTAGTTGGTTTTCGTCAAGACAGGTTATGAGCATTTCGTTCGCTCTTCGGAATATCTCACCTTCCAATTTGAAACACAAGCAATAGCCTTTCTGAATACACCAATAATCCATGGTTAGAAATAGCCATTTTCTGTCTTTTGGTTCCTCTATTCGGAACCGAAGTGAAGTTTGAAATGAAGCGAGCTTCCCGCCAAAGATCACGTCATCATCTGCTCGTTCCTGCTGGTGTGTGTTGTTGTGCTGGCTGTTTCTTCTATAATTCTCTGCTGGTGCGTCTTCTCCTTCATCGTAGGGGCTGGCAGTGCTGACGGTGGAATAGTATAGCAGGGCAGAGCAGTGACTTGCTGCTGTCTGCCTGCTAGTGTGACGGTGTGCGAGCGGACTGCCTGTGTACAAGGTGCTCGGAACACCTATACGTTCCCTGGTGCACGAAAAGTAAATGTTTCGAGCATTAGCAGCCGTCGTCGATTCGGTCATCGAAACCATTCCGCTGTCGTTTCGTCTATGACCACGAGCAGTGACGAGTCAGCTGCTCGGAGCTCTGCACATAACCAGGGCTGGATGATTAAGAGCTTCAAAACTAAGAGAATAGAGTGGGATTCGTGGATCACGGAAACTTCCTCCGCAACCGATTGTGTCCGGAATGATGTGACAGCTAGCAGTTCGAAATTCTGATTTCGGTTCGCATCGACATGGAAGCAGAACAAATCTTGCTGTCGACGGTCGAAGATGCCGAGAAACGAAGACAGCAGGAGCACGAACACCTTCTCAAAGAAATCGAAACCAGCGATTCTACATCTGTTGGTCATGTTCTCAGGTAAATCGAACAAAGACCCGAACTGCAGGTTCTCTGGGATTCTGGAAACATTCCTCGTGAAGCTAGCAGGCACAGGGGTGTTCGCACCATTGAATTGTGGGAGTGTCGCTTTCACAGTTTTTCGAAGCGTTTATGCCGTCCTCGACAATCCAATCTGTCGCGGAAAAGGGCACTCGAAACTCAATCAGACGGAGTTTTCAGAGGACGAGGGCTCCGATTCGTGAATTTCTCGAACTCCGATTGGTGACACAAGAAAAATTGCTGGTAGTTAGAGGTCGAATATGAAGCTGGCGGAGATCGAACAAAAATGCGATAAATATCTGAGCCGATGTCCCTCAGATTGGGAAGGCCGACCGGGATATTACCTTGACATCAGGTGCCCGTTGCCCGTCATGTGGTTTTTTGCTGTCAACCCGATTCGTTGACTGAACGTAGAGAAGT
Organism: Neoseiulus cucumeris; assembly: GCA_021527715.1. Classification (NCBI taxonomy): domain Eukaryota; kingdom Metazoa; phylum Arthropoda; class Arachnida; order Mesostigmata; family Phytoseiidae; genus Neoseiulus; species Neoseiulus cucumeris. The sequence continues at coordinate 178,282 of JAJSRV010000108.1, forward strand.
CCAATCAGGTCTGATTTCCCGAGCGAAGTAGATTTGAATGAAGCTTCGCGTGAATATTGCCTCGAATCGATTTGTCCTCTCAATATTGATGTTCATCCAAACTGCGTAAATCAATGGTCGTAATATCAGTTAACCAAAGAAAACAATTTTAGAGAGTATGGGATTCGGGCACATGAAGGGTTGTTGCGGACGATTGTGTGGACAGCGCGATTGACAGTTACTTTTAGCTTCGCGGCTTCAAAAACAATTCACTTTGACTAGGCTGTGGCAATCGCCGCCCTCCTTTCCTTCATACGGGATATGACCAACTTGCCTATCTTCTGACTCATTCAAAGCCGCGGCGCTGTGTCGTCTCGTGGTTTAGTTTTCATGTCCTCACGTTGCAGTCATCGCTTATTGTCTATCTAGCACTGGCTTGGTTTTTGAACATTCCTATATATCAACAATGATTCATAATTTCGCAGAGCAATTTACGATGGAGACGATCACGCGAAGTTCTTGGAGAAACTTCGTGCTCGTATCGACGAACACTCGGGCGACATCCAGAAAATGTGCAATTTTCATTACCAAGGATTTATTGATTCCATTAACGAATTGCTGCAAGTCAAAAGTCAAGCTGCCAAGCTCAAGGTTTGTCAAGTTTGTTGTCGGAATTGTTGTTCCACTCAATAGGGGCCGTAGAACCTGGTCTTGTGAAGCCCCAATACGCGAACTGAGTGTGAGACCCGATCGAACCGATTTCTTTCCAATCAACAGAAAGAAGTGTCGCAGATTCACCAAGAACTGGGCGAGAGCACAGAGACAGCCCTGGCCAAAGGTGAAGCTCTAGTAAAGGTACGAAGGACCCAATGCAATATCAAGGCCGCAATAGAAGCGCTGTCCGTCTGTCTACCCGTACTGGACATGTACTCGAAGCTGACAGAACAGATGAACGCAAAAAGGTATCCAATCCGACTTGATCAACTAATTCTCGAGGTGTATTAGTTATTATCGATGATCCTCCGGAAAATGCACCATAATAGCGACTAACAGACTCCTTCTCTTCTGTCATTCAGATACTACCCTGCGTTGAAAACCATCGAACTGCTGGAGCACACGTACCTGCCTCTAATCAAGAAGCATAAGTTCGCAGGCGCAATGGAGCAGAGATTACCTCAATTCCGAAAACATATCGAAGAAGCCAGCATGACCGAACTCAAAGATTTCCTCGAAAGTATCCACGAGGTTTCTGCCAAAATCGGGGATAAATCCATCGAACAGGTACTCCGTCTTGCAGATCTTGGTGTTCGACTCTGGGTCTGAGTTGCTTCTTTTTATTCGGGACTCGCAGGATTAGAGCGATTCCGTGCTCGGTTTGAGTACCCGGTTGGAATAGAGCTTCCAGTTTCTATCACGCAGCTTGTTTCAGGCAACCGTGCAATACCATCGAGAAGTGGACGGTCTCGTCAACGGTTGCAATGGTGGCGCAGTGAGGCTCAAGAACAAATCTGATTTGGACGATGGCGATATGAAAGGGGCTCAGGAATACGTTGACTTCAGCCCGGTGTACCGATGTTACCACATCTTCACGGTTCTCGGTGTCGGAGAGAAATTCCAAGAGTACTATCAGAGCAGCCGAGCCGAGCAAGCGAAGATCGCTTTACAGCCAGGAATTAACTTATTAGCATCGCTCGAAGGATACCGTCAGTACTTCAATGAAGTAGTAGGCTTTTTCGTGGTCGAAGAGCACATTGCCCACACCGCTGGAGGCTTGCTCTCTCAAAATGATTTAGAAGCTTCGTGGGCGGACGCTGTGGAAAGAGTCACGGCTGTTCTTCGGACCAGTACCGGGTACTGTACGGAGGCACCGACGATCCTCAGGATCAAAAAGCTCATCACACTTTTCGCGTACACGCTAAAAGTAAGTTGTTGGAGTCAAATCTCTGAAATGCTGGAAAACCGAATATCATGTCTGGGGTTTCACTCCGTCGAATGGATTGCCAAACCGTGACACCTTGATCCATTGGCAAAACTTTTCCTCCAGGGCTACGGCTACAAGGTGGATCCTCTGATGTCACTCCTTATGGAAGTATACGAGCATTACAACGAGATTCTGATGAAAATGTGCAAAGATTCCTTCCGCCAACTCTTCGAGGAAGACACTTATCATCCAATGCAGGTTGATACTGAGGAGGAATATCGGTGAGTTGGATCGTAGTTGCGCCGGATTTGATTTCTTCCTATAATGATGATCCGGAATGGAAGCTCTCTGTGTGTCATCTTCGAAACAGCCGCCTAACCATCGTCTTAAACCTTCAGTCGAGTCCTGAGCAAGTTTCCGTTCAGGGATGAAGTTTTGGAGAGATCTCCTTTCCCTCGGAAATTTCCGTTCTCGAGTTTCGTACCAGCTGTCTACACGCACGTCAAGGATTTCATCGGCGAGTCTCTGAAGTTCCTCCAAGACCTCAATCTAAGGTGAGATCACGTATAGATTCTCTCTCGTTCCCGATGGGCTGAAATGATTGAGCTTAGCTCATAACTAGAGCTTGGAAGTTTAGGCATTATTCATTAATCAGCCTCCATCAATCCATGGATAAATTGATCGGAGGTTGATTACTTCGATGATATTTACCCAACAAAGTCATGCGCTGGAATAATCAGGCACTATTGGACTAAATATCTATCAATTCATATTGATTGATAGAGGTTCAAAAATGATTAATGCCTTAACTTCCAAGCTCTACTCATAACATACATGTGTATTCCGGTTACAGTCAATCCGAAATCGAGGAGAAAGTTCGCAAGTCCACAAACCTCCTTCTGACTCGAACTTTGAGCGGCTGCTTGACGGCTTTGATCAAGAAGCCGTCACTAGGTCTTCTCCAATTGATTCAGATCACGATCAACACGAATTACCTCGAGGATGCTTCTATCTTCCTCGAAGACCACATACAATCTATCTTCAAGTGAGTTTTCCAAGCAACTAGCGAGAATCCGTGCAAACAGCCATCCGCAGTGTCCTATGATAAAAAAGATGAACAATGCAGAAGCGAGCGAGAGATGCTACGGTGTGGTTACCTCTAGAGTTTTCTATTCAGTAACGTAACTCCTCTTTTTCACTCAGGTCATCGAGCAATAAACATCATGTATCCAAACTGCAAGGCAAATCCACCTTCAAAGACTCCCGGAAAGACGCCGAAGATCAAATCTATGAGCAAATTAAACGGAAAATCGATGAGAGCATCGAACTTGCGAATTACGATTGGCAAGCAGCGGAGGCTAAAGGGACGGCATCCCCGTACATGTTGGATTTGATAGCTTTCCTCAATAATGTCTTCCAAGCTTTCACAAATCTGCCGGTAAGTTCCCCGATTCGACTGAACCTTCAACAACACATTCGTTTTTCGATTCCATGCGACGTCGACTTTGTCGAGGGCTGCCGCGACAAAGTACGAGCTCTGGTTCGATGGTGCTGTTCCGGACCGTTCTTGAATCACGAGTACAGAGTTCTGCGGACGTCCGTTGAGGATGTTTTCATCCACGGTAGACTCAGAGAGGGAAGAGGAACCCCGTGGAACTTTTAATCCTTGTTCTGTGAAGATAGTGATTCCTAGTTGCCAAGCTTCAATGGTTCACGAATCGCAAACGCGAGTCGTTGCAGTGCATGATCGTAATGCGCTTCAGATATGCATGAACCCTACGAATGAATTGTGTTATACTTCCTGGAAGAAACAAGTGATCCATCGATCGCTATGAATTATCCACGCTGTACCAGAACTGATTGGATCACGCTGATAGTGGAACGCTATCAAATTTTTCGACAAAAAGAGATCCCTTCAAACTGTTAGTGTTTTTCAGTTTTTTGATGAGATCATGATCGGCTCTAACTGCGTATTTTTGTTTTTCCTTTTTTCCTCTCGCGACCCGTCTTGATATGCATGCTGTTCACAGGTTCGATATGATGTCGCCGAATTCAAGGTTCGTATTTTTTGAAATGAAAAAATCTTGGTGACGGTTCTACTGTCTCTCACTCTCCCTCTCTTCGAAGACGTCTGTCTGTGCGCGACAACTTGAGCGTCGGCGCTGTCGCAAGGTCTGTGTCGAGCGAGCAACAATATGATGGAGAGCTATTCCGCGAGTTTTTTGCATGGAGGAGTTTTTTGTGAAGATCTTGTTGCCATAATGCATGCGCTGAAATTGTGGGTACATCTTCTTGCTTGTGCTTCTTGTTGATACACTAATCGAGCTGTCATTGACGTTGAGAATCCGCTTCTGTCGTCGCTCCGTTGTCTCTTGATGCTCTCGTCAAGACATCGATTGCGAACGTCGTCCGCCTGTCTTCGTTTCTACGTCATCCACAGGAGCAAGAAAGAGCTAATGAAAACTCTGACCCTTCTCCTTTCCGGGACTCTTTTGAATTTCAAATAACAGGTGACGGTTGCCTCTGATTTGGATGAAGGTTTAACGGGATCTCGTGTTTCAGGACAAGGTGGCACAGACGGCTTGTATGACCGCTTGCCAACACCTATCCAAGAGGCTGTTGGATCTCCTCCGAAACGATGAAGTGAAATCGATATCAACGGGGGCGATCGAACAGTTCAATCTCGATCTTATTCAGTGCGAGCAATTCGCAAACTCGGAACCCGTCCAAGGCCTGAACGACCAAGACGCTCTGCCGTTGTTCTTCGTTGAGCTCCGGCAGTTGGTCGAGCTTGTGATGGACGAAGACTGGGCGACGTACGTTCAAGACTACGGCAAGAACAACGTCAAGTACCTTCGAGTCAACGCAACGACTGCTCTTATCATCCTGGAAAAGTGAGTTTTCATCGGCTTGATCAGTATCTCAATGCATCTCATCCGAAGAGTCTCGCCATGCATTTCAAAAAACTTCTCTCGTTTACCTAATTCGCCAATCAATGAATTCCAGGGTGTGCGCAGCGGACAAGAAACGCAACACTTTGTTGAACTTCAACCAACGGCAGAAAGAACGGAAGCGAGTTCAGGAGTCAGCCATGAAGCAACTCAGGATGCTGACACAGACAAATGGAATTTTTACGCATAACAATAACGCCCTCTAGTTAGACAGTGATGTTCTCAGAAGCATTGTGAGCCCGATATGCGGAGTGTGCTTGCATACACAAACGCTAATTCAGAACTGAGGATCTGTTGCCATAGTTCATTTCATATAAGATTGCCGGAAGCATTTATCTCGACTGAGTGGTAGTCGTTGCTCCATATGTAAAACGGTCAATCCGGTGCAAGTCTACACTTCATGAACTTGATGATAATCCCTGCGGCGTACCGGATTGATCGCAGTCTTTTTCGTTCGTTTCCGAGAAGTATGAGGTCACAAAAAAGCGATCCATGGAGATAACAACGTGGAATTGCTGGAAGGGCATGACATTTTCACGTGCCTTCTTTTCCATCTTAGAACGCGATACTGTACAGTGTAATATTTTGTCGGTTCGGCTTCAACAGACTTCAGATGCGGAATCGAGATAAATTATAATATAAATACATGTCTTTATTTTTAGCAGATCGATATGCTTGTTTTTCAATCACCGATAGTTTCCAGATCCGCGCAGGACAAATATCGATACGTCAGCCTGCGATTGAATATTTTACCAGGCGGGACGCGGTTTCATGCTGAGGTTTCACTAAACTAAGAATAATTCAGGACGACGAGGGTTTCCGAGGATAGAATAAGTTAGTTTTATTGGAGTCTTTTATAATGTGATCTGGGCATATCATCGCGGCGTGGCAAATCAAAGGCGAGATCTCCATGAACACAATACTGGGTTTCGAAGCGTTTGCTTTACGTCTTCATCTTGAGTAATGCAATCAATGCAACCATGAATACTGTAGCTTTTCCGTCCAATACAAAAATGGACGGGCCCAGTGTCATCTACTGCACGACGATTACAGTCTCGTTCGTAGCAATGTATCGTCATTATTTACAATTTCTCATCGAATGTCTACAAATCACTGGTGTACCAATTAGGGTTCATAGTATCTGGGTTTATATTAGGGTTGTCATAGTCCGACTCGACGTCCATCCCTTCAGCGTGCATGGGACTACTGTAGTTTCCGAGCGGACTCAGAGCCCCGTTGGAACTCATGTCAATCTGGACGTCCTGACCGTAACCTGAAATGAATACACCGCCAATGAGTCGGTCGTCCTCGAGTGTCGGACATGACATGTCAACAAAGCATACATAAACTAATTCGTAACAGAAGAGTGTGGAAGAAAAAATGAATGAATCAATCAACTCAAGAGGCTCGTCAACCTGACAGCGATATATAGCGCGCAAGGAAAAGCTGAAACTCATCGGGAGAACAACCAAGAAGTCTGACCTTCACTGGGCATTCATGAAGGCAAAAATATGAGGGCGAGCGGCATGAAATATCCCCTCCAATAACTTACCTCAAATTTGAATTTCCTCGAGGAGCGATTGCAATGGGGGAGTGATTAGTTTCGGATATTAGTCGAAATCATTTACTTTCGACAGGTCTGCTCATTGTTTCAGAGGAGACTCATTGAGCGGAGGAAGCAAGTTCCATGATTTTATCTCGAGTTGAATTGTAGCCCAAAGGCAGCGATACTTCTTCGCACTTTAATTGGACTTTGGTTTCGTTTGTTGTTATCTCATCTACATGTTTTTTTTTCGGATAATGAGCTTCACTTATCTTCACTTGCCATTCGATGATATGCACGAAAAAAATTGTTTCACGGAATTCGAGACCATGCGTTTTTTCATTGTGGAATAATTTCGCTCGTCTCATTCCGCCGTCATGAACTCGAGTTCTGCTAATTGTAAGATAGATTCGCGTAGACTTCTCTTGTCGCGTACCATGTCGTCGATTATAGTGACATACATAAGAGAGGTTAGACTAGATTCGTTATATTTGTCAGTCGAAAGTAATTGGTGGAACTTCCTGAGCAACTCGTCACAGAGAAAAAATCAGGAGTAGGGGAGGGGGAAAATTCCCGTATGGAAGAATCTCTCGGTGGATCTCTCATCTCTATCGTTTCCAGACCACGCTTCTCCCTTAACAGCTCACTTCAGATGAGCTACACTTCGTTCACGACAGTTATTCGTACGACAATCGGTGAAGCACAATGCTACGAGAGTTTTTCGCCAACCGATCATGACTGGCCTTCTCGATTAGAGGTTGTTACTGAGAACGAACGCCTCACCCTGGGCTGCGTAGTTGTTATTGTTGTTCTGCACGGGGCGAGGACCTCCAGGTACTCCCTGCGGGGGCGCTGGATACATTGCAGGGTTGTAACCGTCGGGATCGAATCCGAGATCCATGGGATCTCCGTGAGGTGGCTGAGGGGTTGCGTGGTCTCCAGGTCGCATCAGACCGGCATTGAGCTCCATGGAAAGTCTCTTTTTATAGTCCTGCGATTTGTCGTCGGACATTCGGAAAAGCACTGCTGCAGCGTAAGTAGCTGAAACAAAAGTTCGTCGCTGATCAAACGTTCCTCAAATCCTCCGGAATAACTGAACGAATTCACCCTCTTGGGTCCTCGGAAGACAACATCACCAATCCTGTACCGACATCTTACGCACCGACTGCTTCGTTTCCAGATCTCAAAAGTTCGGTCAAGGGCCCTGTTGCTCCGTCTGCTTCGATTTGATCAGCACCTTCACGATCGGCTGCCAATTCACAGAGCACGCCTGCTGCGACTCGCTGCACGTTTTCAACCTGGAAAAGCAAAGCAATGCATCAACTCAACTCAACTCAACTCAACTCTTGGATGCCTGGGGAGCCGCGGTGAACGAAGCCATGTGAATAAACCTCAATCTCGAAGCAGCTCTCACCTCCGAGTAGAGAAGTTGAACGAATACTGGAATGACGTGCAGCGACCGAATTAGAGCGCGGTTGTGGGCCTCTTTCGAAAGAATATGAAGTGCTCCCACGGTGCCTTCGACGATCTCCTCCATTCCTACGCCGTCAATCAAAGGCGCGGGGCCTCCATTAGCCCTGCTTGCCGTCATGTCACCGTACGCCTTGTGGAGAATTTGGGTGAACCTCTGAATGGCCCCGTGGTCCCGCAGTGGAGCGTGATTGTCGGCGTAAAGCGCTAAATTCCGAATGAGTCCAATGACTGCCTTAATCAGAGGCCACCTAGATGGCGGATGTAGAAGTTTGACGATCACTTGTAGGCCGTAGGTTCTCCTGATGGCTTGTTGGGCGACTTCGGCTTCTGGGTGGCGACAAGTGAGATGTCGAAGGGCACAAATTGCAGGCTCGGTGATTTCTTCGCGGTCGCCCGCTTGGATGACAGTGTTCACCAGGGCCTCACATCCTCCAACACGGCAAACGATCGATTTGTTTCGCTGGTTATTGCACGTGAGGTTTGAAAGGATGCCGGCTGCACATGTAACCACATTCATGTCCTGGGATGAGAGCAGAGAAACGAGTCTCCGAAGCAGTTCTTCGAGGTTATCCTGAGAATGATAAACGTTCACTATCGGAATCGAAAACGGTCGCAATATCTACAGCATGACCAGTGCATTTACATCAATTCTGGCATGGCATCCGGACTCCTCCGAATTCGTGCTGAAAAGAAAAATCAGAACATACCTGACGGATGGCAGCATCAGATAGATTGCGAAGTGTCCAGAGACAGTTGAGGACCAGGCGTTCAGATGAGTTGTTCAGATGCTGAGCTAACGCCTGCACACCACCAGCTTCCACAATTGCTGGTTTATTCGAGCAGCACACTGATAGCACCTAAAATCAAATCCGAAACGTCAGTTCGTCTTCTCGACTGTCGGAGCGTTTCGCATTTCGCCATCATCGAGCATATAGCATGTCATAAAACAAAATGAAACTCGAGAGAACTATTCCTCTCGGGCCTCCTGAGTTACCTTGAGCACTCTGGTGGTGGTCCACAGCAGTTTCTCGTAAGAGTAAATTCGCAGGATCCGGACGAGCTCAGTCGGTCCTCCTGATGCGAGAATCACCAACTTCGACTCTTGATTTCCGTATGCCAGGATCTGCAGGCAGTCGGTGACAATTGCCAAGAATTTTACGTTGTTCCTCTGGAGTAGAGACACCATATTCTGGAGTCCTCCAGCGAGACGAACCGCCATTTTGGATCCATCCTGGTGCAACAGTAGATTGTGGAGCGTTGTGATGGCGTAAAAAAGCACACTTTCCACTGGCGACGAGAGCAGTTTGACCAACGCGGATATACCTCCAGATTTAAATATGGCCAATAAACCTTGCTGGTGTTGCGACAAGTTATGAAGCGAGCCGGCAGCGTTGCGCGTCGTTTCCAGATCGTTCGAGGTTGTCATGGCCTTTACGAGAGCCGCCACCATTTGCGAAGAATTCATGATGGCGTGCCGAGAAGCCTCCTTCCTCGAGAGCTGGTGAACCATGACGGCCGCCTGCCCGACCACTACTTGATCCTCGTCATTCAGCAGTTTTATTAGCTCTGGGATAGCCCGCGTGGCCAGGTCGGCATCGTCTTGGTAGTTGATCAGATTCACAACGGCGTGTCGCAGCATTTGCGACGGTTCCGAAAGTCGTTGTACCGCTGTGGGTTGATTTGGGTCGTACTGTGTCGAAGGTATCTCCAGACCTTCGTCGAGAGTCTCGGGAAACATCGCCGCCCGGACTCTCTGCGACCTCGTTTGGCTGAGTTGTTGGCCAACATCATCAACACTCTGATCCCCTCCCATTCCGTAGTTTCTCCCCGAGTTTGAACCGTGATCCCAATCGAACAGCATTTCGTCCTCCGGCTGTCCGGTGCAAGACACGGGTCCTGCACTCATGATTCCTGAGTCATGGCCCGTACCAGTGTTTCCTGCCAAGTACGAATCCTGCTGCCACATCACAAGTTCCTGTTCTCGGGAGAGATCAGTGCCGACCGCAGGCCCTACTTTCTGTTGCTGCTGCTGTTGGTGTGGAGCTGCAAGATAAAATCTTTCTCAAAACCCGGTTCTAGAGAAATTGCGTCCGCGAGAATCTTTTGAGTCGAAACTGTTTGACTTTCGAGCATAATCCCTCGGGGAAGAGATCTTCAAATATCCGAAAGTTTCCTTGAACTCACCAGACTGCTGTTGGCGCCGCGGCGCTGTTTGTTGTACTGTTGCAAAGCTCATTGTAGCTCTGAACTCCGCTGGACATTAGAGACGAGAGATCCACTCTGGAAAACAAAAGCGAAATGTGAGTCCGCACCAAAATACAGAGTGAAATGTCGCCTTCGAATGCGGAAACACGTGAAACACGGCTTCCTTGGCAACGACGGAGCACTGCTTTCTAGAACGACAATAGAACGGGATACTTTGGCGACCAGGTCGTGGCCCCGGCCACCGACTTAAGCCAACGATGGCGGAACAATGAAATGGGCGTCGCATGCCACCTTGGACCGTTTCAGTTTTTAACACTTTTGTGACCGGAGAGAACCCGACGGACTGGGTTCGTTATCGTAACCTGAATCAGTGGAATAACTGAGACTGCATTCGTCAAAACTAGAGAGAACGATACTCGAAACAGTTAACCATTCTTTTTCGCAATAGTTTCCGATTTTATGATAAAGCCAAGCGGCTGCACCCAGTTCGCAAGATGCAGAAGAGTTCAAAGAGCTCAACCGATCAATCAGAGAGCAGCACCAATGCGGTTTTTCATCAAAATACGATCGACGTACAATCACAGAGAAGTCGAGATTGACAGATTGGAGAGACGGAGTGGGACTGCCTGCTGATGGAGTCACTTGAGAGCAGTTCGAAAGCTGTCACTTCGAACTTCACAGCTGAGCATGGTGCAAGCGGTTGCACACGAGTCCCAGTTCGGGACGGAGACTCACCATTAGAATACGGCCATCCTGATAGATTGTAATCGCTATATTGCGACTTTTACAAAGGAGCTTTCCACACTTCGGACACACTTTGTTAGACGCTGTCGGTAAACATCAAAGAAAGTGTGACGTCAGAAGCTAAGGGACCGGAACATAAGCGCGGACGGGAGACAATTTCGAAAACATGGCGGACTGCTCGCTGTCCGCCTGCCTGCCGGTCCCTACCTCTTTGGAATTAGCCACCCGGTACCAGCTGTCAAGTATTGGCTTCAATCCTTTGGAGAACGGGACATTGTTTTTTTACAAAATAACACCACATTCAAAATGTTGCCTTCGCTTGCTCCTAAGGTCCGCTTTGCTGTCATGAGAAAAACAACAGGGTTTTCTTTGTGATTTCCGAAAGTAATTAGCTGGCAAGGGACCAGCCAAATGCAGTGATGGGGGAGCTCGGGGGGCAGTGGCAACACAAAAGATTCGTCCCAGCTAGATGTTAGCTTGGATGGAGAAGCAATAAAAGCTGATCTCAAAGTGAACGGGAGAGCGGATCCCTGCTGAACATTCTCGAAAGGATCGGAGGAGCCCAAACCGAGTGGGCGAATACAGATAGGGAGAACTCGGAGCTTGAATCGGCGAGGGACACGAATAGTTCGATTGAAGTTCTCTTCATTCCCCGAACTCTATCGGCCGCCAGCTTTCTTTCGTTATTCTAAACTCCCTACATATTCGTTTACTTATTCTATCTTATCCTTCTACTCCTTTCTTGACCGTTTTATTTTCGCACTGCGTGAATATCCTCTTTCTTCATCGATTTCCTTCCGTGAAACCCCAATCATGACTCCGAGCACATTCCCCCTCCTCTGAATGGGGGGAGGGCTGTCGCTGAGATGAATATGTGCCGCCGAGAATCACGGCGCTCCATGACTTGAGCGAAGCACCCATATTCCGCCCATCGGAACCGACAGAGGATGGCCGCTCATGAAGCGCGACCCGGCGATTTATCCATCAGGATACTTTGACGACGGAAATCGAGCATCGGTCTGTTCTGCGGAACTGTCCTTCAAGTCGACCTGAGCTGCACGGGTTCATCGTGAGCCAATATGTGATTCATAGGTCTATGAGGCAATGAGGGTTCGAACTTCCGTACGAAGTGTAAAATATAAAAACCGTCCAGACTTACCGAAGGTCTGCTGAAGATTGATTGCCCCACTTCGGAGTGGAAACTGTGCCGAGTCGGTCGCGGGTCGGAATGATGAATTCCAAGTGTGAACAGAATCGCGGAACACGATAAGTGTGGACGCCTGATGAACTAACGACTGATAAGGCCCGAAGGGCCGCCTCTACCACACCCCCGAACTGACGGTCATAGCATGAACGGAGCGTCCGATGAGGGCCACTTCTGCAACTTTGAAGACGATCCCCATAATTTTCGGGCGCCCTCAGGGAGTTTAAAATCAGAGGCCGATCAGGTTCTGGTTTTCAACCACCTCGCCGTGAAACCTTCGAGAATGGAGAATACGAGTCGTGGGCGCAATTGAAAAGTTGTAACGACCTCGTTGGAAACGACTGTTCCGGTTTGAGCGACATCGCTCGACAAGCCTTCCCGTTAGCTGCCGCTGACCTGCTCTTTGGCGCAATTTGATTGCAAGTTCAACCGATTCAGGCGTGAGAGGAGCGAACTGATCCTCAATCAATTCGACTGAGCATTCATTGAAAACGACAGTGGTTTTATTTCACCTGAGATACATCCGTCTCATATCATCGTGGGGTTCGTTACAACGACGACGATTTTGCTAATGATAATGATTCGAGATGGTGGGCAGATGCATTCGTTCTCCGAGATGATGATAATGTGAATAGAATTGCACCTGCTGTTGCAAAGTTCCGACGAAGCGTTCTTCTGCTTTCATGATGGCTTCTTTGCCGCTCACGTACTTCGCATGCAGATGGTGGACCAGGTTCACCGTGAAGAATATCGCCGCGTTGGTCGGATAGGCGCGTATCAGTGCGGAGTTCAGACCACGGAAGAAACTGCGGCTCCCCTCTTGTGCGTACATCGCCTTGGCCGTCTGTAGGAATGGCTTGGACTGAGCCGAGCTCTGTATACGAGATTTGATTACGTCGATAGGGTATGAGATTATCCACGAGACGACGCCGGCCATGCCTCCGGCCATCAAGAGTGCCGATGTGCTCAAATCATCACTCTGCTTGTCACCGGATCCGAACATCGAAGAATTTGTGAAGAACTCGTAGCTTGCAAAGTACGCGCCGAGGGCGGGCCCGTCCCGGAGAAGAGTTGTGCCGAGTCCTCTGGTCAGAGCGCAGACACCTCCTTCGTTGAGGACGATTTTCCTCACGCAGTCTATTGGTCCCGCATAGGTTGTGCGCTGTCCTGTTGCAACTACAGAGGAGTCATTTTGCAGTTGCAATCGTGTCTTGACAAGCTCCAGGGGACCCGTGATGGCGCTCTGTACGGAACCTGAATGGAAGAGAAAACTGTCATACCCTGCGAAGGCTCTCATCAAGTGGTGTTTCAGCTGCATGGAAAGCTCGTTCTGAGTTACCTGCCACCATGCCCGCAAAGAAGTGCGTCGTCAATGAGTCCTGATCTGACAAATTCCTGGACATGTATCCATAGACTCCGAAAACGATTGCATTGACCGCCGACACGCCTATAATCGGAGATGACATTCCTCGGAACAATCCAGAAATCGACTCTGTTCTCACGACACTCTACAGACAATGGAATGTGCCTCGATAGAGAGGATGACGTGGATCTTGGGTCTGGAGCCGTACTTTGACGGTATCGAACGGATGCCCGACGATAATACCAGCGCAACCTAAGCGAGTGCAGAAAATGAGATCCGATTACAGATTTTCTCTTCTGGTCTTTGCACCTCATCTACGATTTCCATGATATCGGTGATTCTCACACGCGATAATGAAACTTGCCTCCGATACAACCGGCCACGAAATCCATCGTCGCCCGTTCGCTTGATCGATTTCAAGGACGAAGAATTGGCCTCAGTGGAAATTCCTCTTAGTTTAAAGCTGTAGTTCCTGGAAATATCAAACTTCTAGATAGACCAGGGCCGCTGATGTCCTTTGATAAGCAGCTCAGTGACTCTCGCTGTCCTCATCAGACAGAAAAAATGTATCTTGGGCTGAGCGAAGAAACTGTAGAAGCAGAGCCCGTCGCTTACCGTTGATCTAGCGGTTCCTATACGGCTTTGAATCTGAACTTTCTGTAAACTTGGAAAGATTTTTCGTCTCTCAGGAGCGACTCAAGCCAACTCATCCTAGTCAAGACTCAGCCGTCATTTGCGTCTGGCCGCCCGAAGATCCATCACAAACTTAAGTATTCGAACACGGGGAGAGAGTTTTATTGCTTTGGAGACTTTGCCTTATCGGGCAATTTACGCGAGGCGAACAATACGCAATCTCGATCGAGGTCTTCCCGACGAATGTGTGCGGAAAAAGTCGACTCGATCGAAGAACTCTGTTCCTGATTTGTTTCCTAGCGGTGAGCTTTCACGAATGACCGCACAACAGCGATAACGCGAATCGATGCCGATTCCGTAGTTTTGCTGTTTTCTGTTAACTGGTCACAACTCTGGAAAATTCCGGTCCTCCATCTTTGTGCTCGTCCAGCCCGATGACCCCCAAAACAGATCTATGTGTGATAGCTGTTTGTTTTGAGTCGTCGTTGCGCTCATTGCACTTGGACGGGAGGTTCTTTGCAAATATCTCAAACATCCTCCTTAACAGTGTTTTTCTTTAGACATTTCATCCATCGCAATAGGAAATCCAGAGCGAACCGGTTCCGAGTGAAGCTAGACTACTGCCGCATGCGTCGGTGGCGAAGCAGTAAAGCTGCTTTGAAACACCTCTCGAAATGGGAATCCTATCTGGATACCGGAGTCTCATTTAGATACTATGGGAGCTTCCGACTGGAAGATTCCGCAAGGGAGATTGCTATTCCGGTGACAACATTGTGGCTTGGGGACATCGCCAGGATTCTCCGTAAACGAGGAGAGGAGGTTCTAGCCTCTCAACCATCGAAGTTACGTTCCCTTATCAAAATGACAGAAGATCCGAGCGGCAACATGCGTTCTCGGGTCGAGATTGAACTCAATCAGTGTCACCGGTACGCCGACGGAAGCATTAGCTTTGTTTACAAGAAGCTCTGCGTTTGCGACTTCGAGGATGATTGTTCCCGATGCGCTCGTCGTCTGGTCTAGTGGAAATTCGAAGGATTCCTACTGGAAGGGAAGGTCTTTCCTTGCGTTTAAGGTATAAAATCCCACAACTGTTTGTTAGGACCTTCGTTGAGATACCGTACTCAAGAAGGTCCTTTACACCGTAAAGATCTTTGACCTCCACGCTCCCCGAATCGGTTCATATTGAGGAATTAGGCCACATTGAATCTGAAAAATGTTCGACTAGGCTGAAATTCTATACGTGCTCGGACATGAGCGAGTAGGGTTTAAATATTTGTCGCCCCGGAACATCACGACGGAGTCGTTCTCTGTATGGGTCGGAGTCGGAACGATAACGGTCTTTCGTTGTTGAGGAAAAACATAAATTTATTCATTTTAGATTGACGATATTCGATCAATCACATTCCTGCCAGAGTGAACGGCAATTCCAAGACAATTATTAGAATCCGGTCGGATTCGTCATCGTAGGGAACGCATCAGGAAAAAACTCCTAAGGATACGTTGCGGTCGCTTGATGGTCCGAAGTCGGTCTGCATCTCTGTTAGATGACCCATTCGACGATTCCTTTTCTCTCAAAGTGCTCACCGTAATGGGTCGATACGCATTCTTTGTTGACTTCGATCAGCTCGACCACATAATAACTGTCTTCTGGGTGGTATTCGTAAACTTTGAAGACGAGAATCTTCTCCTTCAGGCCCGCGTACATTTCCAAGTCATTGCCTGGTTGCTTCTTGAAAGTCGTATCTGAAACTTCAACTCCACTGAGGACGAAATCTCATTGGCTTGATTCTTCTACTAAAGAGTGAAACCCTAGTCTTACTGACCTTGAAGTTTACATCTAATCACTTGCTGAGGCAATAACAAATCGTCCTCTATGGGGTACAAGTTCTCCATATCGACCAGGAGAACCGCCCCGTGATCAACTAGAAACACTTTGCACCTGGAAGGCATGAGGAATCGCTTGAGAACATGTATCAGAGAACAGGGGTCGTGAATCAAACATTATTCCATCGGATTCCAAGGACAGTGAAGACGTTTCGATCCAGTTTTGACGAACTTACTTTTTCTCCTCGCGCCACAAAATCTTAGCTCGGTACCATCCTTGTTGGACATTGCCCAACATCCCGCTCTCCGGTTTGTCGATCCAAACCACAGCTAGAGGTTCGCTGGAGCTGATGTAACTACGCCTCTTCCCTCCGCGTTTCGGGCCCGTTCCGTGGCGTTTCGATAACTCGTGTTTTATGTTGAGGAAGTCGCGCTCCAAGTTCGGTTTGCACTCCAGAACGTCCCAAATTGAGGCAGCACCATAAGGTAGGACAAGGTAGATCGAACCGTTCTCATCAACGTGTGTACACAAACCAAAGCCATGGCTAGAAAACATTGCTTGAATGATGGAGAGATTCGATATTTTGAGTCAAGATCGAATTGTATGTCGCAAGGGTTAGCAACTAACAAGTCTTGTCGTAAGTTG
Organism: Neoseiulus cucumeris; assembly: GCA_021527715.1. Taxonomy (NCBI): domain Eukaryota; kingdom Metazoa; phylum Arthropoda; class Arachnida; order Mesostigmata; family Phytoseiidae; genus Neoseiulus; species Neoseiulus cucumeris. The sequence continues at coordinate 194,768 of JAJSRV010000108.1, forward strand.
ATGTCGGGATAGTCTCGGAATTCGACGGTTGTTCCGGTTGCCGTCAAAGTTTCTTCAATCGGTATATCGTGTTTGTGAGGACACATTTTGCCATCGGAACAACCGCCCAACTTTCGAAAGCTGGGGAAGATGAATGGGACTTTTAGAGAAAATGCTGCATGTCACCGAAAATCTCCAATGAAGATTCGGAAGCCTGATTTCCTCATGAAATGAGTCGGGGAGTGTTCTCGCAGCTCAACTTACTTCACGCATATCTTCTCTCTGTGCTGGTTTCGTCGGGCAACCTGTTTCGCGTTCGCTATACTTCGAGCTGTGATGATTTCTCCTTGATTTTCCCCTATAGAGCAAATGGACCGAGTTATGGCATGAAAAAGCGGTATGGAAGCAGCATGGAATATTTCAGAGCGAACCTCACCTTCAACATCAACAGGCACCGCCCCGCTGCGAGCGGTGTATTTTATGTTTTCATCCGACTCTCGTCCCGAATAATCATCAGCGACATCGCTGAAGTCTTCGTCGCTACCAGCAACATTCGAGATACCCCTCAGATTGTTCCGCTGAATTTCTGCAGCCACATCTGACGAGTTTCGACGACTTGGTTCTCCGTTCGTTACCGAAGCACCTCCATTCAGTTCCGAAGGATCTGCGCGTCTTTGTCTGGATCGCTCTCGTGTGGAGCTATTGTTCGGTGTGTCTAAGCTCGGAGATTCCGGTGTGCGGGCATCTGTTGTATCCGACACCAGGGGCTCAAATTTTATTCGCCCATTCGAGTCAAAGTGGTTTCTGGCTCCGGGTGTTCTGCCCCCATGGTCATCCACATCGTGGTTCGAAGATTGAGCTTCGTCATTCGTTCGGGTATCGCCGCCACCAATGGTTCGAGACGTGCCATTGGAGTCCTGACCGTCTTCAAAGAAACTGAAAGCGAACGGATCGTTTTCTAACATCAAACTTCGGATTCGTTTGCGATTCATCTTTCACATAATCATCGTGTCGATTGAATGACGAGTGATACCAACTTCAAGCGAAATAGCTGCCGCATAGAGATCCAATCTTCGAATCCAACTTCCACCTCGGCTGGAGCCCCAGCCGTATGAGGCTTCCGCTTGCTACTTATGCTGAATTCATCGTCGAATGTCAAGCGGAACTTCACTTCCGGACAATATTCGAAGAGTTCGACGATCTGTCGAGGGGAACACTCGATTTCCTTGGGGAGAATCCGCAGGCTCTGCGCCGGGCCGGCGGTGAGGACTTCTGGTGGAATCTGATGAGAGAAAGGTCTGTTCAGCTATCGTCGACATTCTTCCTCGATTAGGTCGGCCAGTTTGGCTCCATGTCGAAAGGGTACACACCGGAAATATATGTTTCACGTCGACTGAAACTCGATGACCGCTGTCAATGAGGGAAACTTCCGCGCCGTGGCATTCCTGATGTGCGTTGCTGCAAGATAACGTGAAAATTTTAGTCCCAATGATGATAATGATGCCTTTGGGTCCGGAGTCCGGATATCCTTTCGGCAGGACAAGTTTCGGATGACGCTTGAAGCCAAAATGAGCACACATATTTGGGCCACCAAACGAACTCACTAAAATTTCTCCAAAACGTGAGCGCGATGCCAGTGGTCTCCTCGCCGTACCATCGCAAAGTCTGGCGGTTCTTCGGCGTTCTGATCATCTGTGATCTTCCGGCCGAATTCTTGCACTTTCGAGTCCAAGCTACACATTTTGTCCGGGTCATAATTGATGTAGAACGAGAAGGGGTTCAGGTCGTACACTGTTATATCTTCCCTTTTGCACTCCAAAACTCTCGGGATGTCTCCAAGAGGAGGCAATTTAGGATTCGTGGGGCCCTGGAATAAAGTTTAGCTCATCATAATTATGGGAGCAATGTGCTATGAGAGAATCAAAGTGAAAGGAAGGAACGCAAACTCATTCATTCCGAAAGAGACAGAATCCTTGTCATAGTTCTTTTGATTTCAGGTCACAGTGAGCACCCACTGGAAGCATTTCGGAGGGAACCGAGGGCTCGAATCCGCTCTTGGAATTCCTCCCGTGAATTTGAGCACAATCGCTCCTATTCAATCAACTTGTGGACTCCGAGCAGCTAGGTAGAGGTCGATTTCTCGAGATGAGTCACACAGGAATCTGCCCCGCGCCGAAAGGCATCGGAGACGTTGGATTCACGCACATTCCGGCACAAGAAGGTGGCCGCATCCGAAATGGCCCGCCGAAAATTCATTTCAGAATTGCTGAACGGTTGTTTGTTTGCCACTTAAGAGAAAAGAACCACCGTGGGTAGGGGGGACTGCACTTCTAGGGAAGCATCATGAAATGTCCGCTACAGCGGTAGAAAGAAATGTCGTTATCATCACAGCTAAGGTGGCAGTCCTGGTCCAGTCGGAGAAAAGGTTTCGGCTCCTTCCTGTCAACCTGTATCACCAGTTCGAGCACTTCGATTCATGAGCATCGAAACGCGCATAGCGTAAAGACACGTAGATTGGCAGGCATTTAGCACAGGGAGCTATACAGGAATCCTCAGAGACTTCAGAAACACTCACGTGAACTGACATCGCGGGAAAGTTCAATCACCAACAGCGGCGTGAGTGAGACAGCACCGTCGCAGCAGCAAGAACAATTTTACCGGGATTGAGTGAAAGATTTTGTGGGATTTGACCGGTAAACAACATCGGCATCGCCAGGAGGGGGCTGGCACTTCGAGCAACGTTAGACAACTGAATCAACTCACCAAAATATTTTTCTTCATCTCAGTTACCTATTTTGAACTGAAAGCGAATGTAATACGAGGTGGTTGAAAAATGTCGCCAAGTGTTTCGATTCTTTGATCAAGCTGACGTCACGAGTTTCCCTCTCATTGTTTTGTTGATGTATGTTGAGCGGCGACGTTTCTAGCAGACGATGCACCGAACCGGGAATCAAAACTCTCTGACAGCCACTCGAATGCGCGCGAACTCGTTTAGAAGACGCAGTTACAGGTGACTGCAGTCATCAACAAAAACAGTGTGCTTTTACCTCAGTATATCACGCTGATCTGGATGAGCGTGACCGTGAGCATTCATTCAACAATGAAGGAGAACTAAGAGACTGCGTTCCCAAACGGCTCATGGAGCAAAACAAACACATGTTCAGGCACGTTCGCTCTCAACTTCAGCTGAGTGACTTCACGGAGTTCGTGGCAAAGTGTATTGGAACATAGAAGGATCTCAACCTTAAAATGTCGGAAGAAAGCGAGCAAGCCGAAGATAAGATGGCGACGAAGCCCCGATCAGCCTTGGTTGAGATTCGGATGGTGAACATCAATTTCCCGTTTGAACCGTACGAGTTACAAAAGGAGTACATGTCAGCAGTTTTGGAATGTTTACAAAAAGGTTGGAATGCACTCCTGGAGAGCCCGACTGGCACTGGAAAAACTCTGAGTCTTCTCTGTTCATCGCTGGCATGGTTGGAAGATCGTAAAGCCGCCATGCAGCTAAATTGTAAGTTTCAGGCACAAGTGTCCGCCCTCAGAGTGACTGCCTCGAGATCCTCCCCAATATTCTGATCGCGTAGCAGTAAACGGATCCTTTGTTCATACTTTTTTCTTTCCGATTCAGATGCCGGTGGCACGCTTCCGCAACTGAAACCGGCCGAAGCTCCAACCCAAACATCATCGTCTTTCGATTTTTACCCTCAAGTCCTCTATTCGTCTAGGACTCATTCACAGCTCTCCCAAGCGAGCCGCGAGCTGAAGCGAACAAAGTACGGATACATGAACAGCGTCGTACTCGGCTCAAGAGACCAACTGTGTATCAATCCCGAGGTGAACGGTCTTCCGACATCAGCTCAGAAAATCCGGAAATGCCAGATCTTGGTCAATTCGAGAGCCTGCGAATATCATCGGAATTACGAAACCAAAGTCAGCCATGAGGATTTCACGAACAACCACGTGGTGGACATCGAAGATCTCATGACCCTCGGCAGAAAGCACTGCTGCTGCCCGTACTACTCGACGAAAATACTCCGTAAGAAAAGTGATGTGGTTTTCGTGCCCTACAACTATGTTGTCGATCCCTCAACGAGACGGGCGCAAGGTATCGGCCTAGAACGGAACATTGTGATCTTCGACGAAGCCCACAACATCGAATCGTTCTGCGAGGACTCACTCTCGTTCTCGATGACGTCCACGGATCTAGCGGGTGCGATGAAGGAAATCGATGCTGTAGCCCAGACGTTGGCCAATTCGGACGAAGCGGATAACATGGAATTCAACGTGGCTGAGCTGTCGGTGTTGAAATCAATGCTGGGCGAGTTGGAAACTAAATTCGATCAAGCGGCTGAATCGACCAAACACTACGACGGAGACTTCATAGTTCAGATGCTGCAAGCCTCAGAGATCGATTCTCAGCACGAGCGTATCACGGGACTGCTGGATTCGTTACTCAAATACATCCAGAGTATATCTTCACAAGGTCCCTGGGGTCCGAAGGGCATTGGACTTCAGAAAGTTCTGGACATGCTCTCTACTGTTTACTCCGGAGGTACAGCGCAAGAGCTCCGCGAGAGCTTCAAGCTTTACTTCGAGCATCCGAAAGAAGGAACGAAAGAAGTTTTTGTGGTCGAGCGCAAGAAGAAGAAATGGGAGCTGCATTTCGTATGCCTGGCGCCGGGTGTTCGCATGAAATCCATAGTGCAGGCTGGGGTACATTCCATAATTCTCACCAGTGGAACCCTTTCTCCGATGGGAACTCTGGCCACAGAACTCGGCATTCCTTTCCAGATCCAGTTGAGCAATGACCACATCATCACGCCGGATAAAATTCAAGTTCTGTGTGTTCCAAAAGGACCCGATTCCGTTGAACTCATATCAACCTATCAAAACCGCTCGAGTGAAAAATACGTTCGCAGCCTCGGCCTCACCTTGAACGAAATGTCTCGCAGAATTCCTCACGGTGTTCTCGTGTTCTTCCCGTCATTCGCTTGCATGAAAGCGCTTGTCGAGAAATGGGAGGAATTCGGAATCATGCGAAGACTAAGAGCCAACAAACTGGTTCTTCAGGAAGAGTCCGGGTCTTCGTCTTTCAATTCGACGATTCAATGTTATAGAGACGCAGTGATCAACAACGCTCAGGGTGCGATGTTGTTCGCCGTTTGTCGTGGCAAGAGCTCGGAAGGTGTGGACTTATCGGACGAGTTTGCACGAGCCGTCATCATTGTGGGCATTCCGTACGCACCGCGACAGGACAATCGCGTCAAGCTCAAAATTGACTATCTAAATAAATACGGTTCCGACGGTATGAACGGGAACACGTGGTACCAGATCCAAGCGATAAGAGCCATCAACCAAGCTATCGGTCGCGTCATCCGACATCGCAACGATTTCGGTGTGATACTGTTCCTTGACAAACGCTTCGCTGAACAAGGAACCATCTCACAATTGTCCAAGTGGGTCAGAAATCGAGTCGACACACTACGAGAGTTACGGAAAGCTATTGTAAGCGTTTCGAGTTTTTTCCAAGCGCACAACGAATGCGTGTCCAGTCGACTTACTAATTTCTCCTCGGGAAACGCCGCGTTCGTGAATAGTTCTCACAAATTGCCCGGTAATGGAAGCGTCCTCCAGGACGAGAAACCGTTGATCGACGTCAACGCGGAATTGGAAAAGCAAAGTCAGAAGTTGGTCGAGATCTACGGACAAGGCACGTCGGTCGAAGTGAGAGCGGAGATTCCGAAAGGGAAAAGTGTACTCGAGGCCGTGGAACGATTCTCGGATCATAATCAAAGGAGTTCTTTGAAAAACCTGCCGACGTTGTTCGAGCTGAAGAAAAGGACGGCATCGAGCGCAGTTTCGAAGAAGGATGATCTCAAAAGACGGAAGCTCAACGTCCCATTGCACGACATGATGGCGAACGAAACGCAGGAAGAAGGTTCCGTTCCGAGCATGGCAACTGCGGAAGAAGAGACGCCAAAAACATCGGAAATTCCGAAAACTTCAAAAGAAGAAAGTCCGGCAGCGGACAAGACTCACGCTCCAGTTCAAACTACTCAATCAGACAGAAGACAGGACACCCGCACTATCCTGCAAAATGTCTTCCAGGAAGTTGAAAAGGCCTGCGGTTCGCCGGAGCCGTGGCGTAAACGTTTGATAGGTTTCATAAAAGCATTGAAAGAAACCCGGAACTTTGAGGATTTCGTCGGATCTCTCGCGGAAATGTTCCTCGAGGCGAAAGCGGAGATTACGGTGGATCTTCTCTCGTGTTTGGGGAAGTTCGTTGCCGAGAATCGCTGTCGATTTGGAATGGAGATCGTGGCACGGGTCAAGCTAGTGAACGACTCTGTGCGGTGTGCTAGTCTGAAGAGACTCAGTGAGAACCTATCAGCCGTTCCGCCAAAGTTTGCTGTTTTCGTTATTCGGTGGTGCCTGGAACCTCTGCCAGCGCTCCTCGAATATTTCGAAAAGTTCCCACCGCCGAATGTCGACACCGCGACATTCCAAACTTTATAAGGAGAGAAAATTCCAACACAGCGAGAAGCTCTCGAAATCGTCAAATCGAAATTGAACGCAGAGAAATGTAAATTCTTTCTCAAAGAAATGAAAAAGTTCACCATCGAGAAACAAATCAGCGTACTGACTGACAATCGCGATTTCCGAGAGAAGTTTCGTGATCTTCGAGAAGATATTGTGATTTTGTTTAACATAAAATATTACATGGATTTTCTGATAGCTATGGGAAATTAGGAATCACTTCTTGAGAAAGAGGAGAGTTCCTGTGAAGCTCATAAGAATTGGTGGAGGAGCGGTGGACCTCGATTGGCGAGCTTTCATCTTATCATTTCCACTTTCTAGATGTTATTAGTGATGGTAACCACTGTTTTAGTCTCGGATCGAAGACGCTAAATCTAGTTCATTGAACATATCCTCTGTGAATATGGGCGACAGTTGTTCGACGTGTACAAGCTAGATATAAGATAATCATATTTAACTAAAATATGACGAACAATAAAGCCATTATTCACACGACGAGATTTATATTTCTCCAGTCATTTCTGGGGCTAACATCGTTCAAAAACTTTGTAGAGTTCTTCAGTCGAGGTCAATTTCACCATTATTCCATTGTACTTTGAGGACAATTTGATTTTCTTCCTGGCCGCTGGGAAGACCAAATCCTTCAATGAATCTTTGTCACAACTTTCAGCATACATCTCCGATATGACCTGACAAATTCCTTGGAAGCATCGCTTCTCGTCATCGTAGTCGACGTCAGAAGCGAGGCGCAAGAGAAACAAAGGTAGAACGCCAATTCGAGGAACAAGACCCTCGAGTACGATGGGCAATCGATGCAAGCCGTCATCCGAAATCCCGATTGAGAAGTAACACTTGAGCATTTCAGCGTTGGTCTCGAGTTTTCCACACGCATGCTCCACTAGCTCCGCAGCGTTACTCGTCTCAGCATCGTATCCGGATCTCGCCGATCTCAAGGATAATCTCAACGCGTTCTTCAGACTCAGGGCCTTGAACTCGAATGCTGGGAAATTCGCGAAACGATCCAAGCAATTTTGATAGAAGAAGGCAGACGTTAATTGACGATGGTTTACCATGATGAGTTGGGTTCCGATCTGTATCAGGGATCGATTCTCTGCCACGAAACCGACGTAAATCATCTTTGTCAGGCTCCGACAGAGTTCAGCATCTGCTTCAGCTGCGAGCTCTTCCTTGAGTTCCTCGATCTGCAAAGATACAGCGTTTGTTGGACTTCCAATGTGCATCGACGAGCGGATTCGAAAACAGAGAAATGAATGAGAAATGGATCCACGTACGCTTGTCAGCGAATGCTCAACTATTTCGTTGGCACTCCCAGCAGCTCCTTGTTGAGTGAACAGCGTAGTGATCTTCTCTTGGCTGGAGTCGTATCTCACAACTTCTTTATCGCGTCTTTGCTCCTCGCTGCGACGAGGAGTCGCTCCAGAGTCACTAATTCTGGCCGTAGAGATCGATTGCTTGGTGAGGTAGTGTCTGTAAAAGCAAGGAGCCATGACTCCCTTGGAATCTAGGGTCTCATGAATCTAAAGAAAGTGAGAACCCCGATTCTTTTCGCAAAAAATAATACGATATTGATGGTAACCTGGAAGAGTCACACGAGAATAGCACTCTATCGACTTCTTCTTGCAGTCTGGTCAGAATGTATTCTTGATGGAGGAAGCCAACTTCGCTTTTCGTCGGGTGCAAGTTGACATCAACGTTTTCCGACGGCATTTCAAGCGAAAGATAGACGAAGGGATGATCATCTTTACGGAGATACCTTTGGTAAACAACATCCAAACAGCCTCGAATCGGCGCGCATTCAACAAGCCTGTACGATGAAGTTTGGGAATGATTAGGTTATTGCAGCGAGATTGAAAATATTCATATGAAATTCTCGTAGCATACGAACGAGATGCCAGCCGAACCTATTATTTATGAAGAGCACAAGCTGCGTCCTTCTCTTGTTACTGTAATTCGCTTTCGTGACATATCCGTGCGCTCTGGAAGGAATTATCTGCTATGATGACATCACAGCACTCAGAGCGTTCCCAAGAAATGTAGGAATAGGTGCTAATTCGTCATCTCGTACTTCACTGCTATTTTCTCGTCGATGAATTCCAACCGCAGCAGCTCGCGAGCGATCTCTTGGCCGTAAAGAGTTCGTATATTGTCGAGCACCGTGGAGTTCTTCCGAGTGTTCACTGCGAGGCTGTTTTCGCCTTGAAAGAGAGGAGCGTTCACTCGTGAGAATCGATTGGTGCCTAAAGGCAACGGATTTAAATCCGATTCTCGTTATTGAAGAAATGATGGACTTCCACAACTCAGAATCCTAATCGAGATCAAATATTGGTGTTCACCTTGCTTGCTCAATGAGAAACCGATGAGAGGGAAATGAACAGCATAATTCGAAACCACGGCTTCGCAACGTCGAAACTCGTCTGCAGGCGACCTGAAAGCCTCACGTCTTTGCGGTACATTGAAAAAGAGATCCTCAACTGTGATGGTGGTTCCACGATTCATCGCCAACGGTTTCGGATCGTCCTAGAATGAGAGAACATTTCGATTGCAGCAAACTCCTCCATGAGGATGGACTCCACGGTGTCGTGATTTCTACCCACCAGAGGTTTCCCATCGCTGTACTGACATACATATCCCACGGTGGATCGCTCAGTTTTAGTCGAAATTTTCACGTGAGCAACGTATGTGATGGATGCCAACGCTTCTCCTCGGAAACCGAAAGTTGAGATTTTCTTCAGGTCGTCGAAGCTGTTTATTTTCGAAGTCGTGAAACGTTCACACACGATCGCCATGTCGTCTTTCGCTATTCCGCATCCGTCGTCCTGCGAAACAGAGTCATTCGGATTCTCAACGCTTTGATGCGCAAGCTGTGGTTGACCCTGAGGCCTTCGTACAACATTAATCTTCCACTGGGGACACATCAAACCTGAATTTGTATGAGCTTGAGGCCGCCGTTGTTGAGCGTGACAGCGATATTAGTGCTCCGCGCATCGATGGAGTTCTCAAGCATTTCTTTGATAGCATTGCAAGGTCTCTGAATGACCTCACCAGCAGCGATTCTGAAAGATAGGGATGGTGCTCAACCCATCGTTGGTGTGAGCCGGGAAAACATAGGACAAAGACAACGGAATTCGACCATGAACCAAACTCATTACGGAAGAATACCTGTTGACGACGTCTTTCGGGAGTGCGTGAATCCGGTTAGCTTCCATTGCAGAATCGAATTGTCCCTCCTGTTTTCCTTTGCGTCACTTCACTCGGGAAACACCGTAACCTCGAATAGGCGTTCAAGCTCTCGCACGAGTATTGATAGGAATGCCTCTCAGGAATATTCAACTACAACCACATCCATATGCGAATTGTCGCGGATACTGCTCACAAGAGTTGCAGTCTGATCATTTATTATCTTCGAGAACACTCTGAGGCACTTTGCACACTTCGCAGAGGATCAAGTCCACGAACGCTCCAAACATGTTCGCCGGCGGCAATGCTCTCATGAAGCTGAAGCCGTCAAAAATCCCTCGGAAGGGAAGACATTGTTTCGTGGACTCTTAAACATGCTGTTCTTCGCGCGCCTCCAGCACGTGTGTGGGATTTCGGTGGGATATTCAAGACAACCTCGATTTCGAATCAGAAAGAGGAAAACTTTCAGCGCGAGAACCAGTGCGGTCTGGCCAGACTTGCGAAATCTTAGATGTTTATTCGACTCCAATCTACCAGGGTGCTTAGTTATCGAAAATTCAAGGAATAGAAATATAACAAACTGGAAATAAGAGAGGATGAAATGCGATATCCTCAGTTACATCCAAAATCGTAGTTTATTACAGGCTCTCGATACACCAATAAGTTCCCAAACAGCGCTCCCTAATGAATACTCCGGATTTTCTTGAACTCCTTGTAGATGCTCATTTGCTGGATAAAAGGATCCCATTGCCATGTCTGAAGTTTTCCATCAAGTCTCGGTCTCGCCACTGCGTACATGTGTCCCGAAACGACACTCTTGATCAAGACCAAGACATGCTTCGCTTTCGCCTTCGCCATCGTTTGTAATGAGGATCGGTTATCTGCTGTAAAGAGGATCATAAGATTGAATCGATGGATATGGACATGAGGATTGCATTACACGGAATAAACGGGCATTACACGGCTCAGTTCAGCCTGCTCGGTAGAACGGGTTCTCGAACAACCTCTCTTCAAAACCTCAGTGACGTGCGGACTTCCTGACGCTCTTGACACCGCGGAAAGTAGTTCGGTCCAGAACTCAAATCCCGGCGTCCGCGCAGCTGTTGGAGCGATCGCTGATGTGTTTACACAATTCTCCAAGAGGCCCACATGAAGCAAACCTCACCTCGAGAATTAGAAGCCCGTTGAGGAGCTTTTTGTGAGACACTTGCAGACCTAAGGAGCAATCTGCTGGATCATCTGAAGATCTCACGGAGTGTGTCTGATTCTCCTCAGTGAATATTGGAACATAGAGACTAGAGACGTCGGAGGGTGGGGGCCATATTGGAAAATGGCGGTGATATTCAGCTCGGCGCGATTTATGAAACTACGAAAATTCTCGGAGTTCTATTCACAGAGCCCTTCCAAGAGTGATCTCCGAGAATCTTCGGAATGAGAAACCCGAAAATAATTCAGCCCTTAGCGGTTATCTTCATCCCTTGACAACTTTCTAAATGAGCTCCGCTTGTTTGACATCTAGGGATATCATAGTAGCTGCGGGCGACGTAGGAAAAAATGTTCCGGAAGCAATCGACGCGATGAACGTGACGGAAGCATAATGTTTCGCGCACGGCCTCGATTCGATCGTAGAAAAGGTCTTTTTCAAGGAGGGTAATCGCGTTGAGTTCTTTCAAACTGCATCAGGACGCATCGCATCCTTACACCCAATTCTCCTTCACTACCCAGCTGTCACGATTCCAAACTAATACTAATTCTATGCACTTAAAACATAAAAACTGTCGCCAACGTCAATTCCTCGCGAAACAAGATCGATCGTCGCGGAAGCGGAGGACTTTGACCGCAACTCACGAGTCAGAGTACGGATGAATGATTCTGTGATGTTTTCCCTATCTCTCTTGGAGAGTCCCGGCGGGATTGATATAGCTCGACTCGCGATCTCTATAATTTATGCAATCTCGATCGGTCTCCAACTTCCATATCACTTGACCATCAATGAGGGAAGTTTCGAAGCGAAGACTATTAGTATCGAACACGTGATGAAGCTGCGCGAGAAACGGCGAGTTTATCAGGTTCAGGAGTTTTGAATCATGCGATTCAGCTCTCTCCTGAATAGCTTCGATAGGGGGCAATGCGACTCGGAGTATCCCAACGGTGTCCCCCACTGAGTCGCATGTTTTTAGTACTTAGCGGTGGTTCCTTCCTGGTTGCGCGGCGCGATAAGTTCTTCGAGGAATGGAGAAGGTGGAATTGTGGAAGTTTCAAGATCGGTGGTGTCGGCTTCAGAATTGGCGCGAGCCATTTCCGGGTTTCGGAGCTGGCCGGAGAGTCACGACTCCAGGTCGCCGATTTTACTCGTAAGAGGAGTGTCCGCTGGCTGGGATAGGGACGTCAAATCTCATATCTGCATCTTGCCGATGCCGAATTTGCATTGTTTTTGATCGAATTTCTGATTTCCCTTTCTGAAATCAAGAGATCTTCACAAGCTTGCACTGAGGGTGGAATATGAAAGAAATCCATCGAGTAGAATCATTCCTGCACTCTTTCGCGGTTTTCGCGAGAACCTAAAAAGTGGAGGTGTGACGTTTTGGTTCTGGGCTCTGCAGTTGTAAGAATAACCTCGCTGTCACCATCGTTTGCGCGATGCTCTCTTACATTCGAGAACCGGCCAGGTAACAGAGTCATTATCTCTCGAGAACCGTCAGCATTTCGTATCGCAAGCGCTTCGCTTTTCTATTTCCTCCCATCTAACTGTGCTGTCCTCCCCACGAGAGACCAGTCGCTCACCTAAAGGCCTCCCGGTAATGATTTGTTTGCGAACCTATGGCCGTTTACCATGTTTTTAGAAAGAATGTCCGTGTTTGTTTCCCTAGCAGACCACTCTGCTGATTGTAAGCAACAGCATGGGACTAGAGCCACGGAGAGCCTCGATCCGAAGAACTGTAGTCGTTCTGCTACTAATCTTCGCTTCACTTCGGGCAAATTCTCATCGACTAAAACGGCGATTTCGGGAGAGTGATATCGTTTGATGGTGAGTATCGTATTCCATTGTAAGCTGTCGCACTCAGCGGAGCGAGAATGCGACGTCAAGTTTCTGTGGTTGAGATGGTGGGAGATTGGAAAAGCAGGCGATGTTTTGTGCGATGGATATTCGGATCGCGGCGACCCTGTTAAACGCATCGGCAAGGGAAACCTCCACTGCAACCTGTAAGTGCCATAAGTTCTTCGAATGTTTTCATTGTATCTATGCCTGATAGCTTCGGTTTGCGCGAAGATCGTCATACCCTGAACCCATCGAGGTAAATAAGTGTGGAAGTATGAATTCGGTAACTTTTCCCTCGTTACCAACCATGGAACGAAGCCCGGCTTTTCGTTGTCGACTCATCGCTGTGGCACTTGAACGTGTTCGAAATCCACTGAGAAGTTAATTTTCTGTCTGGTTCTGATCATCATTCTGTATAATACGGACAAAATTCCAATTCTGCGACCCTTCCTTGTTGCCTCGAAAGTTTTCTGTCGTTCGGAACTCTAACGAATGCGAATCAAATCATTCCCCCACCTCCTGTATCTAACAGACTCACTTGCACGATACGGAACCGTAGATGAAATTGTAAAATCTCTTCCCTCGCGATTGTCATCACATCATATCATAAAAAATCAGAACAGTGTCAGAATTCGACCTAAGATCAATTGGTCTCTCTCATGAAATCCCTCGTGGCATACCTTCGGAATCAGGAGACAAGAGTGAAAGCACGACCATTAGTGTTTGCCCAGACAAACAGAGACTCTTGATGACGACTACAGAATGCGCGAATGGCGGCGAGAAAGCAAATCTGCCACGAAATGGCATGAGAATATGCCTGTGCCAAATCTGAACATAAAACGCCCCCCGACCCGAGACCCTCCGGAAGAGAATGCTCAAAGTTCTGAGATATTGAAAATTTCTAATTTCCAGGGAACGATGCAACATTACGGGTTCGACGATCTGGACTGCCTGCGCCGCTCGCCGGCGGAACATCTTCGCAGACAACTAGGATCCGACCGAACTCAACCGAACTATTATAAAGCCGGTTTGGCAGCACAACCCACATATTTGAAAGACAAAAGTGAGAATATTCTGAAATGCTCCGAACATCAGGCCGCTTCCGATTGGCGACGTCTGAGAAATGCGCTGATAGCGCATCACAACAGTTTGCCCGAAACGGAGATTTTGAATCTCGTGCGCACCCTTCAGACGTTATGCCAAGAGGCTCTGGGTGACGTTCAAGAGAGCACTTGCCAGGCAGCGGCTCTTCAACTGCTCTCGATTTTCACTGATCATCACTGCAATTTCCTGCGCGAGCAAGATGTCATCAAGGTGAAGTGTGCGGTCGCACCCATCCCCAGAGAAGTGATCAACAAAATAATGAATCACGTCTCACTCATGAAAGACTCATTTGGAGAGTACCTCTCAACCGCGGTCAACGATATTGTGAACCACTCGAACGAAGTCAATGCTTTCGTGAGAGAAACATCGAAGATGCGAGTGCCAATCATCCGAGACCCGAATTGGGCTCGACGTGAGTTTCTGCTCATAGCAAAAACGCCGATGGAGAGTTCGAAGAGTCGTCTGGGCTTCAATGAAATCGTTCAACAGACCAACAATCAATCTGGCAAAAAAGAAACCCCTGTCGAACCTTACAACGCTGCTTGGCTCGAACGGAGGGTCAGAGACTTCACGAAAAACCTGCAGGAGCACTTACCACCCGGTGAGATCGCCAAAATCATCGTCAATCGTCTCGAGTCTGCGAGTAGCAACGACGTGTGTTCATCAGAGCTGTTCGAGGCGCTTGGAATAGACTTTCTTGAGTTGATAAGTGAAGTCATCGAGCGGCGAAAAGACATCATGAAGGCAGTGGCACGCCAAGCCTTCATCGATTCGATAGGAGCTCAGGCTCCACGGCAGAAAACATTACCTTCTTCGCAATCGAGCAATCCGCTAGGACAAACAGTGAGCGTCAACTTGGAAAGTGAGATAATTCTGCAGAAGAAGCTCTCGAAAGAAGAGAAAAAGCTACAGAAGCTCAAGTTAGATGCAGTCGATGATCTGACCGTCGACGAACTACGCCAGATCCGCCAGCAAGAACTGACGGAGCGTTATGGTCGAGGCTCGGCCGGTGTTTATGTTTCATCGACGAGCAAGGTTGGCAACTCTTCAATGCCGAACGTGTACGATAGCCTTTCGCAACTCCGGTCGTCGAGGGCGTTTGTTGGCGGATTGAACCTCATGCTGCCGGAGACCGCGAAGCAGATCACGACAGCTGCCTACGATGAGATCCGAATCCCTGTTTCAGACGCGAGAATACCAAAAGTATGTCCGCTCCTCAATGTGATCGACCTTGAAGCACCTCTCCAGGCGGCGTTTCCGAAGACCGAGCGTCTGAACTTGATTCAGAGCGCCGTGTACCCGGTTGCCTATCAGTCAAACGAGAACATGCTCATTTGTGCTCCCACCGGAGCAGGTAAAACAAATGTCGCCATGTTGACTATCATGAGAGAAGTCATGAGGCACCTCGATCCGGTGACGGGTCGTGCAAGCAATGATTTCAAAGTTGTATATGTGGCTCCGATGAAGGCTCTCGCATCCGAGATGGTGTCGAACTTCGGAAGTCGGCTGTCAGTATTCGGTATGTCTGTCCGGGAGTTGACTGGAGACATGCAGCTGACCAAGATGGAGATGATGAAGACTCATATGCTCATCACAACGCCAGAGAAATGGGATGTCGTCACTCGAAAAGGCAGCGGTGACGTACAGATGGTGAAAATGGTCACTTTACTCATCCTCGACGAAGTCCATCTCTTGCACGGTGATCGTGGTCCCGTACTCGAGGCTCTCGTTGCTCGAACAATTCGGCAGGTGGAAAGTACTCAGTCGATGATCCGAATCATCGGCTTGTCGGCTACCTTGCCAAACTACACCGATGTCGCAAACTTCCTCGGTGTCAACCTGGCGACCGGCCTCTTCTATTTCGATCACCGTTTTCGCCCAGTCCCTCTCGCACAAACGTTCGTCGGATACAAAGGAAGGTCCAGACTGGAGCAGAGTCAACAAATGAACGAAATAACTTTCGATAAGGCTCTGGAGATCGTAAAAGGAGGAAATCAGGTCATGGTGTTTGTGCATTCCCGTAACAATACCATAAGATCAGCAGAAGCCATGAGAGACATCGCCAGCGAGTACGGAAAACTCGAGCTTTTCCTCCAGAACAGTCATCCCCAGTACTCGCTGTTGGAGAAGCAGCTGAGCAGTTCTCGCAAAAAGAAGCTGCAAGAACTCTTCCGTGTCGGAATGGGCTTTCATCAAGCGGGCATGCTGCGACAAGATCGAAATTTCGTCGAGAAAGCGTTCTCGAAAGGCGCCATCACTGTTCTGTTTTGCACGTCTACTTTGGCTTGGGGAGTTAATCTGCCTGCAAACTGCGTCATCATCAAGGGAACCGACGTTTACGATTCAACTCACGGTGCTTTTGTCGACTTGGGCATTCTCGACGTTCTTCAAATTTTCGGAAGAGCTGGAAGACCTCAATTCCAGCAAACCGGAGAAGCCATGATTATCACGCACCACTCAAAGATGAGCAATTACGTCTCTCTCATGACAAACCAGTGGCCAATCGAGAGCAAGTTCCACCAGAATCTAACGGACAATCTCATAGCAGAAATTGTTCTCGGCACAATCACAAATATTGATGAAGCCGTGGAATGGTTGAGCTAAACCTACCTCTTTGTTCGTATGAAGAAAAACCCTCTCGTCTACGGACTGACTCTGAAAGCGTTGAAAGAAGATCCGGAGCTGTTCAATCATCGCCGTGACATGATTATTGAAGCCGCTCGAAAGCTCGATTCCGCCAGAATGATCCGGTATCACGAAGCGACGGGAGCACTGGACGCAACCGATCTGGGACGTACAGCGTCGCATTTCTACATCAAGTATGAAACAGTTGAGCGTATCAACGAGTGGTTCTCTAGAAAAATCTCCACGTTGCAAGATTCCGACGTGATCGCCATGATAAGTCAGGCGCAAGAGTTCGATCAGCTGCAGATGCGCGAAGACGAGTCAGAAGAGCTAGTTAGGATGGAACGACACTGTGAGCTACCGGTCAAACAAGGCGTACAAGGTGGAAAAATCAATACGCTCATTCAGAACTACATCTCGCGAGGGAACGTCGAGACATTCTCGTTGGTTTCCGATTCCAATTACATCGTGCAAAACGCCACAAGAATCGGTCGTGCTCTTTTTGAGATGGCGCTCCGCAAGGGAAACGCTCTAGCGGCCGGTCGACTGCTCCTGAATTCGAAAATGTTAGAGAGACAGTCCTGGTACTTCAACAGTCCCCTGAGGCAGTTCCCAGGCATTTCGTATAAGACCATCGATTTTCTCGAACGCAAGGACTGCACGCTCGACGCACTCCGCAGCATGGATCCGAAGGAAGTCGGACAACTCGTGCAGAACCAAGGACAAGGTTTACTCGTCCATCAATATGCTCACAATGTGCCTTACATCGAAATCGAATGCACAGTCCATCCCATCACAAGGACTGTTTTCAAAGTTTCTCTGGATATCGAGCCTGCCTTCATTTGGGACGACAACTTCCATCACAATTCAGAAGCTTTTTGGATTTGGATCGAAGATCCGGAGTCTGACAACATCACTCATTATGAATACTTCATACTCACCAAGAGACAGGTTGTGCAGAAAGAGAGACAGAATCTTGTTTTCACAATTCCTGTAACCGATCCCCCACCAGGACAGTATCTGATCCACGTAGACTCTGACCGATGGATAGGCTCAGAGGATGAGATTCCGATGAGCTTCAAACACCTCATCCTCCCGACGAGGCACTTGCCCCACACAGAGTTGTTGGATCTGCAGCCGCTGCCAAGAACGGCTCTCAAGGACGAGCTCTTCGAATCGCTCTATTCATTCACTCATTTCAACCCGATTCAGACGCAGCTGTTACATACTCTGTATCATACGGATCATAACGTGTTACTCGGGGCCCCTACAGGATCAGGAAAAACCATCGTCGCGGAGATCGCGATGTTCCGAGTATTCCGAATGCAACAGAAGAGACGAAAAGTCGTATACATCGCACCTCTGAAAAGTCTGGTCAAAGAAAGGGTGAAAGATTGGAATGAGCGACTCGTTCAGAGACTCGGTTTCAAGATGGCCGAACTGACTGGAGACGTGACCCCGGAATTCCGAACCATCGCTGAAGCAGACATCATCGTCACAACTCCGGAGAAATGGGACGGCGTTTCTCGTTCGTGGCAGACACGTTGCTACGTTCAGGATGTCGCTTTGATTGTTATCGATGAAATCCATCTTCTGGGAGAAGACAGGGGTCCCGTTCTCGAGGTAATCGTATCTCGAGCGAACTTCATAGGGAACTTCAATGCGACCAAAGTTCGAATCATTGGACTCTCGACCGCCTTGGCGAACGCTCGAGAACTCGCTGATTGGTTACAGATCGGAGAGGTCGGCCTATTCAATTTCAAGCCCTCTGTACGGCCGGTGCAGCTCGAAGTCCACGTTTCAGGTCATCCAGGAAAGCATTACTGCCCAAGAATGGCTCTCATGAACAAACCGACCTTCAGGGCTATCCAACAGCATTCCCCGTCAAAGCCGGTCCTAATTTTCGTCTCATCCAGACGTCAAACTCGACTCACCGCAAACGATCTCATAGCCTTACTAGGCGGTCACGGCAACTCGAAGATGTGGCTGAACATGGACGAGGCCTCTATGGAACAGGTGCTCATGCAGGTGAACGATCAATATCTGAAACATTCTCTGAGTTTTGGGATTGGAATGCATCACGCCGGTCTACAGGAAAAGGATCGTCAGATCGTTGAAGAACTTTTCCTGAACTGTCGAATCCAGGTTCTCATCGCTACTTCCACACTCGCTTGGGGCGTGAATCTCCCTGCGCATCTGGTTGTTGTCAAAGGAACGGAGTACTTTGACGCAAAAGTCAATCGATACTCGGATTATCCCATCACTGACGTTCTCCAAATGATCGGCAGAGCCGGACGACCGCAGTTTGACACCCACGGCGTAGCTGTGGTCATGGTTCACGACCAGAAAAAGAAGTTCTATCAAAAATTCCTTTACGAACCATTCCCGGTAGAGAGTTCTCTGTTGAAAGTGCTCCCTGATCACATAAATGCCGAAATTGTGGCAGGGACCCTGATGTCGACCCAGGACTGCATGGAGTACATGACATGGACATATTTCTTCAGACGTCTCCTCCAGAATCCCAGTTACTATGACCTCGAAGAAACCGCCTCTGACGTGGTCAACAAGTATTTATCGGATCTGATCGCGCGGACGATAGACACTCTGATTCGCTCGTACTGCGTCGAGCTCGACGAAGATGGTCGCACCCTGTTTCCCACTCCTCTCGCGAAAATTATTTCATTCTATTATTTGTA
This sequence comes from Neoseiulus cucumeris, assembly GCA_021527715.1. NCBI lineage: Eukaryota > Metazoa > Arthropoda > Arachnida > Mesostigmata > Phytoseiidae > Neoseiulus > Neoseiulus cucumeris. The sequence continues at coordinate 213,947 of JAJSRV010000108.1, forward strand.
CCACGAAACTGCAAAGTTCTTCCACGAATCTTTGACTAAGGATTGCAACTATCTTCGACTTATGGAACTGGTTTGCGAGTGCAAAGAATTCGCCGAATTGCCCGTCCGCCACAACGAGGATCTCGAGAACGCCGAGTTGGCAGAAAACTTGAGATGGGGGAAACACCGTAGAAACTATGAAAGTCCGCACACGAAAGCATTCCTGCTCCTTCAAGCTCACATGGAACGCTGCCCCATGCCAAGTTCCGATTATTTGCTTGATTTGAAGTCGATGCTCGATCAAGTGCCGAGAGTCATCCAGGCTCAGATTGATATACTCAGCGCGAAGGGCTTCCTCTCACCAGTGCTCTCATGCATCACACTACTGCAAACGTTGACGCAAGCCCGGTACCACGACATTGATGACCCGTTGACATGTCTGCCCGAGGTTGAGGAAAGTCACCTCTATATGTTCACGAAGGCTGGCTTCGGTTCCCTTCCTGAAGCAGTTACGAAAATCAGGGAGAGGGAGAATTATTCGAAGCTTCAACAGTCGTTGCAGCTGGAGTTCCCCCCGGAAACAGCAAAGAAGATCTTGTTTGCCATCAAAGATCTTCCATTGATAAGGGTTCGTATCTTCATCGACGGACCTGATTGCAAAGGTGTCCAAATAGTTACGGAGCGTTTCCAGGGTGCGATTCCAGACAAAGCTTGGGTGAAGGTCAAATGCCAAACAGAGTACACGATCAGATTCGAGACGACGCGGGAGAACTCGATGCCGAGTCAACGAGGCGTTCCACATGCTGCGATCCAGTCAAGGAAAGTCAAAGCGAAGGATGAAGGATGGTTCTTCGTGATAGGTAGCAAAGAATCCGGCTCGCTATCAGTTCTAAAACGTTGTTCGGGATTCTATCAAACCATGACTCAACAGTCATGCTTCCTCACACCAGATACCCCCACAAGAATGATCCTCACAGTCTTCCTGCTATCTGACGCTTACCTGGGACTCGACCAGGAGTACAACTTGTATTTGGATGTGCAAAGTTGAAGCGAGGACAGTATTCCTGAAATCATATTTTGTTATTCTAATAAATAAGTATTTATTGAAATTACACTAGGTGACTTTTCTCTCATCTTTAGTCCGAGCATCCTCACTCCGCTAGCTTTCGCAATCTCCAACATCTCAAGTCACAATTCAAATAACCGAAAAGCCTCAGGGTGCCCAGCTGCTCTTAATCAATCGCAGATGCCCTGAAGGAGTTCTCAGTCCTCGTTTGGTTCATAGGTTTTTGATGAAAAGGAGTCGGAATGTCGGATGAAGAAGGAATCGAGCCAGGTCCCTCCAGTCGGGGCCTCGAAACGAAGTCAACATGCAAACAGAGAAAAGACCTCCCGCTCAAAGTACAAGTGGAGGTTATGACGAAACTGATGGCCGGAGCGAAGCAGTTCCAGCTAGCCCAGGAGTTCAGCGTCAGTCAAAGTCAGATCTCGCGAATAAAATCAAATCAAGAGAAGATCCTCTGCCAGTTCATCAACAATGGAAATCTCGAGCGGAAAAGAGCTAGAATGGGACCTCAGAAAGAGCTCGAAGAAGCACTACTAAAATGGTATCAAAGAGAAGTAACGGCGGGAACCGCCTTGAACGGTGAGTCAATCGAAATTCTCTCGTCCGATATTGAGGCTTCCATCAACCAATCGCGCCGTGGCAGCTTCGAAGAGAAGTCGTCGAAAATCTCAGAGTTTCTAACAGAATCATAACGTACATTGAGTCCTAATTGTCGTAGTGTTCACAGGAGTAATGATCAAAACGAAAGCAAACCAGATCGCTAAAGAGCTGGGTTTGAACGATTGGAAAGCTTCCAAAGGCTGGTATTACCGATGGCAGCTTCGCAACAACGTGATTGTCAAAACCCCTACCTCCAACGCGGTTGAAATCCACGCACAAGAAGGCACAAGCACTGGAAGTGCCGCTCTGGCAGAATTCCGAGAAGTCCTCGGAAACTATTCGACGAGTGAGTAATCTGGGAAAATTCTCGTCCCGCGGAGTTTTTGACCATCGACAGCTTGTACACAAACTTCCAGCGAACTCGATTATCTCACCACAACTTCTTTCCTTCGCAGACAATATATTTTGCATGGACGAAGCGACCTTGCTGTATCGGACCGTCCCGAGCAAAGAGGGACAGTTGTACGTCGATCCTCAAGAAAGAGTATCTATACTGTTTTGCGCCAATCGTAGTGGTACGTCCTTGATGCCACCCGTCCTCATCGGACGCACATCAGAACCGGCGTGTTTGAAGGGTGTGAAGAAGTATCCAGTTCTGTACACGAACTCACCCCGAGCTACGATGACTTCAAACATATTCCATGGCTGGCTCCAACAAATAGACGCTGAGTGCGGCAAGAGTAACAAGAAAATCGCACTCGTAGCAGATGACATTCCGGTGAGCATTTCGTTCTGAAGCGACACTCCCATGAAATCAGGCGCTTATGCGACGTCGATAGAACGAATAGAAACGGGATGCAAATAGGAGATCTAGTTCTCTTCTGCAGGCTCATCGAGTACCTCAACTCGTTTTGAAAAAAGTTCGCCTCGTGTACCTGCCCTATCATATTAGGCCCCTCGAGAAACTGATCTCCAAGTTCAAACTGTTCTACAGAGAACAACTCGTCAGAGAATTAGCCATAATGTGTGACCATTCGCTCCAGAGAATAAAGGCCGCTAGTACGGTGAGTTCATCGACTTCAACGACGCAGACGACTCGAATCGAACTTCAGTCGAAGTTATTCGTAGCACATTTACAACACACGCATTCTGATCTTCCAGATCTCACTCCTGCGATGCATGCACTTTGTGAAGCTCGCATGGGGGCAGCTCTCTGCGAACGACGTTTCAAGGACACTCGAATCTTTGGTGAAAACCGTACTCGGGGTCAACCTGGTGGCGGAATTGAACATTCTGCCTGATGTGGGGAAGCTCCCATTCGACTTCAACACAGAGGATCTCAAGCTAGTCGAGCAGTTGGAGAAGAAGATGGAGCTAGAACAAGAGTCAAGCCTCCCAGTGGACGAGTCGTACATCGACGATCAGTTCACTGGGGGTAAATTGGTACCGCCCTCGAAGCAAGAGGTCCACAGCGCTCTTGAGGTTTGTGATTCTGAACCATGATTCCAGTACCCATATCAAGGTCTTCAATCACATCAGAGTGACGCATTGTATCCTCTCGATTAGATTCTGCGAAGATTCCACGATCTCAACGGATACGACCCACAGCCGCTATACCAAATTGAAGCGTCTGTGCAAAGATACATGGAAGAACACGGTCTCCAGCCTCACACAGGACTAGCCCCTCAGCAACCTCATGCGAGTCACCCGCAAATGCTCATGTTCCCGGCACCTCCAGTACCAGTGGAGGAAGTTCAAGTTCAGCTACAGCACCATCAGAGTCTACCCACAGTTCAACTTGGTTGACATTGGGGGGAATCTTTGAGTTTCGGGGCGTCTTTCTTCTCGATTCTTTCAATTGAGGCGAGCTGTCAATACTTCAGATTCAGATTCATTTCGTTCTGGATGTCCTGATTAAATGCGATTGTCTCGAATTGCTTCTAAGGAACTCGATCCGTGTTATCATCTCTGATGGAATCTATTGCTCGAGATGTGGAGAAATGCAGAGGGTGGATCTGCCGTGAACACGGCTGACCTCGTTAATAATAACGTTTCTGTAACCATAGTTGTCTGCGTTGTCGAAATTCCAGTCACACCTGATTTGGTATTCGGTGACATGAGGTCTCCCATTTAATTTGGCCACGGTGCAACAGGCGGGATTCAGTCTGATTGACTAGAAATCTTGTTCTTATCTATCTGATGATATCAGACTGGAGCTTCGTGGGCTATCTGTTATGTGGGCACCCCTTCTTATCAGTACCAGTTGTGTAATTCAAACGCATGATGAGCAACGCAATATTTTTCCAATTTGTTGGTCGATATGACTCGACCGGAATGGGCCATTGTCACAGTGAAAACCCAAAACCTCGTAACCATGAGATACTCGGCATGAACGGACTTCCAAAAGTATTTTTTGTTCTCCGAAATTTGAATCGGGCGACGCAATCGTTACGACCCCGGGGTTCGACGGAGTAATGTTTCACTATGATGTTGGATTTCAGTTTGTAGAAGAGTGTGAGTCGAAAGCCTCAATCGACAGTGGCTCTCTCAAAAGCCTCTCCAAAATCATTGTCGCTAGGATAACTTGGTGCCAGATCCATTTCAGACGAAGGCACTCCGAGTCCTAGCAGAGAGTCACATGGGCTCGAGAAGGAAGAAACATTGATCGAAATGTTCAGCAATACTCGTTTTATTCGAAAAAAATACCTTCATAATCGACAATGTCCACTTGTTTCGAAACTCCAATGCTTACGATTCTCTGAGATGCTCACCGGAGTCTACCGAATACAAACCTGCCACAGTTCATCAACACTCCACATGCCCCCTCCGAGCGAAACATTGCCTGCGGAAACCAGAAATTACAGAACCTTAATCATCCGAAAATTTTCGAGGAAGTGAAGGTAACATTTCAGAACAGATATTGTCGTATACTCGAGCTCGTTGCAAACGGATAAATGGTTATTGATTGCTCATCGAACCCAAGAAAACATTCATTGTTTCCGAAATTTGAATCGAGTCGCATAACAATATGCTCCCGGGGTTCGTCGGATTGAACAGCACATGAATTCCACGTCACGTCAACGCTTCCGTAAACCTAATGGAGCAGAGCACATTGGAGCGTTGTTCTGCCGACTTCAACTCGCGTCGGTTTGCCTCACATCGAAATATAACGAGAGTATCAACCTCACATAGGAAAGAAGCTAGCTTCATGGAATAGTACTGATACTAACCGTTCCTAAACTGTCGCTGCAGGCATGCCGGGTTATATTGCAGGTGAAACTGTGAAGAGGAACAACGTTAGGCTCAAAACATAAATAGCTGAGGTCAGGATTTGGAGGGAAGCAAGCAATTCCTTGCGATCAGTGTAACTATGCGTCCCCAAATACACGTGCGTGTCGTAAGACTAAAAAGGTTAACGGCGGTAGTTGAATTTCATCAGCGACAAAACGAGGAGATCATCCGAGATCCATAGTATTATCTCGGCGTCAATGTGAATCATCGAATCGAGGGTCACCTACCTTCGATTGAGTACAAGTAAGAGCACCGATCCTCACCGCGTGGCATAGTCGAGCAAAAGAAAGAAGCGCGTGCAGACACGCGCA